>OZ005736.1:121346255-121946255 GCA_963930755.1 Eudasyphora cyanicolor
ATATTGGATAGAATACTCATAAATTGTATTAACATTAATGATTAAGAACAGAAGCTAATGCTGGGAGGATAAACCCGGAACCAAGGAAAAATTTAATCTGGAATTCGAAAAAGTCAACAAAAGTTTTGAAATTTTTTTTAAATAAAATATATTTAGAGAAATTCCTAAACAATAATTATATTTGTATTTAAACACATATTTTATTTGAGAATTTTTGTTTGCAAATATATTTTGTTGTAATATATTAATATATGCGTTTCAAATATATTTTGTTGATTTTCAAATAAAATTTATTTGCTAGAAGATATATAATATTTAAAAAATTGTGTTCCAAATATATTTTCTTTCGATTCAAAACAAATTTAAAAAAATCGTCAAACATTATCGCCTCTCCTGAAAAACTACCTTTTTGCACATAGCATAGCTTAGAATGGAGGTATCGAATTATAAACATGATTTTCATTTTTTAAAATACTAAAATTGCACTTATGTACTTTGTAACCTGTCTAAAACAGCATAGAAAGATTTACTGAACATTATGAAAAATAATGATGCCTAGACAACTTATTATCTTCAGTTAGCCATCTTTATCGATATTCCCATTTGACACTTCTGGGAAACTATTTTTTATTTCAACTTTCGCACTTATTTAACAAAGCCATCATTTGCTGGAAGAAGACCGGAGAAAAAATACAAAAGAAATGACTGTTTAAAAACAAAATGCTTTGAAATTTGCCGAACTCTTGCGCAAAATAACATTTAACAAAAATTACTGCACAAAGCTTTTAAATTTCAATAATCATTAGCTTGCCGCGTCTTATTTTCCGTTTGAGCTCTCTTCCGAAATACCGATTTCTTCATTTACAAACATCCACATTTTAGTATTCGCCCGTCGAAAGTAATAAAAACGAAAACAATAAAGATCTACTCTTTAGAGCAAATGACTCCATTAACCGTAATGATGATACTGAACATCTACAAAAACAAAAGAAAGAAAAAAACAAATCGGTGAATGTTCATGAAAAGTGCAGAGAAAATGTACTGAATTTTCAAAGCGAAAATTACGATTAATGCTTTAACTACTACCGATTTACTACAAATACTTACCACGAGTACAACGTCCACGTACAACGTATTTCGAGATAGTCGGCGGTATTTGCCCCCAATTGAATATGTCCAACAAAAGCGAAAGTGTTCAATGCCAAAGCAATTCAGCCATTGAATGGCTACGGCAGTATAGCGAAGAGAAAGGAGTCTTTTTTCCACTGACTTAACTTACAAAGGAAGATTTTGATTTTTTGAAGGGGGTTTTTTAAGGTGGGGGGGTTTTCTTGCAAAAATAGCCAATGTCTAGAGTAAAAACAATGATTCCCAGAGGACAACTGTAAACACAAAACAAAGAAAGAACCATCATTTGGAATAGACCAGCTCTTGGAGGCAAAGAAGAAAAAGGAGGCGGACAGACAGACAACCGCAACTAAAACAATAAAGGCCACTGGTCGTGGTGCTGCTTCTGGCGTTTGGTATCATTGAAGGCAAAACTACTGAAGGAGGAGAAGTAGTTTGGCAAAGGTTTACATTATATATAGGCAGCTGTGGTATTGTTTGAAACTTAAATAAGAGTAGAACTGAATTTATTTTTGGGAAATTGTTGTTATATTTAGATGCATTTTATAGGGGTTTTAATAGATTACTAGAATCTAAACAATTCTATTTCTCAAACTTATCTCTCACTCAATTTCACATTTTTTTTGGGTAGGATTACACTGGACAATTTTGGTGAAATCGTAGTGTTTAACCGCACATCGAGTCCTTTATTTATTTATATTTTTTGCGAAATAAAATGTATCTTCAATGAATTCAAGATATTCCGCTTAATGCAGAGATTCGAATGGCATTCACCGTTTCGACTACAAAGTTTGTTCGACAATCGAAAAGGTTATTTTTATACCCTCCACCATAGAATGGGGGGTATATTCATTTTGTCACTCCGTTTGTAACACCCTTAATATTGAGCCGAGACCCCATAAAGTACGAGTATATGTATTCTTAATCGTCGTAAAAATCGAAGACGATTTAGTCATGTCCGTCTGTCCGTCCGTCCGTCTGTTGTAATCACGATATAGTCCGTAATAATAGAGCTAGGTTGATCATATTTTATAGAAATATTTCTTATCGTTGCAGGTTGTTTGGGATTGCAAATGGGTCATATCGGTCAATGTTTTGATTTAGCTCCCCTACAGAGGTCGCTCCAAAATACGGGTTTTGAGCCATAGATACCACATTTTAAAGCAATTTAGCAGAAACTTTGCTGTTTGTATTCTATTTATACCCTACACCACACTGTGGTACAGGATATTATAAGTTTGTTTCACGGCAGATGTTTGTAACACCTGAAAATAACACAGCTAGACCCACCTTAAAGTATACCGATCGACTCAGAATCACTAGCTGTCTGTCCGTCCGTCCGTCTGTCCATGTAAAGTTGTTCGTCGACTACAGGTCGCAGTTTCACTCCGATCGTTCTGCAATTTGCAGTTTAGAGTATTTCGCAGCTGTTAAGATCGCTATTGAATTTGGTTGAAATCGGTTAAGATTTAGCTATAGCTCCCATATATATCTTTCGTCCGATTTGGCCCTTTAGTTCTGTAGAAGCTATATTTTGCATCCAATCGTTTTGAAATTTAGAATGGTAGAGTTTCTTGATCCATGAACCAACACTGCCGAATTTGAAGAAAATCGGTTAAGATTTAGCTATAGCTCCCATATATATGTTTCGTCCGATTTGGCCCTTTAGTCCTATAAAAGCTGTATTTTACATCCAATCGTTTTGAAATTTAGAATGGTAGAGTTTCTTGATCCATGAACCAACACTTCCGAATTTGAAGAAAATCGGTAAAGATTTAGCTATAGCTCCCATATATATGTTTCATCCGATTTGGCTCTTTAGATCCAATCGTTTTTATACCCTACACCACACTGTGGTACAGGGTATTATTTAAGTATAAAATGTCCCAAAAGTAAATTTATGTAAACAATTTATACATGAATTACAAAATTTATATATCAGAGTTATTCATTATTACGAGAGTGGTGTAGGGTATTATATAGTCGGCCCCGCCCGACTTTAGCCTTTCCTTACTGGTTTGACATAAATTCATCACAGCAAAAATTTTGCAAATCGGTTAAGATCTTTTTATAGTCACCCTATAGAGGTCGCTCCAAAATATACGTATTTAAGCCATAAATAAGATATTTTCTAAGCATTTTAACTGAATCTTTGCAGTTTGTATTTAATTAAGCCAAGAATTCATTGTAGTAAAAATATTTTAAATCAATTTAACTTAAGCCATAAACACCACATTTTCTAAAAAATTTGGCTAAACTTTGCCGTTTATATTTTATTTTGGCAAGAATTCATCTCATTAAAATGTATACAAATACAATTTTATTTTGTTGTAGTCCCCGTGTAGATGTAGCTCTCAAAAAAGCTATTTTAAGCAATATGTACCACATTTTTCAGGTGAAGAGTTAGTTTTTTTCAATAATTTACTCAAACAAAAAGGATCGTTTCATAATTTGCTCCATATCCAAAAATGTTTCCAGTATTAAAAATGAGAGCGATCCATGGTGGAGGCCATGTAAGATTCGGCATAGCCGAACTTAACGCTTTTATTTGTTTGTACTGGATTCATATGAGCGCAACGCTTGGTTTTTCGATATAATACTCGAAATACTATATATTTTGTCCGGAAGGTATCACACTCGCGAACACCAAAAGATCTGCTCCCGAGTTATGAGGTTGTCTTCGCAGTGACTTAGTTTCCTTCCTTTGACCTATTCGAACCCATCAAGCCCATAATTATAAAATTAAAAGATTCGCTCTCGAGTTATGAGGTTGTGTTGGCCGCACAACATCATAACTGGTCAAAGGGAATTCCGCGAAGGGAATTCCCTTTGACCAATTTCTCCCTAGCGTCCTATCTTGGGACAGAACCAATCCCTTAATTAAAGAATTGTTAACATTGAAAGTCCGATTTTCGAGTAAGAAGATTTGTATCGGCCATGTATATGGTGTTCCTCCTAGAGCCAAAACTAATCTAACAAGCCAAAAATCACGAAAAGGAAACGATCCATTCTTGAGCTATAAGGTTGTGCTGGCGGAGCCTACCTTTATTTAATATTGGTCCCTTTGACCAATATTAAAATTTCCTCCATAGCACGTTTCCTTGGGCCAATATGAATACATCAGGCTCAAAATAGTAAAATTCAACTATTCGAGCTCTTTGACAAATCCTAAATAGTCCTCCATGGTGTCCTTCATATGATACAGAAGTCCATATTCATAAAATTCGACCGATACGTACTCGAGCTATGAGGTTATGATGACCGCGTGACGACCCTTTAACAAATCCGAAAATTTTCTACACAGTGTTACTTCTGGGTCCAATACGAATCCATCAATCCTAAAATCAAACGATCCGTTCTCAAATTTGATGTTGTGCGGTCGGCCACACCCCTTTGACCATTATTAATCTTTTCTCCATAGTATCCTTCCTCATGAACATCAAACAATCTATTCTCGAGCTGTAATGCTGTGCTGGCTGCGTCGCGCCTCCTTCACCAATCCTAAATTTTCGTCCATAGTGCCACTTTTGGAGCCACTACGAATTCATCCAACCCAAATCCATGAAAATCGAACGATCCGTTCTCGAGTGATGCGTGTTCAAACGTACGGCATTGTGTTATATAAAGGGTGGGCCATTTACAATTTTAAATTTGATCTACCGATTACGTTTACTTGTGATTTGAGCCCTTTGGATTATTTTCTGTGGGGAGCCATTAAGGATAAATGTTACGCAAAGCATCCAGAGACAATTGAAGCGTTGAAACATGAAATCGAAGTTGCCATTGAAGAGATTCGACCCGAAAATGTACTGACAAATTGGATAATCGGATGAGGGACTACCGAGCCATTCATGGTGGTCATATTAATCATATGATATTCTGTTCCATTATTAATGACAAAGTTCAACCTTTCCAATAAAAACAGAAATTTAAAAAAATTATCAGTACTTCTTTATTTATAGCTGATTCAAATTTAAAATTTTGAATTGCCCACCCTTTATATATAGATAAAATGTAATATATAATATTAATCTGAAACAAATATTATACATTCGGGAAGATGTTGTTCTAAGCAAATCTTTGTTTTCATCCTAATATTTTTTTAATTGGGACTTTTTTTCCCGAACAAAGATTTATGTATTTGCTTAAGTATTCAGAAAATAACAGGTGGCGCAAAAGTAATCCTCCTATCAGAAATTTTTTCCCGAACAAAGATTTATGTATTTGCTTAAGTATTCAGAAAATAACAGGTGGCGCAAAAGTAATCCTCCTATCAGAAAATGCTATAAATTTTGCGATTGGCCCCTAATGTCAGTTCTGTTTTGACATTTGTGTAGTAAACACATGCGAAATACACGTTAATAAAAAATGTTACGCTACACTGCTCCAGAACTCGGAATATTGCCGACTATTTATTTGACCAATAATCGGTCGGTGACTTTGGCACAACGTGAATTTCGATTTCCTGGCCGTCCAACGCCTACTGGTGAAACACTGCGACGTTTAGCCGCTCGCCTCGAAGAGACTGGCACAACACGAGATGCTGTCAGGCGTGGAAGACCCCGGAGTAGCCGTTCTGCAGAGAATATTGCTGCTGTAGCCGAGGATGTCATGGAAGCGCCGTCGACATCGACCAGACGACGTGCCACGCAAATGGGTATCAGTCGACGGTCTCTACAGCGAATTTTGGTACAAGATTTGAAGATGTTTCCGTACAAAGTCCAGACGGTGCATCAGCTGTTAGCTGCTGACCGCCAATCGCGTCTAACATACGCTCAAGCCATCCTTAATCACCACCAATAGGAAGATGATTTTTCATCAAAAATAATCATGAGTGATGAGGCCCATTTCCATCTTAGCGGGTACGTAAATAAGCAAAATGTACGCTTCTGGGGCACTGAAAATCCTCGTGTAACCCACGAAGAGCCACTACACCCGCTCAAAGTCACTGTATGGTGTGCTGTTTTCGCTGGAGGAGTCATCGGACCTTTTTTCTTCGACGACGTCGCGGGCCAAACGGTTACTGTGAATGGTGAGCGCTACAGAGCAATGATCAACGAGTTCTTTTTGCCGCAACTTGAAGAATTGGGATTGGAAAACATGTGTTTCCAACAGGACGGTGCAACGGCACACACTGCACGTGCCACAACCGATATGCTGAAGGATGCATTTCCCGGGCGCCTAATCTCCCGTTTTGGCGATTTGCACTGGCCAGCAAGATCGCCTGATTTGACCGCTCCAGACTTCTTTTTGTGGGGCTTTTTTAAGTCGCGGGTTTATGTCAACAAGCCTCAGACTCTTGCAGCTCTTAAAGACAATATCCGTCAAGAATGTGAGGACCTATCGCCGGAAGTTTTGGCCAAAGTGATGGAAAATGCCATAAAAAGGGCTCAAATGACAATCAACTGTGGCGGCGGCCATTTACATGACATCATATTCTCGACTTGATGTAAAAAAAATTAAAAGACCAAATAAAAATAATCCACAAGAAGAATCAAAGTTTTTCATTTTTTTTTTAAATTACAGCCAAAAAAAATCGAAAGGTTACTTTTGCGCCGCCTTGTATATATTGATACCCTAATTGTTTTAAGTTTTTCAACAATTCAATGTTACTTTTTTTTAAGAAATTTTTAATGTTTTTGTTGATGTTGCTTATTGTTGGTCTGTTATTTTGTTATTCAGTCAGAATTTATTTTGGTTTGAGACCGTATGTTTCACTTACATTCTGTCTATTGCAAAATAATAGAATACGTGAAATTTACTTTTTTATATAAAACTAGCTGGACCCGGTCCACTTCGTTGCCCCAGATATCAGTTTTTCGATTCCGTCCATTTTTATTGAAGATTTAGAAAATAACTCCAATAACGTGTGTTCCAAATTTCGTTCTTCTAGGGTCAACACTTTTTGAGATAATCGGATTTTAAGTAATGCCACGCAAAATCCTGCCCCGCCCACTTTTTTCCAAAAAATTTTTTCCCTAAACCATCTCTGACAAAGAACCTTTCAAACAAAAGAAAAACAAATAAAATCGGTCCAGTGGTTTCAGAGTCTATAGCATACATACATACAAACATACAAACATTTTTCCATTTTTATATATATAGATATTCAAAAAAAATATAAAATGTTCGAAATGGTACGACCGGGCCTTACATAACGAAAAAATAAACGCTTTGAAAACTAATCGCAGGAGTATAAAATAGTGTAGTCAATATAAATAACTTCAGGGAAAGTTGGTGGGGATCAAATACATTCTGCTTTACGGGGTTAATATTCGCCATGATATATCCGGAGTTATATGACAATGAATATATCTAAAATTTGTATTATTTCGTACGTAGATCGTGCGAGGTTAATAGGGTCCATATCGAAACTGGTGATGCCTTCGAACTCGCAAACAATCAGAATCTTAAAATTTGGTGTGAATAATAAAATATACAGAATTGGAACGAAGAATGTGATTATACATAAGTAATAAGAATGGCTGAACTATTTATATTATGTGCATATCAGAGGGACCTGCTAATATTTTACAATATGTTTCTGCTAAAATAATTCTGAAATTTTTATAATTTCTTCCATGCGCAAAAAAAGTAACAAAATTGCCAACTTTTTTCCGATTAAGGGCATTTAATTTTCACAAACTTTTGCATCGTCCTCCATGGGACAGCCTACTCAACTTAGGGCTATTTAACGAAAAATAAAATGTTAAATGTTCGGAACACTCTCTGTGAACAATCAAATGAAACATCGCCATTATCATCATCTCGACTAAAGACAATTCTTATGAAGTGCTCATTGTTGGAATCGGAACTTGTAGTTGTAGTTCGTGATGATGGCAGTGGTGGTTGTGGTATGGTTGTGCTTGTGGTGATGAGTGATGGTGTTGCTGGCCGAATGGTACAACCTCTGTACCACCCACAAACCCCCTCCCACAATTTGTTTTTTTTTTGTCCAACAGACCGACCATTTTTTGGTATTAAAGTAGGCTTTGTTATTATTGGTAGTGGAGTAATAGACGAGACGTCAAGTGGAATTGCACTGCTTTAGTGGGATTTCGTTAAAGTCAATGTGGAAACTTCCAAAATTTCGACTTTTTTAATGTTTATAGAAAAATCTCAAAGGCAACATATAGTTACAGAGCAATAAAGAAATAAGACAATTTCTTGAATTCGGAACAGTGGGTCAAATGGAATATTATTATAACATTTAATACCGCACAGTAGGTTTTTGTGGATGTATCGGGGTCTCGTGAATCTCGCATGAATTCCCCTCACTCCAAATGCGACAATTTTGCATATTTACATGTACAACAAGTAAGAAAGTTTCAGTCGGCTAAACCGACTAAGGTATACCCTCACTTTGTTAGTAATTAGTAATGTGGAATTATACGAATTAATCTGTCAATTTGTGTGGGAGTTAACAAATACACTTATTTTTCGCTGAACAGCAGATACTTTAAATACCGAATTATAAGCGTTTATATGCAATGGTAGTTTAACTTTATGAACTGTTAAATTTTGGTATGATTTGGCCATTTTGTGTGGGTACAAAAAAGGGGCGTGGTAATAATGCCCATTTTTCATAGGGCTATAGCTACTTTAAAAGCGTTACACTGTGCACAATTTTTTTTCATTTAATTTTGTAAACACGCTATAAGCTGTTAACTTTTTTTGCAAAATGGTATCTTGGTGCGGCAGGCACCAAAAGGGGCGTAGCAATAATGTCAATTTTTCACTGAACTGTAGGCATATAAAATTATTACACTGTAAACAATTTTAAGTATTTGTATGCACTGGTATTGAAGTCATAAGCTGTTAACTTTTGTTGCAAAATAGTCAATTTTTTTGGGAGGTACCAAAAGGAACGTGTGAATAACCCCCATTTTTCACAGGACTGTAGATTATATAAAAACATTACACTGTACAAAATATGAAGTGTTTTTGTTCACTGATATTAAAGTTATAAGATGTTAACTTTGGGTGCAAAATGGTCCATTTGTGTGGGAGGTACCAAAAGGAGGGTGACAAATACGACAATTTTTCCTTGATGGTAGCGACTAGTGAAGTAATACTATGTGTAGAATTTTACAACATTCGAGTATGTACAACATTTAAAAAAATTCTAATTGTCGAGAGATAATTAATTTATTGTAAGATTGTGTGGCTCATCTATTGTGTGGCTCTAATGTTAAAAATAACTGATTGTGAAATCAATGAAAAATTATAAGTGAAATTAGATGAAGTCAGCATCGTTATAATTTTGTGTGTGAGTGAACACACATTTTATATGAGCGTTCCAGGGGACGCATTTTTTAACCCATCACGCGGAATTTTAAGCTTTTGTACTTCATATTGAATTAAATCGTCTCTAGTGAAAATGGAGTGATAAGTATTAGCCCCTCATGAAGGTCAAGTTGTCTAACATGTGTGTCTGGAATTTAGAAATGTACTCTATTTAACCGCAACTGTTAATAGTATCCGTGTATTTGTTGGCAGAGAATGGTGGAGATTATTATACAGTCGGCCCCGCCCGACTTAGTCTCTCCTTACTGGTTTTGATATGATTAATTTGAAAGAAAATATTAAAACTTTATTAAATATTATATATTTTTGGACAAATAAATTTTATTTAAAAATCAAGATCTTTTGTTTGGAACGCATACATTATTATATTAGAACAAAGTATATTTTGGAACAGACTTTCAGAAACACGTAAGAAAGTTCAGTCGGGAAAACCGACTAATGAATCCCCTCACCTTGAGTATAAAAAAAATATTAGTAAATTTATTTATATTTTGTTTTATTTAAATTATTATCAATTTAAATTGCATTTAATAACTTTAAAGTACATATGTTCTGCTATTAAAGTTCTAAACTGTTTACTTTTGGTACAAAACGGCCCATTTGTGTGAGAGGTACGAAAAGGGGCGTCCCAATAACGTTAACTTTTCTCTAGACTCTAGGTACTATAAGAGCATTGCACTGTACGAAGTTTCAAGTTAAAAGCTGTTAACTTTTGGTACAAAAAGGTCCATTTGTGTGGGAGGTACCAAAAGGGGCGGCCAATAACGCCCATTTTCTCTGGACTCTAGTTACTATAAAAGCATTACACTGTACAAAATTTCAAGTATTTGTATGCACTGGTATTAAATTTATAAGCTGGTAACTTTTGGTACAAAATGGTCCATTTGTGTTGGATGTACCAAAAGGAGCGTGGCAATAATGCCCATTTTTCACTGTATTGTGGGTATTATTAAAACATTACATTGTACAAAATTTCAAGTCTTTGCATACACTGGTAATATAGTTATAAGCTATTAACATTTGGTTCAAAATTGTCCATTTGTGTGGGAGGTACCAAAAGGGGCATGGTAATTTCCCCTATTTTTCTCGAGGTAATAGTCACTAATAAAGTAATACTATGTGTAGAATTTCAGAGGATTCAAATAAGTAGTAGAGAACTTATTAAATAATAAATATTTCACTAAATGTTAACCCTTTGTGGGGGAGGTACTAGAAGGAGTGGACTAATATGGCCAATCTTCGAACTTAGCCGGAGATAGAAGAAAATATTACCACATAGCAAATTTGAAGTCAATCGGTTACTCCTTTGGAGAGTTATCGTGCGCACCAGCCAGCAGACAGGCAGACGGACGGACGGACATTGCTCATTCGACTTAAAATGACCCAAAACGGATATCCGCCGAACATACTTAGGGTCTTAGGTCACTCCTTCGATGTGTTACACTTTTAATTGGTAGCAAATGATATATACCCTCCTCTCTAAGGTGAGGGCATAATAAAATATATGGTTACACACAAACAAAGTTATTGTCTAAGAATTTTTCTAAATATATTTTATTTAAAACAGATTTTTAAAACTTTGCAAATTAATCTATGTTTCGGAAATATTAGTTCCAAATAAAAAATATTTTTGGATGAGAAAATACTTTAGTTGGAACAACATCCTCCCAAACATATACTATTTGTAAGCGTCAAATATTATATTTTTGGTTAGTACCCCAAACCAGTGTATGTTTGAAGTTGATTATGTTTGCGAGAATTTACTACAGCAGCGATTTTTTTCAGGATTGGCAGATAAACCCCAAATTATGACAGTATATAATTTGGAATATTTAAAATTTAGTATATGATATCGAAGAAGTCACCTAATACCCTATGTATGTTCGACGGAAATCCATTTTAGGACATTTAAAGTCATTTAGACAATGTACGTCCGTCTGTCTGTCTTGCTGGAGCGCACGATAACTCTCGAAAGGCGTAACGCGTTGACTTCAAATTTGGTATGTGCTAATATTTTGTTCATCTCACGCTAAGTTCACAAATGGATCATATTGGTTCACTCCTTTTAGTACCTCCCTCATAAACGGTTACAATTTAGTAAAATATTGATTCTGTAATGTGTCAATACAGATGTGTCATAACAATATGATTTGCTGCAGGTTTCTTCCGGATCCGAAGATATCGGTTTCAAATGTTCACACACTTGTCTTGATATCCCCCATATATATTCACATAGAAATAGTATTAGTTCCATGCAAATCACTGTGCGGTTCCATTACTATTTACTTCGTTTCTACTTAAATTCGCATACAGTCGTATTTGATATTAGAGTAGACTCAAGTCTCATAGTCTTTAGTTCTATGACCATCCATTCAATATTTAATGGCGGACGTAGACGTAGTTTTAGCTGTCGAGTCGAGTAGTCGAGTTTCTAAGAGGCCAACAACTTGATAGGCAAAAAGGGCGTTTCATTAAATCGTAAATCACATTGAAGTGGGTCGTAGACGTCGAACAAATGAATACAACCACAGCAAAAACTCGGCCGAGGGAGAGTGGGAGAACAAGCGAAACAGAAATCAAAACTCAAACTCCTCAAAACTCAAACTCGAATTAAGCGAAAAAGAAAACATTTGATAGTTAACAAAAAATAATCGAGAAATTCCGGCAAAACACAAATAAAATGAAAATATTAGGAAGAAGTAGTGGAAAATATAAACTCGGAAAAACAATGGCAACATGTGACCAAAATACAATAGATGGCGCGAAATGTTACTTTGTATGAATCACATATATCTGTTGTTTGAACCAAATATAATAGCATATCTCAAAAAATCTAAATGTTCATGAGAGCCAAAATACTTTTTGTCTCGCAGTACTTTTGATACTAAATGTGCATAGTTGAGTGTTGAAAAAAGTCTTCAAAAATGGACGAACAATGGAATGTCACAAACCGATCAATAGATAATGATTAGTTGAATACAATTATGATAAAATCCGGAAATCGAAAAATTTCCAGGAATCCTTATTTGCCCCGTATTTCATTTTGGTGAAATAGGAAAATATCATTTGATTCGTATAGGAATCTCGATGACCACAGTAGTTTATCTTAATCGATCATATACGATACTAGCAAATACCCGCTGCTTCGCATGCGAACATTTATAAATATCATTGGTGTTAAAAGTAACAGATAAACTGGAGCATTTTTATTACATTTTACCTTCGTGGTTTCCCTGAGCTCCAATACAGAAATTCACTCTAAAATACTTTGCCATCAGATATACTTGTTGATCTATACTGTGCTTTTTTACCATTTCCATTCTACCAATCGTATTAATTCAATGTCCCGATTTAAATCAAGTCCACTCTTTTTATTTATTAAAAAAAACTTATATGACCAGGTAACAATACCAAAATAAGGTGATCTAGTTGTTTTTGTGCGATTCACCTAAAAACATCACATATATCGATACTTCCATTCTAAACTATGCTAAGTGCAAAAACGAAGTTTTTCAGGAGAGGCGATCAAAGTTTGATGCATTTTTTAACTTTGTGTGTAATTCCTTTATAATGCAAATCGAATGACCTGTACAGTTTTGTGAATAACTTTTGATTGGGTTGACGGATAAACACCAAATTTTTACTGAATATTATTTGAAATAGAAATAAAAAATGCAATCTCCCTAAAAACATGCAAGATGTACACAGGTACGATTAACATAAGAAGAAACACCAAATTTAAAGATGGTCATCGACCTCTGGGTATATGATAATACTTATAGTTATTAAATTCATATTGGAGTAGCCACATCTACTTATCCCATCCATTCCACTTAAGGTGAAGTTATTTCGATAGAATCTACCAACTAAGAAACTAAAGTTCATTCTTCTACGATTTCTGAGATATTACCTTCGTAAAGAATGCCACGCCCATTTATTTGTTCCCACCCACTTTTGGTGAAATTTCTGATACGAACTCCGGTAACATGTACACCAAATTTCATTCATCTTTGATCAACTCATTTCGGGATATCACATCTTTAAATAATACCACGACCACTAATCCCATCACGCCCACTTTTGGAAAAATACTAATATTGACCACAATAACTTTCAAAACAAATTTCTTTTTTCGACTATAAATAGTTTCCGAGATATTCGATATTTAAACATTGCCACGTCCATTTATTCTATGCCGCCCACTTTTGGTGAAATTATTAAAATGTACTCTAATAAGGTACAATCCAAATTTCGTTCTTCTACGGTAAATAGTTTCCGAGATATTACAGTATTAAATAATCTTACGTCCACTTTTGCCACAACTACAAATCCGACTACGCCCATTTTTTGTGACGTTCTCAATAATAGCTCCACTAAAATATGTGCCAAATTTCGTTCTTGTACGATCAACAATCTTTGGGATATGCAAATTGTAAATAATACCACGCCCTCTTTTTATTTTTTGATATTATTCTGTGGCTAAACTAAAATCGACTCCAATAACTTACATAACAAATTTTGTTATTCTACGATACATAGTTTCTGAGATATTACAAATTTTAATATTGCCACGCCCACAATACCGCCCACTTTTAGTGAAATTACTAATATTAACCCCAATAACTAACTATCAACATTTCGATCTTCTATGGCCAATAGTTACCGATATATTATATTTTAAAACATTGCCACGCCCACTTTTGCCACACCCACTTATCCAATCCCATGCATTTTCGATGAAATCTTTCTGAGATATTATAATTTTAAATAATGCCACGCCCACTTTTGACCCCGCCCACTTTTCTATTTTTTATGAACCATCTGTGGCCAAAAAGCGTTCATATAAAAGAAAAAATTTTAAAATCGGTGCAGCAGTTTTTCCGTGTTGGCGTTACATAGAATTTTTCTACGTTTTAAAATGTATATAGAGATGCAAAATTTTGCACAAAGTGTATTCGACCGCCTTTTTTCGATCTTTGAAATAAAAAAGAGCAAAACAATATTTTGTCAATTATGTATAAACTTATTTTTGCATTTTATATTATTATTATTAAATCCATACTCCATGTTTAGAAGCTTAAGGTTTCTACAAAAGATGTCCAGTTATTTCTGTTACGTGCTAGTAATCTTAGTTCGTTAAACGATTTGCTGGTTTCGCTAAGAACAATTCGCCGCCATGTTGTTTGAGGTCTTCCACGACGCCGCACACCTTGCGGGTTCCAGGCCAGCGCAGCATGTGGAAGATCATCATAAGGTTTTCGCAATGTGTGCCCAATCCATCTATATTTTCTCTTCCTTATTTCGGTGTTGATGTTCTGTTGATGTGTAGTTCTCAAAAACAATATTTTTTTTTTATTTTTTTGCTCAAACGAAAGAATATGTCGTTTGCTTTAATAGCTTAAAAGCAATTTGTGGGATGCGACCTGCTCACACATACATATGTATATCGAGACAAAGATAAAATATAAATTTGTAATATTTAATTAATATTACATAAATATTACAAAATATTAAATTAAATTTTTCGTGAAAATTTTAAAATTTTTTTATATATAGTTATTTATTCATCATCTTATAACATAATTTTTACATCCCATCAGCCGATTGCGACAAAACTTAGATTATTTCTAGAAGAGGTATTAGAAAGCTTAAGTCATGCCCCCTATAATATACAGAGGCGGAGCTACAGGGCCATTTTTTTGAGACTATAACATCAAATGGGGATAACTATTGTCTTAGTGGGTATGTCTACAAAAATTTTCGAATCCGACCAAAAATACGCGATTGAACATTTTGTTCGCTCGAGGTGGCCAACAGTAGGGCCCTGTAGCTCCGACCCTGTATGCCATAGAGGTACCATATATCTTAAAACGTAAGATCTCTAATAACTCTTCCACAAACATGCCAAGTTTTGTCGCAATCGGTTGTTTGGTTTATTTCCTTTTTTTGCCGATTTATTTCCTTTTTTTAATTTCTCCCACTGTGCAGCGGTTTCATAGATATCTTACAGGATATTGCGAATAAATCCAAATTTTGAGCAAATTTCAATATTTTTTAAACTAAAACCTTGTAAAACCTTAGAGAGGAGGGTTTATCATTTGCTACGAGCCAAAAGTGGAACACATCGAAGGAGTGTCCTATGACCCTAAGAAGGAGGAGTAACCGATTGACTTCAAATTTGGTATGTGGTAATATTTTTTTCTATCTCCGGCTAAGTTCGAAGATGGGCCATATTGGTCCACTCCTTCTAGTACCTCTCCCACAAAGGGTTAACATTTAGTGAAATATTGATTATTTAATAACTTCTATACTACGTATTTGAATCCTCTGAAATTCTACATATAATATTAGTTTATAAGTCACTATTACCTCGAGAAAAATGGGCGAAATTGCCACGCCTCTTTTGGTACCTCCCACACAAATGGACAATTTTGAATCAAAAATTAACAGCTTATAACTTTATTGCCAGTCTATACAAAGACTTAAAATTTCTTACAGTGCAATGCTTTTATAGTACCTAGAGTCTAGAGAAAAGTGGCCGTAATTGGCACACCCCTTGTGGTACCTCCCACACAATTGGACCATTTTACACCAAAAGTTAACAGCTTATAACTTTAATACCAGTCATACAAATACTTGAGATTTTGTAGAGTGTAATGGTTAAATAGTTCCTAAAATACAGTGAAAAATGGGCATTATTGCCACGCTCCTTTTGGTACCTCCCACACAAATGTACCTTTTTGTACCAAAAGTAAACATTTTTTAACTTTAATACCAGTGCATACAAATACTTGAAATTTCGTACAGTGCAATGCGTTTATAGTACCTAGAGTCCAGAGAAACGTACCGTTATTGGGAAGACCCTTTTGGATCCTCCCACACATATGGAACATTTTGTACCAAAAGTAAACAGCTTTTAACTTTAATACCAGTACATACTTTAAAGATATTAAAAGCAATTTAAATTGATAATAACTTAATTAAAACAAATTTATAAATAAATTTACTAATGATTTAAACTGAGATACTCTCTCGGCTATAGACCAACCTGCTTCTATACAGTGATAGAAAGCAAGTATTTTACATGGCAATATATATTGCAAGTATTTCATTGCGTACCCACAGACTATATCATGATTTCTGGGGCGTGACCCCCGTCATCGTCATTTTTTTGGGACTCAAGGTGAGGGGACTCATAAGTCGGGTTACCCGACTGAACTTTCTTACTTGTTTTTATATTAATTATCGTAAAGTCTAATCGGTCATGAGACCATTCCGAAGAAAATCGATGCATAATTTACAAGGTTGTAGGTAATTCAGAAAATATACCAACCCCACAAGTTATGGTTGTGAGTTGTTGAAGGTTACTTAAATTTGAATTCTTTCGAACTTTCCTGAACCAATTCGGATAAACTGTTCTCGAATTATAATTCGCATATATGCCAAATACGGCGAAATACAATTAGGTAAGTAATTTCCAGTAATTCATTCGGTTTACAGTTGGGCAGCTCCAACGTATTTGCATCATCTATGTATATCTATCTATCAGTATATATAAAGGAGAATCTATAAATATAAAAATTAATGTGTGTATGTTTGTTTGTCTGTTACGTATAGGTGGCTAAACGGCTGGACCGAAGTGAGCCAAGTTTTGATAGTGAGAAAATTTTGTTAGCTACAGTTCTGAAATTTTGTTTGTATGCATTTAGTGGCATTTAATGTGATTGGCCCAAAAATTGGGCGGGATCGGAGAAATGGGCTTGGCCCCGCCCTTATAAGCCAAATTTTGAAATTAGGATATCTTGCACAATTTGGTGGTAGTCTACGTGATTGGTCCAAAAATGGGCGGGATAGGACGAATGGGCGTGGCCCCGCCCATATAAACAAAATTTTTAAATTGAGATATCTTACACAATTAGTTATGGAGAGTGCAGTAATTATGTGTGTATGTGTTTGATGGCTATGTAATTTGTCCACAAATGGGCGGGATCTGTTTTGAAATTTATATATCTTGTTAGCGAGAGTGCTGACGTTTTGTGCATATGTATCTGGTGGTAGTCTGTGTGATTGCTCCAAAAATGGGCGGGATCGGACCAACGGTCGTGACCCCGCACATGTAAACCGAATATTGAAATATCTTGAACAATTTGTAAGCGAGATTGCTGTAATTTTGTGTATATGTATTTGGTGGCTGTCTTCGTGTTTGGTCCAAAAATAGACGGGATCGGAGATCTGAAATCAAGGGTAACGAAGTGTACCGGATCCAGCTGGTATTAATATATTAGAACAAAATATACGAGTATTTGCGAACTAACTTTCACAAATAAAATCTGTGTTTACACACAAACAAAGTTATTGTTTAAGAAGTTTTCCAAATATAATTTATTTGAAAAATACTTTTAAAAGAACACCATTAACTTGTAGTTTTTATTTGGCAAAACTTTTCGAATTTTAGTTTTAATTTTTCCTAGATTTTGGTTACACTTTATAGTGACACAAGCAGCATTAACTTTTGTGTGAAAGCACTAATTTTAGTTTGTAAATATTCCAAGTTATTACCTGCATCAGTGCAATTGATCATTACCCCAGACAATTTAAATTTTAATCGAACTTCACAAACATATACAATTTCTAAAAAACTGCACTTTGAAATCTTGAAAAATAGAAAACTTGCCTTGAAATTAAGGCATTGATACATTGACAAAATACCAAAATTAATCGTTGATCCGGAAATATTTGTTCCAAATAAAAAAATAGTTGGATGAAAACACGCTCTTGTTTAGAAATACTTATTCTGAAATACATAACATTTGTGTGTGTTAAGTATGTTATATTTGGAGTGTACCCTAAACATATGTATTTTTCAAGCAAAATATGTTTGGGACAATATGCTCATACTACAGAAGCGATATTTTCAGCGTGCTGATGAATTGACAAAAAATGATGACTTGGAATATTTGGAAATTAAAAACAAGTAAGAAAGTTTCAGTCGGGTAAACCGACTAAGGTATACCCTCACTTTGTGAGTAATGTAATATTGAATATTACTCGAATTATTCTGTCAATTTGTGTGGGAGGTACCAGAAGGGGTTTATCAAATACACATTTTTTTGCTGAACATTAGATACTTAAAATTCATTGCACTGTGCCGACTTATAAGCATTTATGTGCACTGGTATAAACGTTATGAGACATTAAATTGTGGTATGATTTGGGCATTTTGTGTGGGAGGTACAAAGAGGGGCGTGGCAATAACGCCCATTTTTCACAGGGCTATAGACACTATAAAAACATTACACTGTACAAAATTTCAAGTATTTTTATACACTGGTTTTAATGTTATAAGCTGTTAACTTTTGGTGCAAAAAGGTACCTTTGTGTGGGAGGTACCAAAAGGGCCGTGACAGCAACACCCATTTTTCCCTGGACTGTAGGCAATATAAAAGCATAGTACTGTACAAAATATCAAGTATTTTTATACACTGTTATTAATGTTATAAGCTGTTAACTTTTGGTGCAAAATGGTGCATTTGTGTGGGAGGTACCAAAAGGGACGTGGCGACTTCGCCCATTTTTCTCGAGTTGATAACGACTAATAAGCTAATACTATGTGTGGAATTTCAAAAGATTCGAATAAGTAGTATAGCAGTTATTAAAGAATCAATATTTCACAACATTTTAACCCTTTGTGGGGGAGGTACTAGAAGGAGTGGACCAATATGGCCCATCTTCGAACTTAGCCGGAGATAGAAAAAAATATTACCACATACCAAATTTGAGGTCAATAGGTTACTCCTTTCGAGAGTTATCGTACGCACCAGCCAACAGACACACAGACAGACAGACAGACAGACGGACGGACATTGCTCATTCGACTTAAAATGACCCAAAACGGATTTCCTCCGAACATACTTGGGGTCTTAGGTCACTCCTTCGACGTGTTACACTTTTTTCCGTAGCAAATGATATATACCCTCGTCAAAACCTGAAATTCGAAAAAGTCAAAGAGTTTTAAAAATCTTTTTTAAATAAGATACATTTGAAGAAAATCCTAAACAATAACTTTATTTGTATACCGAAAGAAAAATGCCATACTAAATTCAAGTAAAAAATTCTTAATATAAGCCGAAATCGTACTTAAAAATTTAAGTACGTTCGTACTAAGTTTTTCTTAAAACAAGTAAAAATCGGCTTAAATTTAAAAAATCAAGCGCTAAAAGGCTTACAATAAGCATTTAATGCTTGAAATCAAGTAAACATTTCTTGAAAAGGAAAATTAAGCCTAAAATGGCTTAAAGTAAGAAAAAAAAGCTTACTTTAATCTCTGAGAGACAGAACCATTATAGAGCACAGTAAATTTACCCTCTCAACGACTCTCATACAAGTGGTTGATTTTGGCTGACGCAACATCAAACACACATGCATATAAATTGTCGAGATGTATATGTATAAACATTTGGGCGCGACCATATCCAATTCGTTTTTCGTTCAAGCAGTGTTTGCAAACACATTACTTGGCGTGGTGTTTTTTGATTTCAGTTTTTTAAAGTTATTCGTTTCGTTGATGCTATTCCTTATATGTTTCATATTTAAATCGAATAAATGCAGCAAAACTTTTACTTTTGCTCTGAAGCAATTGTATTTTGACATACCATTTTAAAAAATTGCATTCCTTGCAATACAGAGGCAAAAAGGGTATAATTAATATGAATGGTATACAGGTTTAAATCCAGAACTAATCTGGCTTAAATCAAGTATTGGTTAGGATTAAATCCAGAACTGATAAGGCTTAAATCAAGTATTGGACAGGCTTAATTCAATCAAAAATTTCTTCATTGAAGCCCGTTTCGCACTCAAATTAATCCGATAAAATTCTTAATTTATTCTTAATTTATGCTTGAAATAAGAATTTTTCAGCTTAAAATCAAGTCTAATCAGGCTTAATAAGCGCTAAGATTAAGAATTCAGGGCTTAAAAATCCGTACTTGATTCAAGTATTTTGTACTTGGTTTAAGAAAATCCGTACTTAACGTACTTTTGACACCGCTACGGCTTGATTCATGTACGGATTACTCAATTTTTTCTTTCTTTCTGTAATGTTTGAGAAAATTAGTTCGCAAATATATTTTGTTGTAATATATTAACATATACGTTGTAATTAAATATCGAATAAAATGTAATTTTTCAAAGATATTAAAAAACTTGTGTCCCAAATATATTTCTTTTGAATTCGAAACATATCAAAAATTAGGAAAATAAATTGGGTTTCAACGACTTTTGGAAACTTGAGACTACTCCGCATGCAAACAAAGCAACACATGGCTGTTTACTATGCAAATAAATCATTAATTTGGTGTGTGAAGGAAAAATCAATAAATTATGAGCTCTCTTAAGTCATTTTAACACAACAAATCGAAGAACACCATTAATTTGAAGTTTTTAATTTGCAAAAATTGGCACGTTCCGGTTTGGCAAGCAGTTCAACACTTCGATTTTATTTATTTTTTTTCTTCTTGTTTTATTTCAAAGCCGTATTATATGTAAAATATTGACAAACTTCCGATGACTATCGTCCATTTTATCCATCAGAGATGAACACCATCACTCATCCCATCCATCCAATCGAGTCCATTTGGCAATTTAAATTTGTTTAAGTATCAACTTTGTTATTCGTATCTCTTCTCGTTCTTTTTTTCTTCTTCTTTTCAATCGTAAACTACAAAAGGGGGCAATTTGTGAAGCTTAACTGCGGTTGCACAGGCGCAACCCATTTAATAATTGTTATTAAGCAAATTAAGTTGATGAAATGCAACGCTTGTTCTACACTATGTCAAACATCAACACTTCTCGTAAGTATTTTTGTTTTTTGGGATTTCGTATATGTGCGCTGGTTTGTTGTTGAGAGGAACCCGGTTTGATGATATCCATCAGAATATCTGTAGTTGGTTTTGTTTTTAAGGGCATATCGATGTATAATTTTAAGTATTTGATGTTTTTTTATTTACGATGGAAATCTATCAAATTGACAGCTGTTGAATAACAATTTTAATTTAGCCTTATGCATTGTTACCAACTTCACGCTGCTGTAACGATAACGCGGTCTTTTTATACCCTCACTTTACGGGGGTACGCTACGCGCCAAAAGTGTAACACACCGAAGGAGTGATCTAAGACCCTAAGTATATTCGGCGGATATTCGTTTTAGGTCATTTTAAGTCGAATGAGCAATGTCCGTCCGTCTGTCTGTCTGCTGGCTGGTGCGCACGATAATTTTCAAAATTGAACTGCTTAGAACTTTAATATCACTTCATACAAATACTTAAAATTTTGTACAGTGTAATGCTTTTATAGTACCTAGAAGCCAGTAAAAAGTGGGCGTTATTGGAACGCCCCTTTTGGTACCTCCCACACATGTGGACTATTTTGCACCAAAGTTACCAGCTTATAGCATTAAAGCCAGTACATACGAATACTTGAAATTTTGCACAGTGTAATGGTTTTATAGTACCTACTAAACTGAACTGAAAAATGGGCGTTGTTGCCATGCCCCTTTTGGCACATCCCACACGAATGTAAAATGGTACCTTCGTACGAAAACTTTATAGCTTATAACTTTAAACTAGTGCATACAAATATGTACAATTTTGTACTGTGTAATGTTTTTATGGTACGTTTTATGGTTTTATGGTATCACGCACCTTTCGGTACCTCCTAAACAAACGTACCATTTTGTACAAAAAGCTAAGCTTATATCGTGAATACGAATGCATATAATTACTCAAACATTTTGCACAGTGTATATTTTTTTTTAAAACTTCTACAGTCCTTTTAAAAATGGGACTTATCATCACATCCGTTTTAGTACCTCCCATAGAAAAAAGCCAAGATAGAGTACATACCAGTGCATATTAAATAGCTCACAAAGTGAGGGTATACCATAGTCGGTTTACCCGACTGAAATTTCTTACTTGTTTTTGACATGCGTCAGTCAAATATGTTTGTTTGCAAGTCTACATAAGCACATCGTTTTAGATAGTGCTATCGATTTGTATTTCGCAATGCAGCCATTCATAAGGACCTACGAAATATACGTCTGAATAATATGTTGAAACATTAACAAATTCCATGGAGATAGAAATGAAAAAACAAACACATTGCCAGAAATGTTTCGAAAGGTGAAGGCCAGAATACAAAGTAGTCCCCAACAAATCACAGTTCAATTGACGAAATATTGATTGCATTGGCCAACATTGGCCAATTTATTGAATTTAAGTGATTTCTATTCGGAAAAATGTTGTCACCACATCATGTTCCGACATTTTAAAAATTCCCCCAGCTAATTTCTAGAACAAAATATTTTTGAAAACTAAATTTCTCAAAAAAAAATATGTGTTTAAATACAATTAAAACAAGTTTCAGTCGGGTAAACCGACTTAGGTATACCCTCGCTTTGTGAGTAATGTAATATGGAATATTAAACGAATTATTCGGTCAATTTGTGTGGGAGGTACCAGAAGGTTTTTAACAAAATTTACACGAGAAACAAAAAACTAAATAAAATGTTGTCGTTAGAAAAACGTGGTTTTCAGGATAATACTTAAACATATTGATGTATATATAAATTCACACAAACATTATTTATAACTTTTTTGCGTAAAATAGGAATTTTTAACTATGAAGGAAATGATTTGTTCTTAGGCCATTTTGGATTTTGTTAATAAATTCGCCATTGTTGATAATAGGCCACCAAAAATTTTACAGCATGTGTATTTTGATGGATTGTACCGAGATCCATCAAAAACTGAACCCCCATTTTTCTTGTTGTTACACCCTTTTTCCTTTCAGATGTCGCCTGAAACCTAAAAAGACGAATCCCATTTATTATTATACCCTCACTTTAGTGTGACGAGGGTATATATCATTTGCTTCGAAAACAAGTAAGAAAGTTTCAGGCGGGTAAACCGACTTAGGTATACCCTCACTTTGTGAGTAATGTAATATTGAATATTACTCAAATTATTCTGTCAATTTTTGTGGGAGGTACCAGAAGGGGTTTAAGAAATACACCTATATTTCGCTGAACAGTAGATACTTTAAATACATTGCACTGTGCCGAATTGTAACCGTTTATATGGAGTGGTATATTAACGTTGAGATATTAAATTGTGGTATAATTTGGCCATTTTGTGTGGGAGGTACAAAAAGGGGCGTGGTGATAACGCTCATTTTTCACTGGACCATAGGCATTATAAAAGCATTACACTGTACAAAATTTCAAGTAATTGTATACACTGATATTAATGTTATAAACTGTTAACTTTTGGAGCAAAATGGTACCTTTGTGGGAGAGGTACCAAAAGGGGCGTGACAATAACGCACATTTTTCAATGGACTGTAGGCACTATAAAAACATTACGCTGTACAAAATTTCAAGTATTTTTATACACTGGTATTAATGTTATAAGCTGTTAACTTTTGGTGCAAAATGATGCATTTGTGTGGGAGGTACCAAAAGGGGAGCGGCAATAACGCCCATTTTTCACTGGACTGTAGGCACTATAAAAGCATTACACTGTACGAAATTTCAAGTATTTCTAAACACTGGTATTATTGTTATAAGATTTTAACTTTTAGTGCAGAATATTGCATTTGTGTGGGAGGTACCAAAAGGGGCGTGGCAAATTCGCCCATTTTCCTCGAGTTGATAGCGATTAACAAACTAGTACTATGTGTGGAATTTCAGAAGATTCGAATACGTATAATAGCAGTTATTAAAGAATCAATATTTCACAACATTTTAACCCTTTGTGGGGGAGGTACCAGAAGGAGTGGACCAATATGGCCCATCTTCGAACTTAGCCGGAGATAGAAAAAAATATTACCACATATGAAATTTGAAGTCAATCGGTTACTCCTTTCGAGAGTTATCGTGCGCACCAGCCAGCAGACAGGCAGACACACAGACAGACAGACAGACAGACAGACGGACGGACATTGCTCATTCGACTTAAAATGACCCAAAACGGATTTCCGCCGAACATACTTGGGGTCTTAGGTCACTCCTTCGATGTGTTACACTTTTTTCCGTAGCAAATGATATATACCCTCGTCACACTAAAGTGAGGGTATAAAAAGTGTAACACATCGAAGGAGTGATCTAAGACCCTAAGTATGTTCGGCGGATATTCGTTTTGGGTCATTTTAAGTCGAATGATAATGATCCGTAATTCCATCGAAAAACATCTTGACTGATGAGACCCATTTTCACCTCGGTGGCTACGTCAACAAGCAAAATTGTCGTATCTGGGGCTCGGAAAACCCAAGAGTTATTGTTGAGAAGCCTCAACGTGTGACTGTTTGGTGCGGTTTATGGTCCGGCCGGGTATTTGAACCTTACTTTTTCGAAAATGAGGTTGGATAAACAGTTACGGTGAATGGATTGCGCTATCGAGAGATGATTAATGAATTTTTATGGTCGGAGTTGTGTGGTATTGATCTGGACAACGTTTACTTTCAGCAAGACGGCGCTACGTGCCACACAAGCAACGAAACCATTCCTCTGTTACGGCAAAAATTTTCGGACCGTGTTATCTCTCGAAGAGGTGATCACAATTGGCAACCGAGATCATGTGATTTAACACCTTGCGACTTCTTCATGAAAAGGTTATGGTCCTGTAAGCGTGGTCGTGGTGGTCATTTGGCTGATGTTGTTTTTCATGATTAACAACATACCTTCTTCTTTATTATGAAATAAACATCCGATCATTTATCTCAAATAATAGCATTTTGCTTTGCATACCAAAATAACACCTCTTCTTGGAAAACCTTTTGTCTCTTTTAATATATTAAATTAAATGAATTATAATTTGTTTTATAACGATTTAGTGACAATTTAAACACGATAGCGCAATCTATTCACCGTAACTGTTGATCCAACCTCATTTTCGAGAATGTAAGGTCCAATGACCGGTAAGGTCCAATGACCGCCGGACCACAAACCGCACCAAACAGTCACACGTTGAGGATGGAAAGGCTTCTCAACAATAACTCTTGGGTTTTCCGAGCCCCAGATGCGTCGACTTAGCTTGTTGACATAGCCACCGAGGTGGAAATGGTCCTCATCAGTCAAGATGATTTTGTATCGTTTTTTTCGATCGTTTTGTATCGTTCGATGATCGTGTATCGTTCCATTTTTAGTAATGGCTTAGATTCTACTTGTCAATTGTCAATGAATAAAAGCTTAAAAAGTGACAGCTATCGAAATACCGGATGATTCGAAATAACACCTCTTGTTGGAAAACCCTGTATTTAATTTGTAAAAACTATTCTATTTGTAGAACTATTCTATGTTACGGGGTGGTCCAACCACAACGCACGATGTTAGTTGCAAACAAAATAAATAGTTTTCAGAAAATTATTTTAATATTTTTTATTATGATAGAAGGATCTAGACAATTATGTGTGAAACAAAATATCGGCCCAATGCTCGCCACGGCTTCGGTGGCATACCTCCATCCGACGGTCCATATTTTCAATAACTCTGAGACATTATTGAGGGTCAATGTCGTTAATGTGCCGAATTATCTCATCCATTAGCTCTTGAATTGTTCTTGGCCACGACGTGAGATAACACGGCCATTGAATTTCTCGCGCAAAAGAGCCATTGTTTCGTTGGCTGCGTAGCAAGTTACACCATCCTGTTGGAACCACATATCGTCTACAAAATGTCCGTTATCATCTTGCGAAAGCGAACACCATTCACGGTAACTGCTTGGCCGACCTCATTTTCGACGAAGACCGGCCCGATGACGCCGCCAGCCAATAAACCGCATAAACGAACTGGGCGAGCATGCACCGGTGTTTTCACATCTTCTACAGACCCGGTTTGCTGAAATTTGCGCACAATCTCTACTTTAGATTTTCTTCTTTTGGGCTACATGAAATATAAGTTATCGAGGACATACAGCCGCAAATGCGCGAATAAGTGATGGAAAAGACTATGGTGCGACCTTTGAACTGATATTTTCCTCTTTACAATGAAATAAACAGCTAATGATTTCACTTAAAAATACTCGTTTTTTACATCAAAATGAAACCTTTGTTTGGAGAACCCTTTAATTTGCAAACGGAATGACAATGTTTGTATGCCTGCATCCTATTGTAGAGAGTATACAAGAAATTGCACGACACTACATTGCAATTGCCTCTGTATACTTAGGGGTATGAGAGTTATGACTTATTCATTTTTGGCGAAGTTTGGTCCCGAGTATACAGGCTCTATATACTCAGACCTTCGGTATGTCAATTTGCAAATAATTTAAACCACTCACATGACAGTATGAGCGTATTTTTTATGCCAATTTTCTCTGGACTAATAGTGATACACATCGAATTTGTTAAGACCCTATGTACGATAATGTTTCACAGAAATCCGTTGCAGGACATTTTAGTCAATGCTAGTAGCAGAGTTTAAGTTAAAAGGTGGGTTATAGCGGCCTTAGGGAACCTCGCTCACGAAGGGTTAATGTTTATTGAAATATTGAATCCCTTATAACTTATACACAACTTATGTGAATCTTTTGTAATTTTATAAATGTAAATGTTTTCTCATAACACCAGTGCTTTAACGCTGCAATGTTTTCGTAATTGTCTTTAATACATATATACCGCTCTTATTATTAACTGAAAATATTGTGCTAAGCATAATTTTAAAGTTTGTATTGCCTAAACAGTGACGTTTGTTGCCTTGTGGCAACTCCGTAATGTGATATTTTTATTTAAGCCTAAATAAAAGCGTCATCACATCAAACTTGAGTAGTTTCGTGACAAGTTGTGACTCAAAGCGAAAAGTTAAGGCCGCACAACCACCATTACAGATGAGTCTGAGTACTGATGAAAAAAACCACTCACAATTGCACGACTTGGTTCAACTGTTTGGCCCATAATGTGGCCACAACGCATCAGACTTGGCCGACAGCCAGAGAGCACAACAGCGCAAAAAAGCTGCGACAGACGGACGGTCTGAATTGTCGGCAGTAAAGGCAAAGGCAACCATCGCAACCCATCAAAATCGACAGCAATGCTGTGCGGTTTGTTGTTAACTCCATTCAATGTTGGTCGGTCGGTTGGTCGTTCGTGCGATGCCATGGCATGGCATGCCAATCTGTGATGAGGCTCGACACAATGATGGCGTTAATACCCAGCCAAGCAAGCGCTGGCCAATATTGCTGCGTCAGTTGCAAAGTTGCTGCTGCAGTCAATGGTTTGTTCTGTTTTTGTGAAGTACTGCAGCAAAGCTCTTCACGTTGACGTTTGAGGGAGTGACGTGTTGAGTTTGATTGCGCCGTTGCTGCTGTTTTGCGGCGGAGAGTACTTTATAAATAAAGAGTACCTTAATAATGGACTCAATTGCCGCCAGTTGCTGATTTAAGCCCATTGTCAGATCTTCTCCGAAGATGGACAATTTAAGCTGTCGCTCTTACTGCGTCTGCGCAGCAGTCTCTGTTTGGCAGGCAACTTGACTGATTGCTGATGTTGCTGCTGACGCGTCGCTGCCTATCAGCTGATGATGATATGGTTGAGGTTAAGAGTTGTTGTTAGTGGTACTCCAAAACCTATGTTTAACTTTAAGAGGGTGCCAACATGGGCGCTTTTGTGTGTGAATTACAACCTTTTGCTCTTCATTGCTCTTAATTATTGTAATTTATTATTTTTAAATAAATTGCAAATTTTCGCAACACTTGATGGCGGCGCACCAAAAACGGCGACAATGAATGTGAACCGCCTCGCACTGATGAAAAGACTTCATCGAGAGATGGAGGGCATTTAGGAAGTATAATCTCGAAATCATTTTACCATAGACGGACGGACGCAAAGGTAGGCGGAAGGACTCCTTGCACGTTATTCAGCTCTTGATAATGGTGTTGAGAGGTGGTATCTGATGTTACGTCAAATACTGCCCTCCCCAACTCTCAATCTATGCCTCTCTCAGAAGCAAAAGGACAATCTGGGATTTCTCTAATTGATTATTTTCATCAGCGTCTGGGCGACCAGATGCACATTGTTTCTATTGTTTTATGTGACTTAGTCCAGTCTCATTAACCACATGAAGAGTTGATTGAACGGTTAGTTAGACGGTCCCCCCTTAAGAGTACATCTGACTTGATCGACTGTCTGTCCATCCAAGCACCGAATGTATGAATGAATTGTGTGTGCCACACAGTCAATTGATGGATTGCATCCTTAGGCTATCACGAGAGAATGTGTTGCAGTTTTGTATTTTATGTTGCGGCTCGTTCATATGAAAATTATTTTTTTTTGCATAAAGTCTTCGGCAAACAGCGCCATAAACAAGAGGTACATAAGTAATACATGTATTTAATAATAATAAAATTCAAATTATTGTAATTAATTGTCTGTCGAGGAAGTAAGGAAGTGCTACTGTTTATTGTTTTACAACTTTGAAGGATGAAGACATAAATATTCGATGTCTCTACAACGAATTTTAGATACCCTATTATATATTTGGTATATAATTTTGTCCAAAGGACGTGAATAATATGTACGGCTACTTTGAGGTTCTGAATTATATTATATGGGAATATAGTTAATTTAAATGTTCGTCGGAATTAACAGTAAAATTTCGACTGTTTTTATTTTAATAAAAACAGGCCTACTTGAAGAAAATTCATGGATAAACGAAGGTTTTTTCTATAACGTTTCGATACCCTCACTTTGTTGCAAAATGATATATAATGGGAGATATTTTTGGCAATACTGTTTTGGCAGTTGAGCTGTTTTCGTGTAACATGTTACTGTCCAACCTGTTCAGTTTTGTCTATAATTTAACCATGAATCCACTTACAAACGAACAACGCTTGCATTTTATTTATTTTTATTGAATTTTGAGTTCGGTGTACAGTTTATTTCCCGTTTGAGGCCTGTTAATTGGGCGCCTAGATCGTGCTATTTAACGCCTTTTGATTTTTTGTGGGGTTATGTTAAGGCTTATGTCTATAGGGACAGCTCGCAACGGTTGACGCACTGGAAGCCAATATTGAAGAATCTATTCGTCAGATACCGGCCGATATGTTGGAGAAAGTATGCCAAAATTGGACCCAGAGTATGAACCATTTGAATTTACATGAAATCATCTTTAAACATTGAATTATATATAACGTTCTATCGACTGAAATAATGATTTCGTACATTTCTCTAAATTTTATGAGTTATTTTTTTTAATTAAATCCGAAAGCTCTTTAAAAATTACTCGTTATAATTCGCTACAGGCCAAAGGAGTGACCTATTCGGCGGATACACCTTTTAGGACAAGTTAAGTCATTCAAGAAATGTAAGTCATTCGAGCGTGGTAAAACTTTATATCTCATGCTAAGTTCGAAAATGGGCCATATTTCCACTCTTTCTAGTAGGATTAATATCACTGTGAGTGCACCAAAATATTTCATCGATGAATTTAGACCCTCAAAGTTTGCTGGGTAATCAAAGATGTTAGTAAATTCAGACACAATTTTTAGTATGTAAGACTCCGGAATAGATTCAAGAAGTATTTCTCCCAAACAAATTTCATCACCATACCCCTAAACATCCCCATCTAAAAATAATGATATATCAAATGTCGTAAAAATCTATGGATTTTTTGGGTGGTGTATTCGACAAAAAGATTCCTTGCAAATATATAATACATATATACATGTATATCGTATTTATCCATAAAGTTTGCTGGGTAAACACAGGGTTTGTCGAATACTTCATCCAAAAATCCTTCGATTTTTATGACTTTTGATATATCATTATTTTTGGTAGCGGATTTTCAGAGATAGGGTGATGAGCGGGGGTGTCGGGTGTTATGGAAGAATTTATTCTTTATTTTCTTCTTTAACATGGAATATTTTTCCGAATCCTTCTACACTAAAATTGTCTCTGAATTTATAAACCTCTCTGCCGGAAACATATTATTTCTGAGGAAAAATCCTTTTTTTCTAAAAGCGGGGAAAACCCTGTAATTTATTTCTCTTTTATACCCTACACCACACTGTGGTACAGGGTATTATGACTTTGTGCATTTGTTTGTAACACCTAAAAGGAGAAGAGATAGACCCATTGGTTATTATACCGATCGACTCAGAATCACTTTCTGAGTCGATTTAGGCATGTCCGTCTGTCTGTCCGTCTGTCCATGTATTCTTGTAATCAAAGTGCAGGTCGTATATATGGTCCGATTGTGATGAAATTTAGCATAGTGCTCTTTTTTGGCCCAAGGACGATCCCTATTGAAATTGGTTAAAATCGGTTCAGATTTGGATATAGTCCCCATATATATGTTTCACCCGATTTGACATGCTAGCGCCGTAGAAACGATATTTTACTTCCGATCAGTACGAAATTTAACAGAGAGAGTTCTCTTATTACATGAATAAACACTGCCAAATTCGGGGAAAATCGGTTCAGATTTAGATATAGCCACCATATATATGTTTCACCCGATTTAACATTTAAGCGCTGTAGAAAAATCATGTTTTATATCCGATCAGTACGAAATTTAACAGAGAGAGTTTTCTTATTACATGTATGAACACTGCCAAATTCGGGAAAAATCGGTTCAGATTTTAACATAGTCCCAATATATATGTTACACCCGATTTGACATGTAAGCGCTGTAGAAACCGTGTTTTATATCCGATCAGTATGAAAATCGGCAGAGAGAGTTTGCTTATTACATGTATGAACACTGCCAAATTCTGATCGCAATGCCCATTTTCGCATTGGTAGGTAGGTATAGGGTATTATATAGTCGGCCTCGCCCGACTTTATGTCTTTCCTTACAGGTTTTTTTTTTAAACAATCTGCTCTCAAGCTACAATAAGAAAAATAATATTAATAAAAGTATGTTCAACCATTTGTAGTCGGTAACATAACATAATATAAATTTACAATTATTATATTTTTCTAAGACTGATCAGTAATAAAGAAAATACTGATCGGTTATGAAGAAAGTTGTAATGAATAAAATCCGTTTGACAAAATTCGGCACCCTGCAACTCGAATAGCCCTTAACCGATCTCGTTGAAATTTTTCATATGAGTCATATCGCCCAATGTCATATCGCACAAAATCATGTACACGTATGTCGTATCGCCCAAAAAACAATGTTAGTTGTTGTTGTAGAAAAGTTTGGTTTTTGGGCAATATGACATCGACATTGGGCAATGTGTCATTTTGAACAGCAGGCAATTCACCAAAAAAAAGTAATGTCATAACGCCCAAAGTATACAAACAAATTTATTCTCAAATTTCCATCACGCTAATCAATGTAAAATGTATCTTGAGCCTTCGGCCTAGGTTAAAAATTTTCTCCGCTGGGATATGTCAAAAGACGGCTACGCAAAAAGTCGGGGCGTGACCCGAAAAAAGACTGCTATGCTGATCAAGAAATCTTTGGAAAGGCACTTTAGTTCGCGTAGCCGACTTTGGCCGAAAGCCGGTCACGCCCTGTCCATTTGGTCCGCGTAGCCATCTTTTGACATACCCGAGAGGAGAAAATATTTAATTCCGGCCAAAGGCCGACCACTTAAATGAATGAATGTAAACAAATACACTCAAAAAAGGGTTCCCTATATTCCAATTTAGTTCAATGTTTTTATTAATACTGGGATATTTTTTTCTTAAAACTTGAAAGTTTTGCTTAGTACGACTAAAGTTTATTTTTTTGGGGATATTTACTAAAAATTAGGACATATTTTACTAAAATTATATTTGTTGTTGTTATTTATTGTTGGTCTGAGCTTTTGTTATTCAGTCAGAATTTATTTTTTTGGTTTGAGACCATATGTTCCATTTACTTTCTGTCTATTCCAAGAAAGTAATAGAAACAAATACAAAAATTGGTAGAGAGTTTCAATTGCTTGGTAGAATTGACTGCAGTTTCGATAGACACCACTCTATCATCTTCAGAATTCAGTAGCAATAGTGTATGTCTTTAACTTAAATCAGCTGAAATGTGGAAGCAGTAAATTGAATTTAACAAGAACTGCTAACCAAAGTTAAAGACATATACCCTCCTCTCTAAGGTGAGGGGATACAAACTTGACAAAAAAATAGGTGGGATCAGATTGGTGGGTGTGGTAAAAGTGGGCGTAGTATTTGAAACTATGTATCACGAGGTAGAATGTCTTTAAAAATTAACAGTACTTTTTCATTAGGTAATATGGACAGCAAGATTCCTGAAATTTCTTTAGACGTACTACATACAATAGTAAAATATCGGGGTCAACAAGACTATTTGAATAAAAATGATTTTATTCGGAAATTTCTGTTTGAGTTCGGCCCCAAAACAGCCAAAATATGAATATGTATGTTTAAAATTCGGCTCAAATTCGATCAATTGCTGTTGTTCCATTTTGTACCGTCTATTATTTTTCTAAAAAATTTTTTTTTTTATATTTAATATGGCAGTTTTTTCGCCTAATATCTATAAATGGTATAAATGGCTAACAGACAAACGGCTGAAGATTAAATCTTGAAATTTGGTGCGCGGCAGAGTTCGGAAAAAACACTAAGGAACGGTTCCTTAGCGTTCTGTACCGTTCCTTCGTCGCGAACGGAACAGTATCGCAACCCTTACAAGAGAACAGAATACACTATTTTTTTTTGTGTTACTGTTCGCGAGCGGTACCACTACGATAACGTACCGTTCTTAGAACACGACGAACGGTATCACTATGGTAACGTACGGTTCATAGAACAGTATCACTACGTCGTAGTGATACTGTGAAAGTGAAAATGTGTCTAGTGAAAATGAGGTATATAGGTCCATATTTTGATATAGCCCCCATACAAAGGTAATTTGCATAAGACTTATTTACGCATTTTTTAACCGATCATGCTGAAATTTATATATTTGTACTTTGTATTACATTGTGATCACGCTTGAATGTAATAGGAAGTACAAATATTTAAATTTCAGCACGATCGGTTAAAAATGCGCTCTCTAGAGTTTAAATATGTCTTATCGAAAGGGACCCTCGTATGGGGGCTATATCAATGTATGTATCGATATGCCCCATTTTCACTAGACATGATTATATGCAATAGAAGGCATACATATTTAAATTTCGTCATGATCGGATAAAAAATGCGTCCTCTATAACGTAAATATGTCTTGTCAAAAGGGAGCTTTGTATTGGGGCTGTATCAAAAAATGGACCGATTTGCATCATTTTCACTAGGCATGATTGAATACTATAGAATGAACATAAATTCAAATTTCGGCATGATCGGTTACAAAATGCGCTCTCTAGAGCGTGAATATGTCTTATCGAAAGGGGCCTTCGTATGGGGGCTATATCAAAGTATGGACCGATATGCCCTAGTTTAAATAGGGATCGTCCCTGGGTTAAGAAATAACTCTGTACCAATTTTCATTAAGATTGCTTCATATTTGCGACCTGTGGTGTCGAATATAAAAAAAGAACGGAACGCTAAACGTACACAGAAAGAAAAATGCCATACTAAATTCAAGTAAAAAATTCTTAATTTAAGCCGAAATCGTACTTAAAAATTTAAGTACGTTCGTACTAAGTTTTTCTTAAAACAAGTATAAATCGGCTTAAATTGAAAAAATCAAGCGCTCAAAGGCTTACAATAAGTATATAATGCTTGAAATCAAGTAAACATTTCTTGAAGAGGAAAATTAAGCCTAATATGGCTTAAAGTAAGAAGAAAAGGCTTACTTTAATCTCTGAGAGATAGAACCATTATAGAGCACAATAAAATTAGCCTCTCAAACACTCTCATTTAAGTGGTTGATTTTGGCTGACGCAACATCAAACAGACACGCATGTAAATCGACGAGATGTATATGTATAAACATTTTTGCGCAACCATATTCAATTCGTTTCTCGTTCAAGCAGTGTTTGCAAATACATTGCATGGCGTGATATTTTTCGATTTTAGTTTTTTGAAGTTGTTAATAATTCTTGTTCGTTTCGATGATGCTATTCCTTATATGTTTCATATTTAAATCTAATAATTAGAGCAAAACTTTTTGCTGTCAAGAAATTGTATTTTGACATTTTAAAAAATTAAATTCTTTGCAAAACAGAGACATAAATGGTATAAATAATATAAATGGTATATAGGTATAAAACGAACGAAAGCACAATAGTATTATCAGGCTTAAATCAAGTATTGGTTAAGCTTAAATCAAGAACTGATCAGGCTTAAATCAAGTATTGGGCAGTCTTAATGTAATCAAAATGTTCTTCATTGAAGCCCGTTTCGCACTCAAATCAATCCCATAAAATTCTTAAATCAATTGCTTTATGCTTGAAATAAGAATATTTCGGCTTAAAATCAAGCCTAATCAGGCTTAATGAGCGCTAAGATTAAGAATTCAGGGCTTAAAAATCCGTACTTGATTCAAGTACTTTGTACTTGGTTTATGAAAAACCGTACTCACCGTACTTTTGACACCGCTACGGCTTCATTCAAGTACGGATTACTCAATGTTTTCTTTCTGTGTAGTGATACTGTTCAAAAGAACAGTATCACTACGACGTATGAACCGTAAGTTAACGTAGTGATACCGTTCGTCGTGTTCTAAGAACGGTACGTTATCATAGTGGTACCGTTCGCGAACAGTACCACTAAAAAAATAAATAACGTTAGTGTTCCTTGAAGGAACCGTTCCTATAACGTACTGTTTTTTTCTGAACACTGGTGCGCGTGTAGTTCTTGTTGTTATATAAAATTATGTTTAAAAAATTTGCTAATTTTCTCCAATTTGCCGATGCATAGTTTTTGCATATGCAGTTTTTTTATTGCATATGCATTTTTCATTCTACATATGCACATTATATTTTGCATATGTTGTGCATATTCCCTAGCATAGTTTTTGCATATAAAATGAATATATGGAATATGCAGATTGCATCGAATTAAGAATATAAAAATATGTACATCTAATACTAAAAAATTGACTTGTTCGGATGACAAAAAAGATTGCATATATTTCCGCTGTCTAGTTATGAGGCAATGGATTTCATACGAAATTTTCAATTTAAGTGGAAGGTAACTGCATATTTGGATACAGTCCCCATACTATGGCAGTTTGACAACTCCGGAATTTTGAATATTGGTACAATTTTATCGCTTTGTGTAGCAGATGGTACCAAGAGGGTTGTGGCAATTACTCCAGTAAGCACTGAAAAATATCTGCACTGTTCCGATTCTAAAGTGTTAATGTAAAATGGTATTAAAAATACAACTAAATTATTACTATATACTCGTATAAGAGAGTTAAACACTTTTGGAGGAGGTACTACAAAGGGTGTACCAATATGACCCATCTTGGGACTTAAGCTATCTTTGGAGGTAATATTACCACATACAACTTGAAGTCATTATGAAACTCCTTTTGAATGTTATGCAGCGCATCTGCATGCTAGACAGACGGATGTAATCAAATATATAACTCTAACGATCTAAAATATCCTGAAACATATACATATTTCTCACAAGCATATACCGGATGGTAGGACACTCATTCGATGTGCCGCAGTTTTTGCGGCAAATGATACAAATCCTTCTTCCTTTAAAGTAACAACAAACTCGATAAACCAAATATGTCATAATTCTTTGCCCATGGCTTTGCAAAACCTTTCTTAGTTCAGGCCATACGAAGCTGAATAAAAATACATGCAAATTGTTAACATTTTCTTTTGGCGTTACTCGCATATTACTGCCCACCTGTTTTAGTTTTTATGCGGATTTCTTACTAAAATTAAAGCATACGCCTTTTTAATAAAAAGCCTGCTGGATATTGCAGTTTTGTTGTGACTGACTGTGCTGTGTTGCTGTATAACTAATTGTTTGATTGCTTTTAATTATAATTTCTTGTGAATTCATATGTAATTAATTCCATTAATGAGATTTATCGCTTTATCCCTCATGCAAAATATTATACGAAGGAAAACCTGCCACATTTATTTATCGTGTTTACATGATGATTATTGATTTGTTGCTACATTGAGCCATTGAACATCTGGCTAATTTTCGATTTTATATATGTACCTATTTCCTATTTCTTGTACACATTGAATCAAATCTTTCCAATCCAAATATTGTTTGTAACACCCAAAGGAGAAGAAATAGACCCATCGTTTATTATACCGATCGACTTAGAATCACTTTCTGAGTTGATTTAGTTATGACCGTCTGTCTATGCATAGACATATTATGGTCCGATCTCGATGAAACCTTACACATATGTTTTTTTGGCCCAAGGACGATCCCTCTTAAAATCGGTTCAGATTTAGATATAGCCCCGATATATGTATATGTTACCCCGATTTGGCATGTTAGCGCTGTAAAAACTTTATCTATTACAGGGTGGCTGATATGTAATGCAACAAAGTAAAGCGCTATATTTTTTTAATTTTTTTTTAAATTTTGTTGTTCAAAAACGAGAAAAATTCTCTTTTACCAGAACTGCTACCAATCTAGTGTCGTCATATTTAAGCAATCGCCTTCAATCAGTTGTTCTAAATAATGTTTCCTCCAGACCACTGCACTTGGAACGCGGCGTCCCTCAAGGCTCTGTATTAGGACCGCTTATTTTTTCATTGTATATTAATGACGTTCCACTACAACTCCAATTCTGCAGTATCCACATGTATGTATGCCGACGATGTACAGATATATTTAAGCTGTTCTAAAACATCAATCACTGATTGTGTTTCGAAAATCAACAGAGATCTCGAAAGAATTAACAACTGGGCATTGGTAAATAAGCTGTTTCTAAACCCTAACAAATCAAAGTGCATAGTTGTGGCAAAAAAGTCGCAACTTTCTTCATGTGTTTTACCCATTGTCATCGGAGGTCAACAAGTAAAGTTCGTAAACAACGCTAAAAACCTAGGAATTATTTTCAATAACTCCCTCTCATGGACTGACCACATAGCAACTACAACAGGCAAAGTCTTTACAATGCTGCGTACACTATATCCGACATCGTACTATACCCCTCAACACATACGCATTCTTCTTGCGAAAACATATCTGATGCCATCACTTCTATATGGGTGTGAACTATTTTCAAGCTGTGACGCTAAAAGTATGTCAAGGCTAATGATAAATTTTAATGCCGTTTTGAGATATGTTTATGGATTACGACGGTACCAGAGTTGCTCTGCTGTTCAAAAATGTCTATACGGAGTTGACTTTCTACACCTGCTTAAAATAAAGACTTTAACCTTCTTGCACAACATAATATACACCAAGGCACCATCATACCTATACAACATAATTAGATTCGGTCGTTCAAGCAGAGGATTGCGGATCATTCCAATTAGACATAAATTGTTAATATCCGAACGTCACTTTATAGTTAATGCTATTCGTCCTTGGAACTCGCTTCCATTTCCCATACAACTTATAGGCAATGCAACGTCCTTTAAACTTTCACTATATGCTCATTTCCAGTAATTTATTTTATTTTCCATTCAATGTTTTTTATCCGTAAAACGTTATTATTATTGCAACTATTATTGTTATTAAGTTAAATTAAATCATACTGTAACAATTGTAATTCACATACTATAATTTATAGGAACGTAGCGTCCTGTTGTATGTGAAAACGAAATAAATAAATAAATATAATGTCGGAAATAACATAAAATTTTAGAAACAGTTTAGATTTGTTCGAATGTTCAAACGGCCGACAAAGCCATCACACGCTGCACGAAAGTGGCTCTGCGGCATTTTGGCCCATTCCCGGCGAAGCGCCGTCTTGAGATGATCGATACTTTGGTATTTTTTAGTGCGAACCTTACTCTCTAAAATGCCCCAGGCGCAAAAGTCCAACGGATTGAGATCCGGAGATCTTGGTGGCCATTGTGCGGTAGAAATGAAGCGTGGAACCTCCTTTTTAAGCCATTCGTGGTTGACGCATGCTGAGTGCGATGGTGCTGAGTCCTGTTGGAATGTCCATGGTCTGCGGCCGAAATGTTTGTCGGCATTTATTTTCACCCCATGGTCGATGAATAAGAGCGGGAAGCGACCATCGGCCGTTACGGCGGCCCACACCATTACCATCGGTGGCGCTTGAGTTCTGGTGGCCAATCGAAGGTGTAAATTATCAGCTGACCTCTTTGGCAAGTAAACCCGATCATTTTGTTTGTTCACAAACTGCTCAATTTGGAATGGCTTCTCATCGGAGAAAACCAAATTCGGTAACTTTCGTGCAAGCGAAGCAACTCCTTGGCTCTTTCCAGTCTAACTTTTTATTGTGCATCGGTGAGCTCTTGCACTTTTTGGAACTTCAATGGCTTTAGCCCAAGCTCATTTTTTAATATGTGTTGTATCCGTTATCGCGATATGTTCAGCTCACGAGCAATTTTTCTACCACTGCGGCGTGGATTTCGATCAAATCTGGCCTTCACTTTTTGGATCATTTCTGGTGTTGTTACCTTTTTTTTCGTCCACTTTTTGGACGCGATGCAACACTGCCAGTATCACTGTAACGAGCAATGGTACGAGAAACAAAAGATTTATTCACATTTAAATGCTGGAGGGCTCTAACGATAGCCACTTGTGTTTTTCCACCCAAATATAAAGCAATCACACTACCACGCTTGAATTCCATGCTTTTGTAAGCTTGTAAACAATAAAATGAACTGTCACTGAAATAAATCTGTCAGCGGTTTAGAAATGATAGCAACCTGAAGTTGGTTGCAATACATATCAGCCACCCTGTATATGACTGAACACTGTTAAATTTTGAAGAAATCGGTTCAGATTTAGATATAGCCACCATATATACGATACCCCCGATTTGACTGTAAGCGCTGTAAAATTGTTATTTTATATCCGATCAGTGCGAAAGTTGGCAAATAAAGGTTTCTTATTACTCGAAGGAATACTGCCAAATTCGGAGAAAATCGGTTCAGATTAGATATAACCTCCATATATATGTTGCTCCTGATTTGGTATCAAAGCGCTATAGAAGTTGTACTTAACTTCCGATCATTAAAATTTTCCAGAAAGATGTTGCTCAATTTAGGAACGAATATTGCTTAATTTAGCGATTATCGGTTCAGAATTAGATAATATGTTCCTACCCATTTACCAATAATTCCAAATTATTATCGGAATGACCCTTATCGCATTGTTAGGGAGGTGTAGGGTATTATATAGTCGGCCCCGCCCGACTTTCTGCCTTTCCTTACTGGTTATTTAGATGCAAGTCCATTTATATATATGTTCTGGAAAAATGCATGAACCATTCCATGCCAAACGAATGGGGCAAAATAAGATCATACCGCGCATGTACTTCAAGACTTCAGAAAACGTTCTCCATTTAGAGCTTTTCAAAATGTGTGTTCGAAAAATGTCTTAACATTTTGATCTATAATCTCTATATTACTATTTATGAGTATTTATGTATAAAAACTTAATACATTTCTTTGTAAAGGCGTAACTCTATAACTACTGGACCGATTTAAAAAAATCGTTTATTTTAAAGCCTCTTGGCCATCAATTGTTATTATAAAATGTAATCAGAGGTTTCGATTCCCACCAGAGGCTCTGGTGTGTCGCTACAACACAACAAGCAACATGGTCTTGTCACCCAGCTTTCCCTGAACCGTAAAATTAGTTTAATTTACTTTGTATTGTAATTCAAATAAATATAATCAGGTAACTATGTGTAGTATGAGAAAAGATTACGAAAGAGAAAAGTATTTTTCCACTTGCTGTTCAAAATGCTATTTCAGATCTCGAGTCAGAAGGATTTGATGCCAATATTTTGAAAGAGAAACTACCAAAATTTTACAGAACTCTTATTGATTACACTATGCAACAAAAAAATTATAGAGAGGCAAAATATTTTATGAAACAAAACAAAAATTTTTGTATGGTAAAGTTTGTTTTTAATTTAAATTTTCATGGAAGGTCCTTTGGTACTTCAACAATATTCTTTGCAGTATAAAAAAATTAAGAAAATTCAGTAAATACTGCACTGGTATATGTACTAATATTAAGAGCTATTTAATTTTTTTATGTCTTGGTTCTTTGTATGGGAGGTACTAACACCGGTGTGGTCATAACTACCATTTTTAACAGGATGGAAGAAATTTTAAAAACTACACTGTGCAAAATTTTTAGTATGTACAGGGTGGCGCAGAAAGAGCTATATGGTTTGAATTCTTTATAACGTTTTTAATTATTATTCTTTCTTTGTTTTTTTTAGCATTTTGTGAAGGAGACTTGGGGAATTATAATTTGGTTTGCCTGCGTCAAATGCACAATGCGAAAGGGTTTTTTCAATATCTAACAATATTTTGACTTCAGAAAAAACTTACATGAAAGCGGGAATCATTTGTATGAATGTATAAGTATATTTATCTTCTCTCCTTACAGAGAAGATGGTGTATATCATTTGATACGAGCCAAAAAAGTAACAAATCAAAGCAGTGACCTAAGACCCTAAGTATGTTCGGCGGAAATCAATTTTAGGACATTTTAAGTCATTTGGGCAATGTCCGTCCATCTGTCTGGCTGGAGTGCACGATAACTCTCGAAAGGAGTAACGGATTGACTTAAAATTTGGTATGTGATAAAATTTTTTTCTATCTCAGGCTATGCTCGAAGATGGGACATATTGGTCCACACCATCTAGTATCTCCCTCACAAAGGGTTCAAATTTAGTGAAATATCGATTCTCAAATATTTGAGAAAAAAATTTGTGTAAAAAAATGTTACTGCTTATATTTAATACCAGTTCATATAACGGGTTTTCCAATAGGGATGATATGATTTATTCAGTAGTTACTATTTCATCATGGATAGATATACGCAAGAACAACGTTTACAAATTATTCAGTTTTATTGTCAAAATAATTGTTCTCCAATTGCAACTTTTTTTTTAAATCCAAAAAAAACACTTTCCAGTCGGCCTTGACCTTGACATTTTAGCTCTCGTGAAGAGCTATCTTTTTGCCATTGACTGATTAGCGATCCGAAGTACCGTTAAAAAGCTAGAGCAAAAATAAACGTTACATTCTAATTTGATGCTAAGTCCATTTTTTTAAATAAAAAAACTCTTTTCAGTCGGCCTGCCACCTTGACACCCATGAGCAATATTTTAGGTCTCGTGTAAAGCTATCTTTTTGCCATTGACCGATTGTGGCTACGTGCCACACAGCAAATTAAGCAATTGAATTGTTGCAAGAAAAATTTGGAGATTCGATTATTTCAAGAAATTGTGATATTGAATGGCCTCCAAGAAGTTGTGATTTAGCAATATTAGACTATTTCTTGTGGGGTTTTTTGATGTCATTGGTCTTTCGAAATAAACCAGACTCTCTTTAAGCTTTTCAAGTCAATATTGAACGTGCCATTCATGACATACGACTTGATTTAGTGGAAAAAGTGCTCGAAAATTGGGTTCATCGAATTCGTTCCTGCAGAAGAAGTCGTGGAGGCCATTTGAATGACGTTTTATTTAGAACTTAGTTGTATCGATTGTACTTCACATTAAAGACAAAACTTTAGAATTTCCTTAACAATGATTGTGTTTTTTTTTTTTTTCAAAGAAATCATATCGCTCTTATTGGAAACCCCTTTAAATACATGAAATTTTGTGCAGTGAAATGCTTTTGTAGTACCTACAGTCCAGCGAGAAGTGGGCGTTATTGGCATGCTCCTTTTGGTACTTCCCACACAAGTGGACCATTTTGCCCTAAAAGTTAACTGCTTATAATTTTAATACCAGAGCAGAGAAATACTTGGAATTTTGTACAGTGTATGCTTTTATAGTACGTAGAGTCCTGTCAAGTGTATGCTTTTATAGTACGTAGAGTCCTGTTAAGGTTTAGGTCTAGGTTTATGGTAGGGTGGCAGCCGTTTTCTTTTTTTTCTCTTCAGCTCACATAGACCAGTTTAGGTCCCTAGTGGTACCACGGGCTAAAATGCCCATCATCGAAACCAACCTGTTTGATATACAGTGGTATCGATAGCACGAGTATTGGTACTGGAAAGATCTGTTAGGCTGCCTAGAAAGGCCGACCCCAGTAGGTCCAGTCGTCGTTTACTCAAAGCGGGACAGTCCATAGCAAGTGCTCAATGCTCTCCACTTCTTCCTCATCTCCACAGCTTCTGCAGAAGTCATTTGAGTTAATACCCAATCTTCTGGCGTGTTCGCCGTTCAGGCAGTGTCCCGTCAGAAATGATACTAACGTAGACAATATTTTTCTTTCTAGTGCGAGGAGATATTTTGACCTTCTCAGGTCATACCTTGGCCAGATTTGTCTAGATACCCTACAGGTGCCGATTTGTGCCCATCTTTCGTTTGACTGCCTGATTGCCTAAGCCAAAGCTTGCACGTGGATAGTGGCACACCAATATATGCAAATTCTTCGAGAATTTGTAAAGTCGTCCCTTTCCTAGCAAGTTCATCGGCTTTGCAGTTCCCCGGGATATCCCTATGCCCAGGCACCCATATGAGGTGTATATTAAACTGCTCAGCCATCTCTTTAAGAGATCTGCGGCAGTCGAGGGCTATTAGTGAATTTAGAGATGTGGCCTCCAGAGAATTGATGGCAGCCTGGCTGTCCGAGTAAATGACAACGCCAGTGTTAGTTATTATGTTCCGACTCAGCCACTTGGCGACTTCCCATATTGCCATTATTTCGGCTTGATAGACACTGCAGGTATCTGGTAGTCTGTGAGCTATATCCAAATTAAGTTCTGCACAGTGTACTCCGAAGCCAAACTTTTCATCAAGCTTCGAACCATCCGTATAGAAGTGGAGATGGTTTCTATTTCTGGGTATTTTGCCACCCCATTGATCCCTGGCTGGTATCATTGTGATGTAGTTCCTCTCAAAGGTGCGCACCGTTGATATATAGTCCACTCGGTCGGTTATCCTCACCGTGACCGTAGTTAATCGTAGTGCCGCTTTGGTTACAACTTCTCTCGCCTCAACATTAATCGGCAGTATATGGAGAAGGGCTTGTAGAGACTCAGTCGCTGTAGTCCTTAACGCTCCGCTTATGCACAGGTAGGCAGTTCTCTGAACCCTTGATAGCAGGTTTGTGATGGTTAGTTTGTCAGTTGCCGTCCACCATACCACAATGCCGTATAACAGTATTGGACGAACCACTGCTATATCTATCCAATGGACAATTTTAGGAGAGAGGCCCCACCGCGATCCTACAGCCTTCCTGTGGGAATATAGGGCTATGTTGGCCTTCATTACACGTTCCAGTACGTTAAGTCTGAACGACAGTTTCCTATCCAAAATTATTCCTAAAAATTTTGTTGTTATGCGTCTTCTGTTGAGTAGTCTTTGAATTGGTCTAATCAAGCTAGAGTTCACCTTTAGATGTGACAACGCCGCGATTACCGCATCTGGGTGTATGTTGTTAAAAGCCCCTTCTATGTCAAGAAACGCCACCATGGTGAATTCTTTGAAATGTAGGGACGCTTCGATAGTGCTCACAAGTTCGTGCAGGGCTGATTCTGTAGACTTTCCCTTATTGTAAGATAGAGGATAGGCCAATTGGTCTGGAGTCTTTCGGCCTAGTGTGCGATATCTTCCCCGCTAATGTACTTTAACATTTTCTGCATTTCTGCTGGAGTGATGTCGTCTGGTCCAGGTGACTTGAAGGGCTCAAAGCTGTTTATAGCCCAGCTTATTCTAGATCTCTCAGTCAACAAGCTAGCGATGCTCGCAGTCCACTCGCATTCTTGTTGGTCCTGTTGATCCTCGGGCTCTGTTGATGAGTTCCCCGGGAAATGTGTGTCGAGCAGTACACTTAGCGATTGCTCGCTGTTTTTTGTTCAGTTGTTTGCCTCATCCTGCAAATACCCCACTGTACAAGGAGAAGTGGATAGTATATTCCTCAGCCTTGCGGCGTCGGAGACCTTTTCCACTTCGCCACAGAAGGAATACCAAGAGCGTCTTTGCGACTTCCTAAGCTCCTTCTTATAGATCTTGACTTGGCCTTTATATGCATCCCAATCATTAAAGGCTCCTGCAGATTTCGCCTTGCTGAATAGCTTGCTGCAGGTCTTTTTCCTTGCCGTTAGCTCAGAAGTCCACCATTGGGGTTTAGTTTTACCCTTGTACCTTGTTTTTGGACAGGCTTCTTCAAGGGAACTATTGAATGATGTGGTGATATGCTTGACCAGATTATCCAGACCGGTTTTGTCATTCGGTTCATAAAGAAGTTTAGAGTTGAGGACCATCTTAAAATTCTTCTCATACAGGTGCCACTTTGTCTTCCTCACATTTCTGTGGACAGCAGGTTTAGGCGCCTTTTCAGCGAGTTTGAACTCTATGTAATGGTGATCTGAGAGAGTCCTGTGAAAAGTGGGCGTTATATCCACGCCCATTTTGGTACCTCCCACACAAATGGATGGTCCATTTGCACAAAAATGTAAAGGCTTATACGACGGTTGCTATTTATATTTCGACGGTTGCTATTGCCAGATGGACGCCGTTCGCTCCAGCATGAATTTCGTAAAGGTCGTCCAAATTTGGTCGATTTGCCGGAAGCCATCGATGCTGTGGGTGAACTGGTAAAGCTAGACCGATATGTGACATATCGTAAGATTGAGGCATTATTGGGCATTCGTATGACAAGCATCAATAAGATATTACATATTACATTTGGCCGTGAAAAAGATTTGTTCTCGTTGGATCCCATATAATTTGACGAATGCTCAAAAGACGGCTCGTGTCGACTGGAGCAAAGAAATGTTGTAAAAATACAACCGCGGTAGCTCAAATGCAGTGTGTAACATCGTCACAAACCATGAATCTATGAATATGAGCCCGAAACAAAACAGCCATCGACCATATGGTTCCAACAAAAGTCGCATTTTTTTTCGGTATAACCGGTCATGCGGCTACAGCGCCTTTAGTGGAACGTAGGGGGTGAATTCTGAATGGTATACAACCATATATTTGCCAACAGTGTTCGAAAAAATAAGAAAAGACGGACCATTTTGCATCACGAGAATGCGAGCTCGCACACCATCTCGTTTATAACTTTGGGTTAAATGTATTTTTTGGTCTAAATTTTGAGTTTGGCGATTCTTTGGACGATTTTTCATACCGACATCGATTTTCTTTTCTTATTTTTTCGTATTTTTGGACTAAATTCGAAAATCCGAAATTGTCTGTCTAGAATTCACATTTGAAATGTATCCAAGCCTTAAAAGGAGACATGTACAGAATGGCCAACTGCATCTAACCATCCATCCAACCCATATATTGTGTGCTGTGGGGCCATAATGAAGTTAAATTGTGCTCAATCGTACATTGAGCAACGGCAGGCATACTCTGGAAATGAGAAGAAAAAAAAACCGAAAAATACCTATGAAATAACACAACAGAAGTAACAACAAACGGCACAATTAATTATTATGCCGAAGAAAGGAAGAGAAGAAATGAAGTGGAATTCGGAATTTGCGCTGTGTTTTCCAGTTGTAGTGAAACCTATAATTACTGGTGGTCGATACCAATCGAAATGGAAAGACATACGAATTTATTATTGTGAATTAATAAATTTTATTGGGATGTGTGCCTTTTCATTCCTGTCTTGACTCGTTTTCTGAGTCTGGCTTTGCTGGTTTTTATTGCTGCTGCGTCAGACCGAAATTCTTCGGGAGGGACTTCTTGATGCAGTGGAGTTACCCACTAAATGTGGCTAAAAATCGGCAGAGGCAGCAGCAGCGAATAAGCAAGCTATGGTAACAACTGCAAATACAGCCACACAAATACCAACTTCAACAGTAGTAATAGTCGAGTGAATGCAAAGGTAACATTTATCTCTTTTTTTGTTTTTCGTTTTTGGCCACAAACATGCACCACTTCTTGTTTTGGTTTGTTTTGAATTGTATTTCTTTGTAGAATGACTCAAACAGAAGAGAAGACTGTCTTGCAGTTCCTTTTCGAAAATAATTGGTGTCCAGAAGAAGCTTTGGTATGATACATATTTTATAAAAGTACGCAGAAACAAATGTTGTCTTAAAATTAAAGACTGGCGACAAAGACGTTTTGTACTTAGAATTAAGAAAATGTATTTTTTACGAATTACAGGGTGGCTGATATGTATTGCAACCAACTTCAGGTTGCTATCATTTCTAAACCGCTAGTCTGATAGCTGACAGTTAATTTTATTGTTTACAAGCTTACAAAAGCATTTTGATCTATTGCATTCAGAAAAAAGTTATTCGTGATGGAATTCAAGCGCGATAGTGTGATTGCTTTATATTTGGGTGGAAAAACACAAGTGGCTATCGTTAGAGCCCTCCAGCATTTCAATGTGAATAAATCTTTTGTTTCTCGTACCATTGCTCGTCACCGTGATACTGGCAGTGTTGCATCGCGTCCAAAAAGTGGACGAAAAAAACGGTAACAACACCAGAAATGATCCGAAAAGTGAAGGCCAGATTTGATCGAAATCCACGCCGCAGTGGTAGGAAAATTGCTCGTGAGCTGAACATATCGCGAGAACGGATACAACACATATTAAAAAATGAGCTTGGACTAAAGCCATTGAAGTTCCAAAAAGTGCAAGAGCTCACCGATGCACAAAAAAAGTTAGACTGGAAAGAGCCAAGGAGTTGCACGAAAGTGGCCAGTTACCGAATTTGGTTTTCTCCGATGAGAAGCCATTCCAAATTGAGCAGTTTGTGAACAAACAAAATGATCGGGTTTACTTGCCAAAGAGGTCAGCTGAAAATTAACACCTTCGATTGGCCACCAGAACTCAAGCGCCGCCGATGGTAAAGGTGTGGGCCGCCATAACGGCCGATTGTCGCTCCCCGCTCGTATTCATCGACCATGGGGTCAAAATAAATGACGAATATTAAATTAAATAAATACCGAAAATGTCCTAAAGACAGTATTGAAGCCCTGGGCAGACAAACATTTCGGCCGCAGACCATGGACATTCCAACAGGACTCAGCACCACCGCACTCAGCACCACCGCACTCAGCACCACCGCACTCAGCAACCAAGAATGGCTTAAAAAGGAGGTTCCTCGCTTCATTTCTACCGCACAATGGCCACCAATATCTCCGGATCTCAATCCGTTGGACTTTTGCGCCTGCGGCATTTTAGAGAGTAAGGTTCGCATTAAAAAATACCAAAGTATCGATCATCTCAAGACGGCGCTTCGCCCGGAATGAAAAATACCGCAGAGCCACTTTCGTGTGTGATGGCTTTGTCGTCCGTTTGAAGGCCATAATTCGTGCCAAAGGTGGCCAATTCGAACAAATCTAAACTGTTTCTAAAATTGTATGTTATTTCCGACATTTTTTGCTTTTGAACAATAAAATTTAAAAAAAAAATTAAAAAAATATAGCGCTTTACTTTGTTGCATTATATATCAGCCACCCTGTATATTATGTATATTTTAAGTGCAAAATGCAAATTTTTTTTCAGTTTGTGGAAGACATGTTAAAAGGGTTAAAATTTTGTGAAATGTTGATTCTCTAATAACTTCTATACTAATTATCAGAATATTCCGTAATTCCACCCATAGTAATAGTTTTTCGCTATCAGCTTGAGAAAAATGGGCGAAGTGGCCCCGCCCCTTTTGATACCTCACACACAAAGGGACCATTTTGAACAAAAAGTCCACTGCTAATAGCTTTAATACCAGTTCGTGCAAATACTTGAAATTTTGTACAGTGCAATATTTTTATAGTACCTACAGTTCAGTGAAAAAACCCCACAAATCTAGGGGTTTTCCCCCTAAACTAGCAATTTCGGAGTTTTGTGTTGCTTTCGCAAACTGTAATGTCAAGCCATGTCTCTTAATCATATGGCAATACCAAATTGTTTCCTTATATTGTACAATATATGTGTATGTTCATGTTACTTTTCACACCATTTAAAGCAACATTGAAAATGTTGTGCAATGTTGAATTCTTTCAGTTAATCTAACAAGAACACCCTTTCTAAGCACATGAATTATTTATTGCATGGTGCATTTAACTCTTTGCTGTTTACTTCTTTGTTCGCATACATATTTTATTCACAAACCAAATACAAAAAAAAAGTTCAGTTGTTTTTGATATTTTCTTGTTGTTGTTCATACTTACCAATTCTTTGGAAAATTCTAGATATCATCTCTCATGGTTATTATTTATATTTTTATGTTATTTAACAAGTATTCGCTGTCGCTTTTTTTTTCTTATGAAGGTCCGCATGTATGACTTCTTCTCCAGCCAAGTCAAGAATGAAACAAGTTCTACTCGTTACCACTCCTCATTTACTTGGTTTGCAGTATCCATACTTGAGCCAAACACCGTCCGCATCATGAAGAATTCTTCACAATCTGCCATTGATGTTCTGTGTTTTTTCTCAACTTTTTTTCTGATGTAGAAATACGTGCTTTTGCAAGTTTCGTTGGCGTTTTTTTGTAATGATATCATAGGCTGCCATTCAGTTGCACTAGTTAGGATTTTATGGTCGGTTCGTATCAACAAAGAACGTGTGGCATTAGCTTTGTTGGCCTAGAAAAAATTGCAGAAGAAAAAGTAGTATGAAATTATTCAGTAGCCATATATTTAGGTGCAATGAAGTGATCATTACATACATTCAATTACTATTAATTTGTATAATTTTCATTTGGAAATAATGGTGTTGCATTCAGTTCTGTAGTTTTCCTGTTAATTTGTAAGATTGCTTAGTGCCCTATAATGATGAGCAGTGTGCATTGCTCATACGCCATGTTGGTCGCACATTTATAATAATCATACGCATTGGTGGTCTTGATGAAGGTATTTTTGAGATTTCGTTGATAAATCGATAATAACATTTTCAAGTTATTTCAAATCTCTCCTAGCTTTTCAAAACAATTTTTTAAAACCTATAATGACATACTACGAGTAGTATAACCCAGAAGCTCTATGATGCCGGAATTCATTTAATTTCTTTGTTCATACACAAGTGCTTTCACAACTTTTATTGAGGGTATAATTTTGAATACTGAGTATACTGCTGATAAAATTAGTTATATGTTGACACAATTCACTTGGGTATATAATATGGCTGTTCCTTTACCTATTACTTTTTACTATTTCAATTTTTTTTCTATATTGTTGTTGTAAATTTGGTAAAAAAATAATGCCTTGTGGTAAGTAAATGAACAGAGCTAATGTGTAATACACTGATAGGCGATAGTTTATAAGAACCGTGATAGGTGCAAAAATCAAAATTATACAGGAAATTCTATTTCAATTTATAAATTTATCTTTATTAACTTCTTGTTAATATATATAGGGTGATCCAAGTAGAGATACTTTTTTCAATAGCCTTTTTTGACAGATCACGTATGAGTCGTGTCATGCTGTCATGTTATTTTTGTTAGGTGTTGTTTGGCATTTCATTATGGAAAGACTTACGCCTGAACAACGTTTACAAATTATTCAGTTTTATTATCAAAAAAATCGTTCGCCAATTGCGCTAAGTCCATTTTTTATTTTAAATAAAAAAAACACTTTCCAGTCGACCCACGACCTTGACACCCATGAGCAATATTTTAGCTCTCGTTACGAGCTATATTTTTGCCATTGACCGATTCCCGATTCGACGTACAGGAGTCATCGGTCCATATTTCTTCAAAAATTATGCCGGTGAGAATGTAACCGTCAATGGCGACCGTTATCGTGCCATGACAACCGACTATTTGTTCCATACGCCATTTTGTATGAACGGAGAAAAACGCAATTTATTGTTTAAGTAAAAACGGGACTCAAGGGTAACACACTTTTTGTACCACAATGATCCCCACATTGTTTATATGATTCTCCATGCATTTCTATGCCATTACATTCAAAAATAAGCAAGTTATAACAATTTTTGTACATGGCATTTTGGTCCATATCCACTTTTGTTTTAATATTTTTTCGTATTTGTATTACATGGACCACAAAGAGGATCGGTATTGGAGGAGAGTAATTTACATATTGTGATCGAAAGAACGTAAAACAGTGAGTCAAAAATATAGGGCGATAGAAAAATGGAGACATAGAACAAAAATATCAAAATAATTTTTCGTAAATCAGAGTTAAATAGTTTTACCCTACCAATATCTCGAAAACTAGACGAGATAGGAAACAAATTATTGCAGATTCTGAAAGAGCGTACTTGAAACTCATATTATCAACTCCTAACTTAAAATACACAAAAATGGCGTATGGACCAAAATAGCATTAAGCCGACGATTTGGTTTCAACAAGACGGCGCCACTTCCCACACATCGCATCAATCAATGGATTTATTGAGAGAACACTTCGGTGAGCAGATAATTTCACGTTTTGGGCCGGTCGATTGGCCACCAAGATCGTGTGATATCACACCGTTAGACTTTTTCCTGTGGGGATATGTAAAGTCTAAAGTTTATACATTTGATAGACATAATCCTCAAAAAATAAATGCCAAAGAATGTTCTTTCAAATGATAACAAACATTCCCCATTCAATTTGAATTTTCTGTGCTTTTTGCTTTAAAAAAGTAGGGAACCTCGAAATGGGTCACGCTATACATATTTACATACTTTGAGATTTTATACTACGATATTACAAAAAACGAGCTCATTATTTTTTTTATGGATTTTACATAAACATACAGTAAAGATGCGAAGCTTTTAGGCTATAGTTTAGTGTAAACCTGTATAGTTAGTGTAAACCTGCTGAAGTACACTTCCACTTATAAAAAAAGTGGCGCTAAAAATTAGGTAATGATTTGTCAGATTGCACTAGTTCAAAAAATCAATGGATACATATAGAAATTATAGCCCTTTTTGTAAATGGGCTATAATGTTTTTATCCTTGCTGCCAGCCAAATGTGTAACACATCGAAGGTGTGACTCAATTTGAGACCACAATATCTGCCAGAAATCCATTTTAGGCAATTTTTAGTAATTTGAGCCAGGCCTGTGTAGTCGGAGTCGGAGTCTTGGAGTCGGAGTCTAGGAAATTTGCCCGGAGTCGAAAAATTATGGTCTACTCCGACTCCGAGATGGATTGTGCAAAATGTACCATTTATGTGATAGAACTTTTGCACTCAAAAATGTTTGGGAAAACAATTTTGATACCAAAGATGGATAAAATATTCGAATCTTTTTTAACCTTTTTGTATGCCACACATATCTATAAAGTTAACCAAACTATCGAGTTTTTTATGTAAAACAGTTTTAGGAAAGCTCTGATTATATTTATATAACAAAATAAGTATTTTTGCAAGACTATACGATATTATTAAGCGGGTACAAAACAAGTAAGGAAAGGTCGGGCGAAGCCTACTATATGATACCGTACAACACCTTGTTAGAGCAGAATAAGCTCAGATATTGTAAATATAAATATGAGATAATTACCTTATAAATCTGAATCTAAACAGAATTTTCTATAGAAACATATATATAAATGGGGGCAATTTCGATCTAAACCGATTTTGACCAATTTCAATAGGTTTCCTCCATGGTGTGAAAGAGCAGGATCGTAGTGAAATTTCGACCTGTACTTAACGAACAACTTAAGATAGATAGACGGACAGCTAGTGATTCTGAGTAGAACGGTATATTTTAAGGTGGGTCTAGATGCAGTATTTTTTACAAATCTGCCAAAAAACTAATTTAAAAAACCCCTGTAACATAGTGTGTTGTAGGGTATAATAACTAACGAATGAAGTGGTTCCTTGAAGCGAAATGATTTCCAAAAATTGCGGTATATTAAAACAGAGGCAGTTATTGATGAAAATTTTATCACGATTTCATGTTGAAGGAATTGCCATATTAGTTGCAGCTTGCAAGTCAAACATCAATAAATAAATAATACAATTTATTTAATTACTGGTATTCAATAAATACCAATTTTGCTGTTGTTTAACAAAGCTATATCTTATTTTCAAAAACATGAACTCACGTCTAAATAGAAATATAATTTCAGAAATTTATGTTATTAACCTGCCGGAGTCTAAGTCGAATGATTTTAAAATTCGACTCCGGGAGTCGGAGTCGGAGTCGAGTAGTTTTGGCTCGACTCCGCAGCCCTGATTTGAGCATTGTTCGTCTGTCTGTCTGGAGCGTGCGCTAGGGGTAATCAATTGACTTCAAATTTGGTATGTGTTAATATTTTTTTATACCCTCCACCATAGGAATGGGGGGGGGTATATTCATTTTGTCACTCCGTTTGTAACACCTCTAAATATTTATCGGAGACCCCATAAAGTATATATATTCTTAATCGTCGTAAAATTCTAAGACGATTTAGCCATGTCCGTCTGTGGTAATCACGCTACAGTCCGCAATAATAGAGCTAGGTTGATCAAATTTGGTACAAATACTTCTTATAGTTGCAGGTTGTTTGGGATTGCAAATGGTCCATATTTAGATATAGCTCCCATATATAGCATCTAACTTGTTGTGATTCTTTAGATTTTCTTTAGGTTTGAGTTATTTTGTGAGGTCACATGCTATCCATGGTGGAGGGTATATAAGATTCGGCATGGCCGAACTTAACGCTTTTACTTGTTTCTATCTCAGGCTAAGATCAAAGATGGACTATGTGGGTCCACCTCTTCGAGTACCTCCACCACAAAGTGTCAAAATTTAGTTAATTATAGATTCTTTATAATTCCACACATAGTATTAGTTTCTAAGCTGCTGTCACCTTGAGAAAATGGGCGAAGTTGCTACTCCTCTTTTGGTATCTCCCATACAAATGAACCATTTTACACAAAAAGTGAACGGCTTATAACTTTGATACCTGTCCATACAAATACTTGAAATTTTGTGTACAGTGTAATGCATTTATAGTACCTACAGTTCCGTGAAAAATGGTCGTTATTGCCACGCCCCTTTTTTGTACCTCCCATACAAATGAACCATTTGGCTCAAAAAGTTAACGGCGTATAACTTTAATACCAGTGCATCCTTTAAAGTTATTAAATGTAATTTTAATTGATAATAATTTAATTAAAAGAAAAAAAGGAATAAATTTACTAATATTTTTTGGAGTGAGGGGATTCGTAAGTCGGTTTATCCTACTAAACTATCTTACGTGTTTACATATAAAAGTTTTCATTTTCTTACAGGAATTCCAGAGTATGAAATTAAAATTTCAGTGACAAGTAAATAAACATGAATGATAATTGTTATGCATTCGAGAATATCACCGTAAGTGAGAGAAGAGCGAATATAAGTTTGTAAGTTATTGGAGCCAATATTACCAACATGTAATACAATGCAACAAACATTTTTTTTGGTGTCCGAAACCTATAAATTGTTTTTAAAATTGATTGAGGCATACTTTTTTGATGAAGCCAATCAAAATTTCTTTCATGGTAAAGTTTTTTTTAATTTTTTTTTTTTAATTCCAATTTTCATGGAATTTACCTTTAGTACTTCGACCAATTTTTTGAAGTACAGGGTTTTTCAACAAGAGTGTTATTTTGAATCACCCGGTATTTCGGTGGCTATCACTTTTGAAGCTTTTATTCTTTGACATTTGACAAGTAGAAACTACGCCATTACTAAAAATGAAACGATACACGATTCAACAACGAGTTGAAATTATTAAAAATCACTACAAAAATGGTGAAAATCTTGCAGTCACACTTCGCAAAATTAAGCATTTTTGGGTCGTCGTGAAGCACCTTGTCGGACCGCAATACAGAAATTGGTGGAAAAGTTCGAGCTGTTGGGACAAGTTAGTGATGTGAAGAATAAAACCCGTGCACGTCGCTCAAGAACAACTGAGAATATTGCTGCTGTAGCCCAAGGTGTTGACGAAACCCCAGGTTTGTCCATTCCTCGACGTTCTTTGGAATTGGACATTCCACAAACGTCATTACACCGTATCTTGCATAAAGACTTGGATCTTAAGGCTTATAAAGTTCAGTTAACACAAGAACTCAAGCAGGCCGATCATCAACAACGTCTTTGCTGAGTGGGTCCTTGAAATGCATGAAAATGATCCGGAATTCCATCGAAAAAACATCTTGACTGATGAGGCCCATTTTCACCTCGGTGGCTACGTCAACAAGCAAAATTGTCACATCTGGGGCTCGGAAAACCCAAGAGTTATTGTTAAGAAGCCTCTCCATCCTCAACGTGTGACTGTTTGGTGCGGTTTATGGTCAGGCAGGGTCATTGGACCTTACTTTTTCGAAAATGGGGTTGGATCAACAGTTACGGAGTGAATGGATTGCGCTATCGAGAGATGATTAATGACTTTTTATGGTCGGAGTTGGATGGTATTGATCTGGACAACGTTTACTTTCAACAAGACGGCGCTACGTGCCACACAAGCAACGAAACCATTGCTCTGTTACGGGAAAAGTTTCCGGACCGTGTTATCTCTCGAAGAGGTGATCACAATTGGCCACCGAGATCTTGTGATTAAACACCTTGCGACTTCTTCCTTTGGGGCCACATGAAAGATAAGGTCTACGCCAAAAGCCCAGAGTCGATTCAAGACCTCAAAGATAGAATTCGTGAGGCTATCGAGGACATAATTCAGTGCACTTTGCGATTTCGTTATAGAAAATTTCATGAAAAGGATATGGTCCTGTAAGCGTTGTCTTGGTGGTTATTTGGCTAATGTTGTTTTTCATTATTAACGGCATACCTTCCTCTTTATTATGAAATAAACATTTGATCATTTATCTGAAAACATGGCACATTTCTTTGAATACCATAACTCTTGTTGGAAACCCCTTTATAAGCTCGATAAAGCCGGGATACCATTTAAAAGGAAATTATAAGGGCTAGAAATGCTGCAAACATTAGTTTTACGCATAAACGGAAGTTGAGCAATTAGAAAAAAATTGATTTTTTCAAAGAAAATCCACGAAATAATCCATAAAAATAGAAAAAAGAGTCGCAAAACAATTGTTTCTTCCATTTCTTACAAGCTATCATCCTAACGAAGAAAACAATGCCTATTTGCAAAATATCTATGGATAAATGTATAAGTTATGATACATAACGTAAAAATAGGGAAATTCAAAAGAATAATTTTTCATTTTTTTTATTTTGGCAATTTTGTTTGGGAGGTACCAAACGTTTACACTGTACAAAATTTCAGGTATTCGTATGTGCAGGAACCCAAATTATAAGTCGTTAATTTTTTCTACAAAATGGTCCAACTTCGCCCATTTTTCTCAAGATTATGGCGACCAAGAAACTAATATTATGTGTGGAATGGTCAACGATTCTGAATAGTAGTATAGAAGTTATGAGATAATCAAAATTTTACCAAATTTTGACCCTTTGTGGTGAAGGTATACGAAAGAGTGGACCCCACATACTCCATCTTTGACCTTAATCTGAGATAGAAAAATATACAAAATTTGAAGTCAATCCGTTAATCCTGTCGAAAGTTATCGTGCGCACCAAACAGACAGACGGACATTGCTAAAACGACATAAAATAACCCAATATGGAGTTCCGCCAAATATTCTTGGGGTCCCATAGGTCACTCCATCGATATGCTACACTTTTGACCTGCAGCATCTGATATATACCCTTGTTCACAATAATGGTTGTATAAAATCCGGATTATGTTGAAATTCTCTTATTTGTACCAAAAGTGCTATAATTTCCACATTTCCCATCCATAGATCTTTATCAAATAGGCATTGTTTTCTTCGTTAGAATGCTAGCTTCCCAAAATTGGTACAAGCAATTTTTTTGTTAATTTTTTTCTATTTTTTATGATTTTTTTCGTGCCAGCATAATTTTTTTGGAAAAATTTTTCTAATTACACAGTACAACACAAAAAAAATAACAGGGTTCTGTCAATGGATTATGGTAGAGGAGACCAAAAAAATATATACGTGTATCTGCGTTTTGAAAGATCAGATTATTTTAGGGGGGGTTAAAGTTTTCCCCCCTTTGCTTGTTCGTGCAGAATATTGGTATATAAAACTATGTGTTCTGTTCATCTGAGGTGTAGGGTATCTTCAGCAACTTTGTAGCAAATGTTAAGGCCTTTATTTTTGTGGAATATATTAACCCTCTAGCTTCCCTCCATAACGGTGATTTTTGCCTATATTGTAACAAATCGTAAAAAACTCCCCTAAACATGGATGGGGCGGGGTTATGTTGGACATTGTTTGATAATGGCGTCGAATTGCCAAGAGTGAAAAGAAAAGTGAATTAAAAATAAATGAACTTATGTATTTAATAAGTATTTCTCCTTGTATATGCGTTATTAATAGATTTTTTTGTTTATAGACCTGAAGTAAAATTTAATATAAAATAAATATTATTTAATTGTAAAATAAAATCATTATTTTTTGCATCACTCACATCAACCCCGAAAAATCTAATTTTGAAAGACCTTTTTGGTACCAACACTATATAATATCTAAATTAACCCTTAACAGGCAATCTTGAATTTGGCCGGTTTTTTGGTGTTTGTGTTAAATTTTGGGCTTTGGTGTGTTCTGAATATATGGTAGTATTTTATGGCCATCATTTTTGTAGAACATTTCAACCCCGCCCCACCCATTTTTAGGGAGTTTTTTACGATTTGTTAAAATATAGGCAAAACTCACCGTTATGGGGGGAAGCTAGAGGGTTAATATATTCTACAAAAATATAGGCCTTAACATTTGCTACAAAGTTGCCGAAGATACCCTACATCTCAGACGAACAGAACACATAGTTTTATATACCGATATTCTGCACAAACAAGCAAAGGGGGGAAAACTTTAACACCACCCCCCCCCCCACTAAAATAAAATTCCGATGTAATCTTTCAAAACGCCGATACACGTATATATTTTTTTGGTCTCCTCTACCAGAATCCACTAACAGAACCCTGTTATTTTGAAAAATGTTTGAAATTGTTGTACAGTGTTATTTTAACTACAGTTAGTAAACTTCTGTTTTCACGTGAAAGTGTCTTGTAGTCCTCATAATTTCCTTTAATCTAAAGTATATCCAGGCTTTATCCAGCGTATACTTCAAAAAATATGGTCCAAAAACTAAAGACTCCTTCCAAGAAAATGGAAATTTTAAAGAAACATTTTTTAAAAAGGAATTTACTATAAATTTTTTTTAATATAATTTTTGTGGTTAGGACTCCACATTACACCAGGAAATTTTATGCACAGCCCTTCGACAAAATTGGTGTTGCATAGTGTTATTGGGGAAGAAAAAATTTTGTTTATCCATTATTTCGCCACGAAAACTTAAAGGATGAGTGAAGTAGACATGACTTTTCTCATTCAATAATATAAACAACATGAATTAATGATTTAAGAGAGAACTTTTGGGTAGGATCTCTGGCAAATTCAAATTCTCCACCGATATAACAAACTTTTCTGATTTCAACTTCCGCTGATTATTAAATTTGTAAAATATTTAAATACTTTAAAATTTATTTAATAACCTGCTAACAAGTACTGCCCCCCAAAAAATGACAAAATGTTTTATATGCTCTAACAAGCAATTCTCGATCATAAAAATGCAACCATAAAAATTTCGTTAGTTTTAATTTTATTGACATCCGATGGCGATGATATGGATGATGCTGACGATGTAGACACCACAACAACTGATGTGAGTACCACATCTGCGATGGAGCGAATGATGATTTTATGAATTTGTTTGTTTTACTGATAGGGTTCGTCGTCGTCGTCGTGTCAGGTTGTCAGTATGCGGGCGAGTTAGGCGGCGGGTGTTAACCCATTTGATTTGTTATGACAGCTCGCTGACAGATGTCAGCCTTTTTGTTCGCTTCATGTGCATTTCTCGTTTCGGGAGGTTTTTTTTAATTTTATTTTCTAAATTAAAATAAGTGTGAAAAAACGATGCGACGGCGACGACCACAACTATAAAAATAAAAAAAATAAAACGAAACAGAAATATATGCCATAAAAGTATATTGACTTGACTCCATGCCAAAGGTGGAGAAGCCGAAACGGGGGAGGAGCTGTTTATTATTATTTGACTCGAATTCGTTGTGAGTTCAGTTTATTGACTCTCAATACGCTTCAGTTGACTCACATTCACACTTCTACTCGGGCACAAGTTTGACGACTAAGTCAGCCCCAGTGACGGATGACTGCCGGAATAGTGTTTGTTGGCGTCTATCCGTTTGACGGCTAGATTCTGATCCACCAACCAACAAACAGACATACAGACAGACAGCGTAACTGATTTGTATTAATTATATTTCGAGCATTAATCGAATAACAACACTGTTGATAGTTTTCAATCTTTTTTACTTTTGTTTGTTTCTAACTTAAGTTAATTTTGGAGTTTTTCATTGAGCCAGTTCTTAGCTGAGTTAGTTAGTGTCTGACTGAGTGACTGCTAGACTGGCGAGTAAGTTGATGAAAAATGATATTTGTACATGCATTGAATAGTTTCGCTTTCAGCCATTGCCACAATTTGCACTATTTAGAGGTGATAAATTATCCCCCACAATTGACAAGAGGTCGCCTGCTCAAAGGGGGGAGGAACGGGTTGGTAGATAATTTGTGGTAAATGCGATTTTAATTAATGGTGGCAGGTATTATAAAGACACACATAATTTTTCTTCTTATGGTTGGCGTTGATAAATTAATTGTTATTGATTTATATTCTTGAGATATTTTAATGTTGTTTGACAATTGATTATAGTTTAAAACGATTATAATGTATTTATGTCTTTGTTTGAAGAATTATTGGCTTTGTTCTTTATTTTTTGATGTCATGCTTCGCCAAAGAAAAGTAACAGAAATTTTAATATATTCAGTTATGTTCAGCTAATCATAACAAATATTATAACACATCTTATAAGAAAGGTTATTGGATATTTATAGCTCGTACGCAGTTCTCATTATCTATTCAGCCACAGGAAAAAGATAGCCTGACAGTTTCAATGAAAAAACGAGCTCGAAATGAACTTATAAAAAAATACCACAGAATTATTATGATCCAAGTTCCTAGTTCCAAGAACATAGGGCTACAACAACGTTTTTCCAATCACTTCTTCTTAATGCTAACGATTTTATTTCATTCCATGTTACATGCGCCTTCCTTAGTTCGTCTTGAACTTGCCGTCTCCATGTTTGAGAGGGTCTGCCTCTTCGTCGGCTACCCTGTGGGTTCTATTCCAGGGCTTCTTTGGCAATATTACCCTCAGGCTTCCACAATGTATGACCTATCCACCGCCACTTCCTGCTTTTAATTTAATTATACATTGGCTTTTGATTGCATCTTTCATATAGATGCTAATCCATTGTTTGGCCAATGGATTAGCAATATTCTCCAAAGACATCTGTTGACGAATGCCTATATTCTGTCAATGGCTCTTGCAGATGTATTCCATGTATCGCACCCATAGAGCAATACAGATTTTACATTAGAGTTGAATATACGTAGTTCGGTGTTACGTCCAAACATTGTTCAAGGCTCCAAATGCTTGTCATGATTTTTTCATCCGGTTATTTATATATATTTCGGAGCCCCCGGTTGATGTTAATATGGTACCGACATAATTAAATTAATTCCTTCACTTCTTCCAATGGTGTACTGTCTTATATTAGTGGTGTTGTATTTCCGGCGTATATGCGCATGGATTTGGTTTTAGAGCTATTGATTGCAAGACCTGCTCTTTTTGCGTATTCTTTAACTGGGTTTAGTTTGTGCTGCGTACTAGACTGCTGGTGAGTTAAAAGGCATATGTCATCAGCATAGTCAAGATCCTCTCGTCGGCTTTTGAATCCCCAAGTAATACTGTTAGAAACCCGATTAGCAGCTGTCATAATTGCGTCCAACATAATATTGAAAAGAAGAGGGGACAAGACACATCCTTGTCTTACCCCAGTACGAATTTTAATTTTCTGGCCCGTCATGTAAAATACGACAGTAAGAATTGTCGTACATGGATTTAATAAGATTAATTATTTTTATTCAGTCAGAATTTATTTGGTTTGAGACCATATGTTCCATTTACTTTCTGTCTATTCCAAGAAAGTAATAGAAACAAATACAAAAATTGGTAGAGAGTTTTAATTGCTTGGTAGAATTGACTGCAGTTTCGATAGACACCACTCTATCATCTTCAGAATTCAGTAGCAATAGTGTATGTCTATAACTTAAATCAGCTGAAATACTTGAGGAATTATTTTTGTAGGCACTCCTTTACATTGTAGTGATGCCAATATTGCGTTGTGAGATAGAGTGTCGAAGGCCTTTTGAAAGTCATCATTGCTCAATAATGATCCTGAGGGTATTTATATGGTCCACACATGAATGATTCGGTCGGCAGCCGGCTTGCTCTTTTCTGAGTTCGGGAGAGAGGGCAGTTGAAATCCTGTTATTCAGTATATGAGCTATGACCTTATTGACCATACTCAGTAGAGTTATACCCCTGTAGTTGGAGCAATCAGAGAGGTTGCCCTTTTTAGGCACATTGATTATTAATCCTTCTTTGAGAACAGAAGGTAGATGGCTTTTATTCCAGAGGTTATGGATAATGGGCAGAAGGAGAGACGAGCTTACGACGGGATCTGCACTGAGCATTTCTGGGGCAACATCATCGATTCCGGCAGATTTGTTGTTTTTTAACAGAGCATATCGCGAAAGGAGGCCAGAAGGATACCATATCAGTAAACCTATTTCAAGTATTGTTCCTGTTTTACATCCATTCAACCACAAGGTTAACTGTCAATTTTAAATGTTAGAACTTCAGGTGTTAAATTGACATCAGATCTTTGACCTATATGTTAGGAAAAAGACCTGTAACAAGCTATTCAAGAAGGCCAAATATTCTGGGGTCAATAATGACTGGGATTCCTATAAAGAGTATCTCTATAAGAAGGGCATTAGCAAAGCGCAACGACTTTCTTTTGTGGAGAAGTGAAAAAGTTCTCAGAAACCGGAAAGCTGAGGATGATACAATCCAAAACAACATAAACATTCCGCTATCTGCAGAATGAGGATAGCAAGTGGACAAAAAAACAAAGAGCAGTCGCTAAACGTACTGCTCGATACACATTTCCCGGGGAACTCCCTAATAAAATGAGATGAACAGCTGGACCAACGAGAAAGCGAGTAGGACGTACCGGGGCCACAATTCTAGATGGGCAAGAAGCAAAAAAGACAGAACTTATTCTCTTGAATAGGAGGTATAAGATTCCACTTGTGGATCCTCTTCAGTTAAATGGAACAGAACTATTCCTTCTCGTAAGTGAAAAATTTCTAGGTACAATCCAATATAGGAAATTATCCATTAGAGATAATGTACAGGAACGTGTATGGAATGCCAACGTTGTCTTATATTCCTGGAGGAATGCTGTAGAGGTACGCTGGGGCCCCTCTTCTGAAATCGTCCATTGGATTTACATATAACGGGTGATTCATAGTGAGGTTTGGTTGTCAATATGCTTTTTTTACAGATCAGGCGTGACTTAAACTATTTTGTCATTTTTGTTCAGTATCGTTTAGCAAAACATCATGGAAAGACTCACGCCACAACAGCGTCTCCAAATGTGCTCTTGAAAAACTCAAGAAAAATCCGGTGTTTTATATTGAAATTTTGTTCAGCGATGAAACAAATTTCTGGCTCAATGGATACGTTAATCAACAATATTGCCGTATTTGGGCTGATGAGCAACCCCAAGTGTACAAACAGCTACCATTACATCAATTAATACAACGGTATGGTGTGGTTTATGGGCTGGTGAAATCGTTTGTCCATATTAGGGATGTAACGAAAGTGACTTTAGCGAAAGCGAACATTGAAATATATTTCTTGCAAATGCGAATGCGAAAGCGAATAGTGAAATATTAATTTTTACGAAAGCGAATGCGAATATTTTAACAAATACACCTATATTTCGCTGAACTGTAGATACTTTAAATACATTGCACTGTGCCGAATTGTAACCGTTTATATGGACTGGTATATTAACGTTGAGATATTAAATTGTGTTATAATTTGGCCATTTTGTGTGGGAGGTACAAAAAGGGGCGTGGTGATAACTCTCATTTTTCACTGGACTATAGGCATTATAAAAGCATTACACTGTACAAAATTTCAAGTAATTGTATATACTGATATTAATGTTATAAACTGTTAACTTTTGGTGCAAAATGGTACCTTTGTGGGAGAGGTACCAAAAGGGGCGTGACAATAACGCCCATTTATCAATGGACTGTAGGCACTATAAAAACATTACGCTGTACAAAATTTCAAGTATTTCTAAACACTGGTATTAATGTTATAAGCTTTTAACTTTTAGTGCAAAATGGTGCATTTGTGTGGGAGGTACCAAAAGGGGTGTGGCAATTTCGCCCATTTTCCTCGAGTTGATAGCGACTAACAAACTAATACCATGTGTGGAATTTCAGAAGATTCGAATACGTATAATAGCAGTTATTAAAGAATCAATATTTCACAACATTTTAACCCTTTGTGGGGGAGGTACCAGAAGGAGTGGACCAATATGGCCCATCTTCGAACTTAGCCGGAGATAGAAAAAAATATTACCACATACCAAATTTGAAGTCAATCGGTTACTCCTTTCGAGAGTTATCGTGCGCACCAGCCAGCAGACAGACAGACACACAGACAGACAGACGGACGGACATTGCTCATTCGACTTAAAATGACCCAAAACGGATTTCCGCCGAACATACTTGGGGTCTTAGGTCACTCCTTCGATGTGCTACACTTTTTTCCGTAGCAAATGATATATACCCTCGTCACACTAAAGTGAGGGTATAATGACGGCCCTCCGATTTCGGAATAGAGCGTTAAAAATCCTTTTATTTCATATACACCTCCGTCATATCTGTACCCCGCACTGGGTGTGCCTTGACGATCATTGCTGAGACAAAAGTGTCACGTTCTTCGCGTACAAGACTTCAATCTTCAAATAAGTATCCATGATTGTTAAGTGCACCACAGCAGTACGCCCGAAGAACATAGAAATGAATTTCAGACGTTTAAACTATTAAAAATGCCAAGGACAAAATTTGCAATTTTTGCAAAAATTGAAAAAAGTGAATAAAATTTCAGCGATTCATTATTTTGTTACGGCCCCCTGATTTTTGGATTCACCAGTTCAAAAGCAACCTGGGATAATTAATTCAGCTCAACCTATACATAACTGTCGATGTGCTCCGCGAAATACGCTATCAAAAAATAATTCACGCAAGTTTAACAAATGTTTGGGAAGCTATAGCGGTGGTTCCATTAAGAGCACATCAACGACACCTACATAGATTTATAGGTATTTCAAGCCGCTATAACCGCTTCCTTAGTGTTATTTCAATACATCGCGGGCCGCGCTGACCGCGGTCAAAAAACAAAAAACACTTGAAATCGCATTTCAAAAAGTTATGAGCTATAATTTTTTGCGGAAAGATCTCACATGAACAGTGCTCACAAAAAATTCTTCCTCCATGTGCCCCTCGTGTTTTTTGTAACTGACCAGTTACTTCAGAATAAATAGTTTGGCCACAACTTATAAAAGAATGGATACAGATAAGAACATTTCTGGGACTTTTTCCACAATTTTGAAATGTATGTGCTTATAACTTCTAAAGTTTTTTAGATAATAACAAACTTTTTTGGGAAAAAACTTTTATGTTTGTGGTTTGTCTAATTCCATCACCTTATGCGCCGAAATCTGTACACAAAGCGAGAAAATGGTAAAACAACATACATTACCCCTGTGTTAAAAAATTTTGATATTTGCCCATATTTATTTTGATAGATCAACAGGTCCCATCCCATTAATAGGTCACAAAGCTTTTAAAGGAAATTATCTAAGCTTTCTTTTGAGCAAAAAAATCAAAAATTAAAACATAGGTTTTTACCAAAATTTCAAAAAAGTTTAATTTTGCAAAAAAGTAATGAAAATATATTTGCTTTTTTTTAAAAGGTTGAAGAAAAGACTATCGATAACACTTTTGGAAAATGTTTCTAAATACAATAGCTAATTAGTTATAAGTATGAGATAAAAGGACCGTTTGACTCAAATGACAATATTCATCACAATCGAACTCATAACTACTATCCAACAGGACTAAATTTGGTGCAAGATTCCTGATCAGAAGACATCGTTTTTAAAAATTTAATATTAAAAAATCGCCTTTTTTGTTATTAAAAACGAAAATGTTTTTCAAACGGCAATTATCATACTGTTTTGTTATGCAGAAAAAAACCGGTTCTACCGGTTTCCCCGGTTTTCTTCGAAGAAAAAAACCGTCCACCGGTTTTTTTATAACTTAAATAAACCATCCACCGGTTTTTATTTTTTCAAAAAAACCGGTTTTTTGATCACTCTAACTACGTTCCTGGAAAATATAGTATTAGATAAAATCGTGTTAAACTATACAAGTAGGGGTTACGTTCCATGATTAAAAAAACATCAAAAAATGTTTTTTTTTTTATTTTAAGGATTTTTTTTAAATTCAAATTATAGTAAGATAAAAATTATGGCGTTGGTATACTCCATCACCCACTGTTCATATTGCCGATTGATTGACATTTTCGCCTTTGGATAAACGATCCAAAACGAGAATCTTTGCTTCTAAAGAAATAACGAGCCTCTAATGCTCATCTTTCTTTGTTGACATATTCAAAAACTAGAAAATCCCTTTATGAATTATAGCTCGAAAATAAAAGACTTGTAGCAAGGAATACTTCTATGTAAACTAAAAAATGTTTGCTTTGCCAAAAACAATAAAGCCAAAAATTAAGTAAATTCTGTGCTTAAATTTAAGATAATGCGGTATAATTGGTACTTTTTCTTTAGCTTAAGTATGAAATGATCTTATATAGCGTGATCCATTTCGATGTTCCCTACTTTTTTAAAGAAAAAAAACATAGAAAATTCAAATTGAATGGGGAATGTTTATTATCATTTGAAAGAACATTCTTTGGCATTTATTTTTTGAAGATTATGTCTATCAAATGTTGGCCGCGGCTACGTCTCAGATGGTCCATCCGTTGAGTCCAATTTTCGATGACTCGTTCGAGCATTTCGACTGGTAACTGGCGAATGACACGCGTGATATTTTGCTCCAAGGCCTGAATCGAAGCGGGGTTGTCCGCATAAACGTTAGACTTTACATATCCCCACAGGAAAAAGTCTAAAGGTGTGATATCACACGATCTTGGTGGCCAATTGACCGACCCAAAACGTGAAATTATCTACTCACCGAAGTGTTCTTTTAATAAATCCATTGATTAATGCGATCTGTGAGAAGTGGCGCCGTCTTGCTGAAACCAAATGTCACCGAGCTTCAATTTCAGGCATCAAATAGTCGGTTATCATGGCACGACAACGGTCGCCATTGACGGTTACGTTCTCACCGGCATAATTATTGAAGAAATATGGACCGGTGATTCCACCGGCCCACAAACCACACCAAACCGTTGTTTTTTCTGGATGAAGTGGCAGTTCTTAAATCTCTTCAGGTTGCTCTTCGTCCCAAATGCGGCAATTTTGCTTGTTTACATACCCATTGAGCCGGAAATGGACCTCATCGCTTAACAAAATTTGGCTCGAAAACGTCGGATCTTCTTGGAACTTTTTAAGAGCCCATAGAGCGAAGCGTTGTCGCTTGGGAAGGTCGGGCGACTTCAGTTCTTGCACAAGCTGTATTTTGTATTCTTTCAATTTAAGATCTCGACGTAAAATGCGCCGAATCGACTCTCCACGGTCTTCGTGTACACTCTCTGTTACGGCCGCTACATTTTCTTCACTGCGTCCTGGACGTGGTCTATTCGGTCGAATACTGTCCAATAATGAATGCTGGGTCTCAAGAAGGGGGATGATGTTGCGAATAGTGCGCTCAGTAGGCCGATTATGTTGACCATACGTTGAGCGAAGTGCACGAAACATATTCCTCACAGAACGTAAATTTTCGTAATAAAGTTGAACGATTTGTAAACGTTGTTCAGGCGTAAGTCTTTCCATGATTAAATGCCAAACAATACTTAACCAAAATAACATGACAGCATGACACGACTCACACGTGATCTGTCAAAAAAGGCTATTGGAAAAAGTGTCTCTACTTGGATCACCCGTTATTAATGTTTTATTGTCTCTGACGCCAAATCAATGTAATTTTCTTTAATATTAAAACACTTTTTTCAGTGTACGTATCCAGACGTCATAACAATGTTTTTCCTATACCGTGTTAAAACAAGGCTTTTACCGTCTTAAGCACGGTACTATGTTCCCGTTTCACGGTGAAATCCCATACAAAAACCAAAGTTGTGAAAAACTGAGTGAAATTTTTCATTTGTGGTACTGTGTTTATTTCAACGTGAGAAATTGACATTTTGCGCCGATACAAATTAATTGAACGCCGCAACAAATTTAAGCCGCCAGCATTGTACTCCTATTTATTTACATTCATATTTGTCCGCGAGAAATTCAACTGTTGTAAATATTAGCAATAAAATTTCCTAATAAAGAATACTAAATTAAATTATCTGAAATAAAGAAAACGAATGCAAAGGACGGAAAATAATTATGTACATGGAATAAACGAGAAGAGTGACATTCCGATTGGATAGCAAAGCAAATGTGCAAAACACTGGAAGGACATGTAACTATATGTAATAATGTGGAATTTGTCTTGTAATTACATATGTACATTTACGTTTGTATGTTTAGAACAATCGTGACGAAAAGCGTGGAAAAACTTTGTGGACGGCAAACGCTACCGAAGCAGTAGGACAATGGAATTGGGCAGTGCCTGTGATCTCATATTTAAATGGTTATAAAGAACATAGTGAGTTCTTGCCAGCCATAGGAGTTGGAAGAAGAAAATCCGTTTATTGATAGAAGTATAATTTATATATGTCCACAAATATAATGTTAATCCTTAAAAATAATAATAAAACATATTTTTCGGTTCATCAAAACATCATTTTATTTATTTATATTCGTACAACAGTAGGAAATTATTTTGTTATTTGTAACATTGTATTACCCTGGCTTCTGATGCCTCACAAGCATCGCCATCGTATCAACACAAAATAAATAATTTATTTAATTATAACATTAGCACAATGATCTTCAACCATATTTCCATTCTGCAATTTAAATTAACTATTTTCTAAGTCGGAATTATTCCATTTAATTGATCATCGATTCTCAATTTTGTGATTCTAATTTAAACTCGTGTTTGTTTTCAAGAAAAGCAAAAAAGGAAAAAATGCACATGCTTATACACAGACACATACGTATAAAAGTGACATATCGACACACACACTTCAAAAATGCAATGCGACCTTAGTAAAAAAGCGTTCCATTTTTCAACTTGAAATAACATTTTGTGGAATTTTTTCAAGCTGAAAAAACATAGTACCCACCTTTAAACGAAAATATGTCGCAAAAAGTGAAACATGTGTAACGTGACGATATTTAATAAATTTCGAATGACCCAATGAAACATGGTGTGGGGTAGTAATTCCCATTAACTTTGTTAAGTTGGGAATAGTTAATGTCGGCTTTATACAACCGAAGTCATGGATCCCCATCGCTAAGAAGACGAGCGTCAGTAGATGTGTGGCACGACCGCAGTCGAAAATACCCGACTTAACCCGATTGCTATCCTTTCAACCTATATTTAAGAACTTATATTTAAGAGTAGTTAGCTGCGATTCGTTCGCTCGTAGCTAGTTTAACTATGTTCGATTCTCCTAGAATACGTGACTTACTAAACCTAATCGAAAACTAAAGCCGAAGCGAAGACCGAAGCGAAGCTAAAAGCCGAAGCGAAGACCGAGTCCGAAGCGAATTCCAAAGCCGGCGCTATGACGGAAACCGAAGCCGACGGAGAAGTACGAAGCGTAAGCGTCAACTGAGCCCGAAGATCCAGACTCCAACGGATCGACTCACCCGAAACCGATTTTGTCTTCAGAAACCGCCGACCAGACTGAAGCCAAACCCGAAGTACCCGAATACGAAGCCGAAATACTCCAAGACACCCGCATCTATTTTAAGTTCACATTGAACTCCCTAATATTGCCCAAGTGGGTTAAACACTCGTCTTCTAGCTTAAGGTTCGTGGGTCCTTAAGACGAACTCTGGCAACAACTACGCTCACCTCAGCATATACAAAACCCCCGTTATACTTGTTAGAGCGAGGCCGTGCTGTAAGAAATACGTGTTCAGTGAGGTCTAAATGTACATGGTTTTCCAACAAGAGGTGTTTTGAAGCTTTTATTCTTTGACATTTGATAAGTAGAAACTACGCCATTACTAAAAATGAAACGATACACGATTCAACAACGCATTGAAATTATTAAAATTCGAAAATCATCGAAAAATCATTTTGACTGATGAGGCCCATTTCCACCTCGGTGGCTACGTCAACAGGCAAAATTGTCGCATCTGGGGCTGGGAAACCCAAGAGTTATTGTTGAGAAGCCTCTCCATCCTCAACGTGTGACTGTTTGGTGCGGTTTATGGTCCGGCGAGGTCATTGGACCTTACTTTTTCGAAAATGAGGTTGGATCAACAGTTACGGTGAATGGATTGCGCTATCGAGAGATGATTAATGATTTTTTATGGTCGGAGTTGGATGGTATTGATCTGGACAACGTTTACTTTCAACAAGACGGCGCTACGTTCCACGCACGCAATGAAACCATTGCTCTGCTACGGGAAAAGTTTCCAGACCGTGTTATCACTCGAAGAGGCGATCACAATTGGCCACCGAGATCTTGTGATTTAACACCTTGCGACTTCCTTTGGGGCCACGTGAAAGGTAAGGTCTACGCCAACAGCCCAGCGTCGATTCAAGACCTCAAAGATAGAATTCGTGAGGCTATCGAGGACATAGGGCAGCCACTTTGCGATTTGGTTATGGAAAATTTCATGAAAAGGATGTGGTCCTGTAAGCGTGGTCGCGGTGGCCGTTTGGCTGATGTTGTTTTTCATTATTACCGGCATACCTTCCTCTTTATTATAAAATAAACATCCGATCATTTATCTGAAATAATGGCATTTTTCTTTGAATACCAAAATAACACCTCTTGTTGGAAAAACCCTTTAGTACACATATTGTAAAAATAGGGAAATTAAAAAAAAAATATTTTATATATTTTTTACTTTGGAAATTTGAAAATATTTTTCATATTTTTTACTTTGGAAATTTTGTTTGGGAGGTACCAAAAGGGGCGTGGCAATAACGCCTTTTTATACCCTCACCTTAGAGAGGAGGGTATATATCATTTTTAACGAGCCAAAAGTGTAACACATAGAAGGAGTGACCTAAGACCCTAAGTATATTCGGTGTAAATCCGTTTTAAGTCGTTTGAGCAATGTCCGTCCGTCTGTCTGTCTGTCTGTGAGTCTATATGTGTGTGTGCTGGCAGGTGCGCACGATAACTCTCGAAAGGATTAACCGATTGACTTAAAATTTGGTATGCTGTAATATTTTTCTTTATCTCCGGCTAAGTTCGAAGATGGGTCATATTGGTCCACTCCTTCTAGTACCTCCACCACAAAGGGTTAATATTTAGTGAAATATTGATTCTTTAATAATTTCTATACTACTTACTCGAATTTTCGGAAAAACTTAGTATTAGTTTAATAGCAACTGTCACCTCGAGAAAAATGGATAAGGCTGCCACGCCCCTTTTTTGTACCTTCCATACAAATGGATCATTTTGTACCAAAAGTTAACAGCTTATAACTGTAATACCAGTGCATACAAATACATGAAATTCTGTACAGTTTAATGCTTTTATAGTATCTAGAGTCCAGAGAAAAGTGTGCGTTATTGGCACGCCCGTTTTTGTACCTCCTACACAAATGGACCATTTTGCACCAAAAGTTAACAGCTTATAACTTTAATACTAGTACATGATTTTTAACGTTATTAAATTAAATTTAAATTGTTACTAATTTAAATTCAAACATTACACTATACAATATTTTAAGTATTTGTATGTGCAGGAATCGAAGTTTTAAGCCGTTAACTTTTTGTGCAAAATGGTCCATTTGTATGGGAGGTGCCAAAAGGATGCCTGGCAATAACGTAAATTGAATTTACGGGACTGTAGGTGCTATATAAGGATTACACTTCACAAGTATTTTGAGTATTTTACTCACGCACTTGTTTCTCCTTAATCGTACCATGTTTTTCCAGTTAGTTTAAAGCTTTTTTTTAATAAAAATAGAGAACAGTCGTCGCAATATTAATGTTATTTCGACTTTACTTTTAATAACATATGTATATGTATGTAGGTCATAGTCATCAATAAGTGACAACGTAAGCAAACTTAACTAACAGCAAGCTTTTCTATACTGTCATATGTGTTTATTGATATTGTCATATGGGTTTATAGAAAACAGATTTTTATTCACGCTATAAATTATCCTTCACAAACGTCGGAACATTCTTCCTTTAGACATTCATTAATTCTCAACACGTTCGCAGTATTTGAGTAAAACGACAATTTACCATTTCGTTTAAAATTAGATCTCTCATCCTCAACTCGTTGTTTTGATACACATGACATGTCCCAGCAATTTTCATAAGTTTACGAGGTCCCAGTGCTCAGTGATACGAGTACTAATAATATTAAAGTAATATTAAGGATTAAATATAATTCGAGGGAAATAAATATATACATATACTTGGTTGAATTAGCTGTTGTAACCATTGTACTACTGGTATTAACGTCTTCACTATAATAAAATATAAACATATTTGTTTTCTTTTAAAAAGTGAAAAAAAAACAAACCTACACGAAGAAAGTGCATCCAGTGCCATAAAAATCGCAATAATTTCCTGTTTTGTTTGATAATGTTCTGTTTTATACGTATACGTATTTTTCAATATCACAGATATTTTATTACTTTATGGGCATTTTTGCAATTTTTAAGGTTTTTCGATTAAGGGTTAAAACAAATGGAAAAATCGTACGTTCGCGACCCGTACATTCGCGAGCGTTACTTAAGCCAATTAGAAAAAACCTATAGAGATAATTAACTGTGTAAATACTCGATAGAAACCTACATTATTCCGCTTTTAAAATAAATTAATAGATTTAGAATATTCCGTTCCATTTGGCAGATTTTTGCATTTTACTAGATTAAGCCAAAGTCGACTTCTATTTCACTTAAACATAGAGCTACAAATATGCTATCCAATCACCCAAAAAAATGTGGTGAACATTTTTGTTTTCTATATTTTTTGTACATCAAAATCGTACGAACCAAAGTTCGCGACCCGCGGAAATGCCCATATGCAAATTTATTTTGAAATTGGGAATGGTAACCGAAAAAGTGTTTCGTTTGACGCCTAATGAACGATTTACATAAACAGCTTTTGGCACTTTTGCTAAACATGTGCGAAATATATTTAATTTTTCATTTATTTGCCATTTTTCTAAGGTCAGATATACCCAATTTGTTAACATTATTTTTTTGCCCGCGCTATTATTTTGATTTCGAGTTTCTTTGAAACAATCAAATAATAAGTATTTTTTAAGATAATGTATTTAAAATAAAGGCTCTGCATATCAATATTGAGTAGAATACAGTATATTTTAAAATTGGTACCATTATTTTGACCGCTACTGTAATTATATGTTTGTGACCAAACCCAAGTTTTTTGATAGAAGATGAAATCTTTTTAATCTGATCAGTCTTCCCTCGTTTATTAATCACTTATTATGCGTAGTTGTATTGCGTGTTGTATGTTACTGTTGCACAGTGGGAGGAATTAAAAGAAGGGAAATAACACCGCGGCTTAAGATAACTGATTGCGACAAAACGTAGCTTGCTTGTAGGTTGAAGAGGTATTACAGAATTTAAGTTTTAAATATATAAAATTTAAAAAAATTTAGTTTATATATAAAAAATGTTTAAGCGTTTGTAACTTTTGTTTTAGTTCCCGAGATATCAGCATTTGAAAATTAAACCCAATAAGACAAAAGTTAGGGCGATTTAAAGTTGTATTCAAAAAAAGGGTTTTTATAAAAGTCGTTTATTACACCGATCGACTTGGAATCACTTCCTGAGTCGATTAAACCATGTCGGTCTGTCTGTCCGTCTGTAGATGTACCGTTGTGAACAAAGTGCAGGTCACAGGCACAGTTTTTTTTTGGCCCAAGGAAGATCCCTATTGAAATCGGTCAAAATCGTTTCAGATTTAGATATAGCCCCCATATATAAAGGGTATTTCAACAGGGACGCTACAAAAGTATACCGACAGGTACAGCAAACGACGCCATATATTTGCCGCTCTTTTGACATTTCTCTTAAGTAAGGTTTGCCATTTCATGATGGAAAGATATAAGAGCCAAAAACGTGTCCAAATTATTAAAATTTACTACCGAAATTCGGAGTCAGTGGCCTCAATGTTAAGAGCGCGAAAAATCATCTTCAGCGATGAGGCTCATTTCTGGCTGAATGGCTTCGTCAATAAACAAAATATGCGTTATTGGTCAGACAGCAATCCACACGTACTCCATAAGTCATCATTGCATCCCGAAAAAATTACGGTTTGGTGCGGTCCGGCGGCGTCATTTGGCCGTACTTCTTCCGTGATGATCAAGACCGGCACGCTACTGTGAATGGGAATCACTACCGTTCAATGATAACCGAATATTTTTGGCCCCAATTGGATGATATGGACTTGGAGGACATGTGGACGGCGCCACAAGTCACACAGCGAATGCCACAATCAATTTATTGGAAACCAAGTTTGGAGAACGTGTTATCTCACGAAATGGTCCAGTCGATTGGCCGCCTCGGCCGTGCGATTTGACGCCGTTAGACTATTTCCTGTGGGGCTACGTCAAGTCTATGGTCTATGCCAACAAGCCAGCGACGATTGATGAACTTCGTACGAATATCGAACGTGAAATTGCAGCAGTATCGGCCGATTTATGCTTGAAAACCGTCGAAAATTGGGTTCAGCGTCTGGACTTCTGCAAGCGTGCCCGTGGTGGCCATACAAAAGAAATCGAGTTCCATACATAATGGCATCGAACGTACTTTCACAGGAATAAAGAATTTCATTGATATCCAAAACCGTTTTTGTTTTATTTAAAAAAAACTTTTGTAGCGCTCTTATTGACGGACCCGATATGTTTCCCCCGATTTGACATGTAAGCCCTGTAGAAACTGTATTACATATCAGATCAGTACGAAAGAGAGTTCTCTTATTACATGAATGAACTCTGTCAAATTCGGCGAATATCGGTTCAGATTTAGATTTACATAGTCCCCATATATATGTTAAAGCCGATTTGACTTGTAAGCACTGTAGAAACCGTATTTTATATCCTGTCAGTACGAAATTTGGCAGAGAGAGTTCTCTTAGTACATGAATGAACTCTGCCGAATTCGGGGAAAATCGGTTCAGATTTAGATATAGCCCCCATATATATGTTTCACCCGATTTAAAATGAAAGCGCTGTAGACACTGTATTTTATATCCGATCAGTACGAAATTAGGCAGAGAGAGTTTTCTTATTACTTTCCCGCCCGACTTTCTGTCTGTCCATACTAGTTTCTGTTATGAAAAATTGAATACTGTTATTCATTTGTATACACGGCTCCCACAATATAAGCCTAACATTTTGAAAAGGATTCCAATCAAGGATTATGGATAATTAATCAAATAATTGTATCGAACGGGTTACAACACAATGCAAAATCGCCGTTTTTAGAAGTTTGTATAGAAAAAAATTTTGTTTGGAACAGATATTTTTAATTATTATATATTTATTCAGGAATATATAAATGGTTTTTTGAAAATCATTAAAATTTATATGAAGCGCATATGTTAATATGATACAACAAAATATGTTTGCGAAATAACCTCCACCAAATACATTTTATTGTAATATATTAATTAACATATGAGTTCCAAATATATTTTAATGATTTTCAAATAAAATTTATTTGTTCAGAAATATATAATATTTAAAAATTTGTTTTCAAAAAACATATTTTCTTTCGATTCAAACATATCAAAAAAGGCGATTTTGCTCCGTGTATGCAAGATTACCAAATATTACATATTTAGAGTGTGTCCTAAATATATATATATATATATGTTTCATGCTGAATATGTTTGGGACAATATAAAGGGTTTTCCAACAAGAGGTGTTATTTTGGTATTCAAAGAAAAATTCCATTTTTTGAAATAAATGATCGGATGTTTATTTCATAATAAAGAGGAAGTAATGCCGTGAAAAACAACATCAGCCAAATGGCCACCACGACCACGCTTACAGGACCATATCCTTTTCAAGAAATTTTCCATAACCAAATTGCAAAGTGGCTGCCCTATGTCCTCGATAGCCTCACGAATTCTATCTTTGAGGTCTTGAATCGACGCTGAGCTGTTGGCGTAGACCTTATCTGTCACGTGTCCCCAAAAGAAAGTCGCAAGGTGTTAAATCACAATATCTCGGTGGCCAATTGTGATCACGGTCCGGAAACTTTTCCCGTAACAGAACAATTGTTTCGTTGCTTGTGTGGCATGTAGCGCTGTCTTGTTGAAAGTAAACGTTGTCCAGATCAATAACACCCAACTCCGACCATAAAAAATCATTAATCATCTCTCGATAGCGCAATCCATTCACCGTAACTGTTTATCCACCCTCATTTTCGAAAAAGTAAGATCCAACCCCGCCGGACCATAAACCGCACCAAACAGTCACACGTTGAGGATGGAGAGGCTTCTCAACAATACCTCTTGGGTTTTCCGAGCCCCAGATGCGACAATTTTGCTTGTTGACGTAGCCACCGAGGTGGAAATGGGCCTCATCAGTCAAGATGATGTTTCGATGATTTTCGAATTTTAATAATTGCAATGCGTTGTTGAATCGTATATCGTTCCATTTTTATACCCTACACCACACTGTGGTACAGGGTATTATAAGTTTGTTTCATGGCAGATGTTTGTTACACCTGAAAATAACACAGCTAGACCCACCTTAAAGTATACCGATCGACTCAGAATCACTAGCTGAGTCGATTTAAGCATGTCTGTCCGTCCGTCCGTCTGTCCACGTAAAGTTGTTCGTCGACTACAGGTCGCAATTTCACTCCGATCGTTCTGAAATTGTGCAGTTTAGAGTATTTCGCAGCTGTTAAGATCGCTATTGAATTTGGTTGAAATCGGTTCAGATTTAGATATAGCTCCCAAATATATCTTTCGTCCGATTTGGCCCTTTAGTCCTATAAAAGCTGTATTTTACATCCGATCATTTTGAAATTTAGAATGGTAGAGTTTCTTGATCCATGAACCAACATTGCCGAATTTGAAGAATATCGGTTAGGATTTAGCTATAGCACCCATATATATGTTTCGTCCGATTTGGCCCTTTAGTCCTATAAAAGCTGTATTTTACATCCAATCGTGTTGAAATTTAGAATGGTAGAGTTTCTTGATCCATGAACCAACATTGCCGAATTTGAAGAAAATCGGTAAAGATTTAACTATAGCTCCCATATATATGTTTTGTCCGATTTTGCTCTTTAGTCCTGTAGAAGTCCTATAGCTCCCATATATATGTTTCATCCGATTTGGCTCTTTAGATCCAATCGTTTTTATACCCTACACCACACTGTGGTACAGGATATTATTTAAGTATAACATGTCCCAAAAGTAAATTTATGTAAACAATTTATACATGAATTACAAAATTTATATATCAGAGTTATTCAATATTACGAGAGTGGTGTAGGGTATAATATAGTCGGCCCCGCCCGACTTTAGCCTTTCCTTACTGGTTAGTAATGGCATAGTTTCTACTTGTCAAATGTCAAAGCTTCAAAAGTGACAGCTACCGACATACCGGGTGATTCAAAATAACTCCTCTTGTTGGAAACCCCTATACTACAGAAGCGATTTTTTTCAGCGTGAAAAAACTCCAAGTATATTTTACAATGTGTTCTCCTATAATGACATTAATTTGATAAAATGTGAATTATTTTCCAAATATACAATTCTTATTTTCCTCTTCTATAAGAATACCAAGTTTTGTCGGTAACGGTTGTTTTGTTAAGAAACGGCCAAATTGTTTCCCTTTTTTGTTTCCTCCCACTGTGTGTTGGTTGCTGCTACTACTACTACATATTATTGCAGAGTACTGTTCATTCGGGGTTTTCTTACACGCTTATACGACGACAGCGACGACGAACAACGGGTGAACGAAATACTGAATTCTGACTCCATGACGATGATGACAAATTTTCATTTGTGTACTCAGCAACTTTCCTGCTGCTTTTCCACGTGCTATCATCATCAAATCCTGTGTAGCTCCTTGACTGGATGTGGCATATGCGTGTAGCGCGTAACAGTGTTGACATGGTCCTCATCGTCGTCATTGTCGTCGTCGTTGTTGGCTTTGTGTCGCAATCATTGCCGGGCCACGCCTTTTTTAAGTTTAATGCATGAAATGAAAATGCTGAGTATTCCCAAAGATGGTAAATGCAAAGTCAGTCCTCGACACATATGAAGTGATATCCCTTTCGAGGGGGAAGCAAATGAAATAGGCCCTTTGGGAGTCTTATATCCTTAACATATTTCTCTGTGGGGTGAAAAATTAACAGAAATTGTAATTTCCATTTAAACTACGGCGCTTAAATCGTATTGTTGTGCAATTAGTTTCTTGATTAACAAAGATCTTAAGCAATTAATTCATTGTAAGCTCCAACAATGAGAAAGGAAATAACAAATAAAATAATCTTAAAAATCTGTCGCAGGACCTATTTTCATTGAAAAATGCATAGCAAAATTTCGTTTTGCGATTTCTTTATAATTACAGAATAAGCAAAGATGCAATTGCTCTAAATCTGAAGCGATTATCTTCAAATTCGGATTATTATCTATCAAATTCAACAAACATAACACTTCGAGCATCGACCCCTGTGTGTAAATGTAACATGTTTAATATTTCATTGAATTTTGATCATTGTGGAGCATACAACCAAAATTTTGAGAAAATATGGTCCTACGAATGCAGAAGTGGTTGGCTATTAAACTGTATATTTTATAAATATACGCAAAATTAAATGTAATAATTGGTTATTATTCTACTAGCGTGCAGGTCGCATTTTCGATGTATATTTTGGTTTAAATAGATGCAAAAAAATTATGAACATTTTTCATGAAGAAAACAAATTATTTTCTTCAGATCACAGATATTATATTAATATCAAATATACTTAACATTTTTTGAATCAATGTAATTTATCGAAGAAATAGTGAAGCAACATTCAAAAAAGCGAAGAAAAGTTTCATAATACTTATGACAAATGGCATAATGTGTACGAAATTTATAGCTGTAAAATGTACCGTTATACTGAATTTCACAGTTATATAAACAGATGTATGCACTCATATGCATTTAAGCAAAAAAATAAAAGAAAAATAAACCTTCTCCTCTAAATTTTTGTGAGTTAAGGTTCGATATATACGAAACAAAGATTAATTTGTAACGGGTAATTCATCACGAGGTTTGATTTTCAATATGCTTTATTTTACAGATAACGCGTGACTCATATCAAACTGTTTGGCATTTTTATTCAGTGGCGTTTGGCAAGTCATCATGGAAAGACTCACACCACAACAGCGCCTCCAAATTGTTCTAAATGAAAATCCGGTGTTTTATCGTGAAATTTTGTTTACTGGTGAAGCACATTTCTATCTCAATGGAAATGTGCTTTAATAGACAAAATTGACTTTTTTGGCTGATGAGCATCCCGAGGAGTACCAAGAGCTACCTTTACATCCATTAAAAACGACGGTATGGTGTGGTTTATGAGCTGGTGGAATCATTGGTCCATATTTCTTCAAACATGAGGGAAATCTGAATGTTACCGTCAATGGTAACCGTTATCGCACCTTGTTAACGGACTATGTGCTACCTGAAATTCACGCGCATGGTCTCAATATTTCGATCCCCTTCGTGGATCATCATCAGGAATTGAAAAAATATTAAATTTAAACTCTTAGAAATTACAGCGACGTGCCAAACTTCTTACTCGTCATCTCGTTTCGCACTGACTACATATTCAGAAAATATACATTTAAGTACATATTCAGAAAATATATCAATCCCCTATTTTTTATGACATGTTGTATGTTTTTCTGTAATTCCAAATACCTTTATAATTGACATGGTATCATCTTGCATAATGATACATTGCTTACCAGATTAACAACAAATGATGATAGTTCGCAAATATATTTTGTTCTAATATATAAATATACTAGCTGGCCCCGGTCCACTTCGTTGCCCCAGACTTCAGATTTCCGATTCCGTCCATTTTTGGATCAATCACAAATACCGCCATCAAATGCATATACATAAAATAACAGCACTCTCTCTAAAAAATTTTTCGAGATATATTCCAAAAAATGGCTCATATGGGCAGGGTCACGCCATTTGGTTCGATCCCGTCCATTTTTTAACCAATTACGTAGACTTCCATCAAATGCATATTCAAAAAATTACAGCACTCTCGCTAAAAAATTGTGAAAGATATGTCTCAATTTCGAAATTTGGCTTATATACGCGGGGCCACGCCAATTCGTTTGATCCGTCCCAATTCCTGACCAATCACATAGACTGCCACCAGATACATATACCGAATATACAGCGCTCATTTAAACAAAGTGTGCAAGATATCTCAATTTCAAAATTATGTTTATATGGGCGGGGCCACGCCCATTGGATGAATCACACCCTTTTTTGTTTAATCACGTAGACTGCATGAGATGCACAAAATTACAGCACTCTCACTAACAAAATGCGGTGCCATGTCCATTGGTCTGATCCCGCCCATTTTTGGAGCAATCACGTAGACTGTCATCAGATACATATAAACAAAACTGCAGCACTCTCGATAATAAATTGTGCAAGATATCTCAATTTCAAAATTTGGTTTATATGGGCGGGGCCACGCCCATTGATCCGATACCGCCACTTTTTAGACCATTCACGTAGGCTATCACCCAATACATATGCACAAAATTAGAGCACTATCGCTAACAAATTGTGCATGGTCTATCAATTTCAAAATTTGGCTTATATGGGCGGGCCACGCCCATTGGTCATATCCCGCCCATTTTTGGACCAATTACGTAGAATGCCACCAGATACATATACACAACATTGCAGCACTCTCGATAGCAAATTGTGCAAGATATCTCAATTCAAAAATTTGACCCAATGGTCCGATCCCGCCCATTTTTGAACCAATCACGTATACTACCAATAGATACATATACACAGAATTACAACACTCTCTTATGAATTGTGAAAAGTATCTAAATTTCAAAATTTGGCTTATATGGGCGGTGCCACGCCCGTTTGTCCGTTTCCGCACATTTATAAACCAATCATGTAAACAGGAACCAGATACATATGCACAAAATTACAGCACTCTCGCTAACAAATTGTGCAAGTTAATTCAATTTCAAAATTTGGCTTATATGGACGGGGCCACGCCCATTCGTCCGTTTCAGCCCATTTTTGGACCAATCACGTAGACTACCACCAGATACATATCCACAAAACTACAGCACTCTCGCTAACAAATTGTGCAACATAAGTCAATTTCAAAATTTGGCTTATATGGGCGGTGCCCATTTCCCATTCGCCCATTCGTCCAATTCCGCCTATATTTGGACAAATCACGAAGACTACCACCAGATACATGGCACAAAATTACAGCACTCTCGCTAACAAATTGTGCAAGATATCTAGATTTCAAAATTTGGCTTAAAGGGGCGGAGCAACGCCCAGTAGTCCGACCCCGCCTATTTTTGGACCAATCACATAAGTCGCCAACAGATATATATAAACAAAATTACAGCTCTCTCGCTAACAAATTGTGCAAGATATCTCAAATTCAAAATTTGGCTTTTATGGGCGGGGCCACGCCCATTGGTCCGATCACGCCCATTTTTGGACCAATCACGTAGACTGCCACCAGATACATATGTGCAACATTACAGCACTCTAGTTAAAAAATTGTGCAAGATATCTCAATTTCAAAATTAGGCTTATATGGGCGGGGCCACGCCCATTCGTCTGATTCCGCCCCTTTTTGGACCAATCACGTAGGTCGCCAACAGATATATTTACCCCAAATTACAGCTCTCTCGCTAACAAATTGTGCAAGATATCTCAAATTAAAAACTTGGCTTATATCGGCGGGGCCACGCCCATTGGTCCGATTCCGTCCATTTTTGAACCAATCACGTAGAGTGCCACCAGATACATATGCACAAAATTACAGCTCTCTCGCTAACAAATTGTGTCAGATATCTCGATTTCAAGATGTGGCTTAAAGGGCGGGGCCACGCCCATTAGTCCGACCCCGCCCATTTTTGGACCAATCACGAAGGTCGCCAACAGATATATATACACAAAATTACAGCTCTCTTGCTAACAAATTGTGCAAGATATCTCGATTTCAAAATTTAGCTTAATGGGGCGGGGCCACGCCCATTAGTCTGACCCCGCCCATTTTTGGACCGATCACGTAGACTGCCTCCAGATATATATAAACAAAATTACAGTTCTCTCGCTAACAAATTGTGCAAGATATCTCAAATTCAAAATTTGGCTTATATGGGCGGGGCCACGCCCATTTGTCCGATCCCGCCCATTTTTGGACCAATCACGTAGACTGCCACCAGATACATATGTACAAAATTGCAGCACTCTCACTAACAAATTGTGCAAGATATCTTAATTTTAAAATTTGTCTTATGAGGGCGGGGCCACGCCCACTTCATATATCGAAAATTCAAGTACCCTATTTTCACCACGCCCCACACATGTACATTCTGTGAAAATTTCAAGAAGATCGGTTCAGCCGTTTAGGCGTCTATACGGTACAAACAAACCAACAAACCAACAAACCAACAAACCAACAAACCAACAAACAAACAAACCAACAAACAAACAAACAAACAAACACACATTCTTCTTTATATATATAGATGCCCTCCTAATAAATGCTATTGATTTTCAAACGAAATTTATTTGCCCAGAAATATATAATATTTAAAATTTGAGTTCCAAATATATTTTCTTTCGATTCAATCATATCAAAAAAGGCGATTTTTCCCCGTGTATAAATTAAAACATAGTGCATTACAACAAATGTCATTGCTACTAATGCCATTTTAAATTATACGGTATAACTCGAAATCAATGAAGTTCGAAAAATCAACGTTCTGAAAATCTTTTTTAAACAGAATATATTTGAAAAATGTCCTTAACAAGAATTTTATTTGTATATATGTATACACATATGTATCTTGTTTGAGAAAATTACTTTGCTAATATATTTTGTTGTCATACACGCGTTCCAAATAAATTGTATTGATTTTTAAATAACATTTATTTGCTCAGAAATATATAATATTAAAAAATGTGTGTTCCAAAATTGTTCTCTTTCGATTTAAACATATTAACAAAGGCGATTTTGCCCCGTGTAGTAGGACCTCTCGTACAAACATCAAATATTCAAAGTTCGTAAAGCTAAGTACACACGATTGTCAGATCGGACAACGTTATCAACACTGTTAAAGTGCTGCAAACGTGAATTTACAGTTCAGACGATTGCCAGAAAGCCTTACAATGCCATATATTTACAATATACAGGGTAGCTGATATGTAATGCAACAAAGTAAAACGCTACATTTTTTTTTTAAATTTTATTGTTCAAAAGCAAAAAATGTCGGAAATAACATAAAATTTTAGAAACAGTTTAGATTTGTTCGAATTGGCCACCGACAAAGCCATCACACGCTGCACGAAAGTGGCTCCGCAGTATTTTGGCCCATTCCCGGCGAAGCGCCGTCTTGAGATGATCGATACTTTGGTATTTTTTAGTGCGAACCTTACTCTCTAAAATGCCCCAGGCGCAAAAGTCCAACGGATTGAGATCCGGAGATCTTGGTGGCCATTGTGCGGTAGAAATGAAGCGAGGAACCTCCTTTTTAAGCCATTCTTGGTTGACGCGTGCTGAGTGCGATGGTGCTGAGTCCTGTTGGAATGTCCATGGTCTGCGGCCGAAATGTTTGTCTGCCCAGGGCTTCAATACTGTCTTTAGGACATTTTCCCGATAATATTCGGCATTTATTTTGACCCCATGGTCGATGAATACGAGCGGGGAGTGACCATCGGCCGTTACGGCGGCCCACACCGTTACCATCGGCGGCGCTTGTGTTCTGGTGGCCAATCGAAGGTGTACATTTTCAGCTGACCTCTTTGGCAAGTAAACCCGATCATTTTGTTTGTTCACAAACTGCTCAATTTGGAATGGCTTCCCATCGGAGAAAACCAAATTCGGTAACTGGCCACTTTCGTGCAAGCGAAGCAACTCCTTGGCTCTTTCCAGTCTAACTTTTTTTTGTGCACCGGTGAGCTCTTGCACTTTTTGGAACTTCAATGGCTTTAGTCCAAGCTCATTTTTTAATATGTGTTGTATCCGTTCTAGCGATATGTTCAGCTCACGAGCAATTTTTCTACAACTGCGGCGTGGATTTCGATCAAATCTGGTCTTCACTTTTCGGATCATTTCTGGTGTTGTTACCGTTTTTTTCGTCCACTTTTTGGACGCGATGCAACACTGCCAGTATCACGGTAACGAGCAATGGTACGAGAAACAAAAGATTTATTCACATTTAAATGCTGGAGGGCTCTAACGATAGCCACTTGTGTTTTTCCACCCAAATATAAAGCAATCACACTATCACGCTTGAATTCCATCACGAATAACTTTTTTTCTGAATCCAAAGATTAAAATGCTTTTGTAAGCTTGTAAACAATAAGATGAACTGTCACTGAAATAAATCTGTCAGCTATCAGACTAGCGGTTTAGAAATGATAGCAACCTGAAGTTGGTTGCAATACATATCAGCCACCCTGTATTTTGTAAGTATTTATATGCAGCATTACCAATAAAAATATTTTATAAACAATAAAATGGTTTTCTATCACTGGCGCCGTTGTCACATGCATAAACTTCGCACATCTTACAATCAGCAAGTACCTCGCAATGGCTTTTCTGCAAACGTTGCAAGACAAAAATTGTATGTTCACACGGTTGTACCTTCACGGTGTTGAATTTTTCCGCCATTTTTCTGACCGATCTGGCAATCGTGCGTACTTAGCTTTTGTTTAATTCTTAATAAAAAGTAAGCAAAAACTATTGTTTACTTTTGTAACAATATCTAAATCCCCATTGTCAATATTTTCATTTTAATCTAATCGTTTTTATGAGAATTATTTAAAATTTTATTCGCATAATTTGTGAATTATTTTCGCTTTTGCGCGCCAAAAACGCCTTCCATTGGTTGGACGGACAGACGTTCGCTTTGGTTGTTCGCTGCGACTTATGTAGTCTATGTCTCTCTTATTTCCATCGTAACCAACAATTTTTGCGAGTTGCCAATTTTTTTCCTTTACTTTGATTATGAACATTTTGTCATGTTTAGTAAACTTTTTCGTTGTTGCGGTAAAGTGCATTCAAATACAAACACATTTACTCATGCATTTAGAAGTGGCTAAAATGACGACGGCGACTTTAGGCCGTATTATCCACTTGAAGTTAACATGACAACAACCATGAAACCTTATCTGATAGACGTACTGTTGTTGTTTGTACTCTTCGCGCAATATGGCCGACAAGGCACAGTGGTGCTTGTGTTCCATGGACTTTTCACTTTTGAAGTGTGACTTTAATTTATTAATGAAACTTTTTATCAGAATTTAATTCTAGGCAAATTAAATGGTATTTATATATTTTTTATTTTGTATGCCTGTCCCCTTCTACATACATGCCAATTAATCAAAAAGAAAATTACAACAATATTATTATTACAAAAAATTATATGTTTTGGTTTTGCAAATCAGGTTTTGAAACACTGTGCCATGGAATTTTCTTCACGTTGTTGTAGTCAAGTTCATTTTTGTTCCCAAATGGAACGCCGATGGTTGCGTTATTTCTTCATTATGTTTGCTTAATTTTCCATTTTGTTAGATGATCACATAAAATTTTATACAAATTCTATAAATATATTTATTACATTTTGTTGTTTTCTGCTATGCAATGACCGTCTGTTTAGTGGATAACGTCGGGATTATCGTGTCTTTCGTAATGAATAAATTATAAGAATTTAATTAAATTGCTAATAACAAACTTACTTGTTGATTGGTGCCCCGTGATAAGAACATACTTTTTAACATAGAAATTTCCTTCATTATTTGATAATTATCACATCGTGTTCGTTCGAACAAGTTCAAAAGAGTGATCAGAAATATAACTCTGCAAAGTCTAAAGAGTACCTTTGAGTTTTGTCCTGGGCGAATGTTCAGCGCGGTGGTTAGGTATTCTACTGCTCATGAACTGGCGCACACAATGTTTATAATGCTTTGTAGTCAGGAATAATATATTTATTAAAAATGACACACCATAAACCACTATTTAGATGAAATATGTTCTTTAACTAAATACGAGGTATGTTCAAAGAATATCGTGAATTTTTAATTTCCGCGGGCTATTTGGTTTTTGTAGCGTTATGTTGGTACTCATATTCCTTACTTATGCTGACAAGGTCGGCCATTTTGAATGTTTAGTTAACTTTTGACAGCTGCTGTGCTTGGATGTGTTTTAATTTGTCTTCGATTTTTATCTATTTCAGAAAATGGATCAAAGAATCTGCATCAAATTTTGTGTGAAAAACAATATAAAGTGCGCTGACGCAGTCCGAATGTTGACTGTGGCATATGGTGAAGCTACCTTGGACCAAATCAACGTTTATCGGTGGTACAAAATGTTCTTAGAGGGCCAAGAAGCGTGCCGGACGCCCGAGCTCACAGTTTTCTTTGATTGCAGGGGCGTGGTGCATTATGAGTCCTTGCCACAGGGTAGTACGGTCAACAAAGAATATTACCTGCAAGTTATGCGCAAATTGCGCGCAGCAATCCGCCAAAAACGCCCGGGTTTGTGGAAGACCAAAAACTGGCTTTTTCACCATTATAACGCCCCTACACACACATCGTTGCTTGTGCGCGAATATTTGGCCAAAAACAACAGGTGAATACGGTGCCGCAGCCACCGTATTCACCTGACCTAGCCCCATGTGACTATTTTTTGTTCCCAAAACTGAAAAGGCCCATGAAAGGACGACGCTACGCCACGATTGATGAGATAAATCCAAGGAGTAGCTTAACAAGATCACAAAAAATTATTATTTGAAGTGCTTCGAGGATTGGAAAAAAACTTTGGCAGAACTGTATTATATCCGAGGGGAATTAGTTTGAAGGGGACAAAATAGATATTCATGAATAAATAAATACTTTTTTTAACATACTATGTACATATAACATAATATACTATGTAACAGGGCGGCTGATGAAAGCTGCTACCAAAAAAAAAATTTAACCAGTAAGGAAAGGCTAAAGTCGGGCGTTGCCAACTATATAATACCCTACACCACTCTCGTAATATTGAATAACTCTGATATATAAATTTTGTAATTCATGTATAAATTGCTTACATAAATTTACTTTTGGGACATTTTATACTTATATAATACCCTGTACCACAGTGTGGTGTAGGGTATAAAAACGATTGGATCTAAAGAGCCAAATCGGATGAAACATATATATGGGAGCTATAGCTAAATCTTTACCGATTTTCTTCAAATTCGGCAATGTTGGTTCATGGATCAAGAAACTCTACCATTCTAAATTTCAAAATGATTGGATGTAAAATACAGCTTCTACAGGACTAAAGGGCCAAATCGGACGAAACATGTATATGGGAGCTATAGCTAAATCTTAACCGATTTTTTCAAATTCGGCAATGTTGGTTCATGGATCAAGAAACTCTACCATTCTAAATTTCAAAACGATTGGATGTAAAATACAGCTTTTATAGGACTAAATGGCCAAATCGGACGAAACATATATATGGGAGCTATAGCTAAATCTTAACCGATTTTCTTCAAATTCGGCAATGTTAGTTCATGGATCAAGAAACTCTACCATTCTAAATTTCAAAACGATCGGTTGTAAAATACAGCTTTTATAGGACTAAAGGGCCAAATCGGACGAAACATATATATGGGAGCTATAGCTAAATCTTAATCGATTTTCTTCAAATTCGGCAATGGTGGTTCATGGATCAAGAAACTCTACCATTCTAAATTTCAAAACGATTGGATGTAAAATACAGCTTCTATAGGACTAAAGGGCCAAATCGGACGAAAGATATATATGGGAGCTATAGCTAAATCTTAACCGATTTTTTTCAAATTCGGCAATGTTGGTTCATGGATCAAGAAACTCTACCATTCTAAATTTCAAAACGATCGGTTGTAAAATACAGCTTCTATAGGACTAAAGGGCCAAATCGGACGAAACATATATATGGGAGCTATAGCTAAGTCTTAACCGATTTTCTTCAAATTCGGCAATGTTGGTTCATGGATCAAGAAACTCTACCATTCTAAATTTCAAAACGATGGGATGTAAAATACAGCTTTTATAGGACTAAATGGCCAAATCGGACGAAACATATATATGGGAGCTATAGCTAAATCTTAACCGATTTTCTTCAAATTCGGCAATGTTGGTTCATGGATCAAGAAACTCTACCATTCTAAATTTCAAAACGATCGGTTGTAAAATACAGCTTCTATAGGACTAAAGGGCCAAATCGGACGAAACATATATATGGGAGCTATAGCTAAATCTTAACCGATTTTCTTCAAATTCGGCAATGGTGGTTCATGGATCAAGAAACTCTACCATTCTAAATTTCAAAACGATTGGATGTAAAATACAGCTTCTATAGGACTAAAGGGCCAAATCGGACGAAAGATATATATGGGAGCTAAATCTGAACCGATTTCAACCAAATTCAATAGCGATCTTAACAGCCGCGAAATACACTAAACTGCAAAATTTCAGAACGATCGGAGTGAAATTGCGACCTGTAGTCGACGAACAACTTTACATGGACAGACGGACGGACGGACGGACGTTTGGGTCTAGCTGTGTTATTTTCAGGTGTTACAAACATCTGCCGTGAAACAAACTTATAATACCCTGTACCACAGTGTGGTGTAGGGTATAATAACTTTTTTCTATTTAATGAATCTGGTTAATTTTGTTATACCCTACACCACACTGTGGTACAGGGTATTATAAGTTTGTTTCACGGCAGATGTTTGTAACACCTGAAAATAACACAGCTGGACCCACCTTAAAGTATACCGATCGACTCAGAATCACTAGCTGAGTCGATTTAAGCATGTCCGTCCGTCCGTCTGTCCATGTAAAGTTGTTCGTCGACTACAGGTCGCAATTTCACTCGGATCGTTTTGAAATTTTGCAGTTTAGAGTATTTCGCAGCTGTTAAGATCGCTATTGAATTTGGTTGAAATCGGTTCAGGTTTAGATATAGCTCCCATATATATATTTCGTCCGATTTGGCCCTTTAGTCCTATAGAAGCTGTATTTTACATCAAATCCTTTTGAAATTTAGAATGGTAGAGTTTCTTGATTCATGAACCAACATTGCCAAATTTGAAGAAAATCGGTAAAGATTTAGCTATAGCTCCCATATATATGTTTCATCCGATTTGGCTCTTTAGATCCAATCGTTTTTATACCCTACACCACACTGTGGTACAGGGTATTATTTAAGTATAAAATGTCCCAAAGGTAAATTTATGTAAACAATTTATACATGAATTACAAAATTTATATATCAGAGTTATTCATTATTTCGAGAGTGGTGTAGGGTATTATATAGTCGGCCCCGCCCGACTTTAGCCTTTCCTTACTGGTTAGTAATGGCATAGTTATAGAGTATAGGGGCACATTTGGCGGCAATCCTCCGAGCACCATAAAGAGACTTGTTAACAATTTTTCCGAGCATGGGACAGTCAACAGAAGACCTTACCATCGAAACCCTTCAGTTCGGACGGAGGAAACAATCGCTGCTGTAGCTGATGCCATACAAAACAATCCAAGAGTTTCGACAAGAACCTTATCTGCTCAAATGGGTATAAGCAGACAGTCATTGCAGTCAATTATGCACAAAGATTTGGAGTTATTCCCATATAAAATTCAAATGGCCAACAAAGTGAACTCAGCAGACTTCCCGATTCGCTTGGAATTTTGCCAGAAGATGCTTCAAATGGTGGAAGAGGACGGAAACATGTTGAACTGTCTTTTCATGTCTGACGAGGCCCATTTCGATTTAAACGGCAACATAATCAAACAAAATTGTCGAATATGGAGTGCTTCCAACCCACAGATACTCCATGAGACAGAATTGCATTCACTCCGTGTCACAGTGTGGTGTGCAGTTTGATCACGCTGCATTGTCGGGCCCTACTTCTTCGAAGAAAACGGTCACACCGTTACAGTTACTGGAGGCCGTTACTTGAGCATGTTGAGAGAGTATTTCTATCCAAAATTACGCCGAATGAGAATTTCTTTCAAATCTGTGTGGTTTCAGCAAGATGGTGCAACTCCTCACATAGCCCGGCCTGTTATGACAGAATTGCGGCGAAAATTTCCCAATATGCTGATATCCAGAAACTCCACATTTCGTTGGCCACCCAGGTCTCCTGACCTTACTGCACCTGACTTGTTCTTGTGGGGTTATTGCAAACAGGAAGTCTACAAAGCAAAACCAACAAATTTGAATGAACTAAAGCAATCCATTCGAGAAACAATTGCGGCTATTCCCGTCTCAACTCTCCAAGCAGTAATGAACAACTTTTTGGTAAGATGCCGCACATGCATCAACGAGCAGGGGGGGCATTTAAATTCCATTATTTTTAAAATTAATTAAGCTATATTTAATTAAATTTAATGAGCTTTAACATGTATAAAAGAAAACTGAATTCCATACACTGAAAAAATTATTTGAGTTTCTTAATGTAGCAATATTCATCAGCCACCCTGTATTCATTCGCCCAACTAACGAGTCTTTTATAAGAGCTTTCGGATTTGATTTAAAAAAAATCACATCAAATTTAGAGAAATGTATGAAATCTCAAAATTCAATAAAAATAAATAAAATTCAATAATCTGCAAGCGTTGTTCGTTTGTAAGTCGATTCATGGTTAAATTATACAACAAACTGGACATGTTTGATATTAACATGTTACACGAAAACTGCTGAGCTGCCAACAACAGTGTTGCCTAAAAATCACTTACTATCTTCATTTGAATGAATTACATAGGTCATTCATTTTGTTCCTAAATCTGTTACCAAATTTTTTCTAAAATTTTAATTGTAAGAAAAACTAGACAGAATTTCAAAAAACAGATTCCATATAATCTGACATGTAAACAGAAAAACTGAACTCATTTTATTCACATTGGTGAATTTTAACCCTGTAAACAAAATTGTATATCTCAGTACACGACTTTGGGACTCAATTCTGAGAATTGGACGTGAAAGTAGCCCCAAAAATAAGAACTTCTACATCATTTGTTTAGTCAATTTGGCTCAATTAATAATTTATTGGCCATACAAATCTTTTTGCTTAACGTGGATTTTTTGCACTTTTACTATATATTTTTCTCGGCATACCGTACGGAATATCTCTTTTGTGTCTGAAGCAATGTTGTAGATATTGAATAGGAGGAAATCCGGAACAAACCTACCCGAAAAAATTGCATCCAGTGCCTTATAGAAAAAGTACAAAAAATCCAACTTGAGCAAAAAAATTCGCATGGCCATTAAATTATTAATTGAGCCAACATGACTAAACAAATGATGCAGAAGTGTTTTTAAGAACCAGTAAGGAAAGGCAGAAAGTCGGGCGGGGCCGACTATATAATACCCTACACCTCCCTAACAATGCGATGAGGGTCATTATAATTGGTAAATGGGTGGAAACATATTATCTAATTCTGAAACGATAATCGCTAAATTAAGCAATATTCGTTCCTAAATTGAGAAACATCTTTCTGGAAAATTTTAATGATCGGAAGTAAAATACAACTTCTATAGCGGTTTGATACCAAATCAGGAGGAACATATATAAGGAGCTTTAATATAAATCTGAACCGATCTTCCCTGAATACTTATTCATGCAAAAAACCTCCTTCTGTCGAAATTCGTACTGATCGGATATAAAATACAGTCTCTACAGCGCTTACATGTCAAATCGGGTGTAACATATATATGGGAGCTATATCTAAATCTGAACCGATTTTCTCCGAATTTGGCAGTATTCCTTCATGTAATAAGAAACCTCTTTCTGCCGAATTTCGCACTGATCGGATATAAAATACAGTTTTTACAGCGCTTGCAGGTCAAATCGGGGGTAACATATATGGGGGCTATATCTAAATCTGAACCGATTTCTTCCAAATTTAACAGTGTTCATCCATATAAGAAGAAACGTCTTTCTGCCGAATTTCATACTGATCGGACATAAAATAAAGTTTTTACAGCGCTTACATGTCAAATCGGGGCTAACATATATATGGGGGCTATATCTAAATCTGAACCGATTTTAACCAAATTCAATAGGGATCGTCCTTGGACAGACGGACAGACAGACAGACGGACAGACGGACATAGCTAAATCAACTGAAAGTGATTCTAAGTCGATCGGTATAATAAACGATGGGTCTATTTCTTCTCCTTTTGGGTGTTACAAACAAATGCACAAAGTTATAATACCCTGTACCACAGTGTGGTGTAGGGTATAAAAATATTTTTAATATCAAATAAACTGCAGTTATGGTAAAAATAATTTTTATGTCTACTTTTGATTGGGTCATATTTCGGAAATGCTTGTCTGTCTGGTTGGTGCGCACGGTAACTTTCGACAGGATTAACGAATTGGTTTAAAATTTGGTATGTGCCAAAATTTTTTTTATATCTCAGTTAAGGTCGAAGAGGGACTATGTGGGTTTACTCCTTCGAGTACCTCCCCCACAAAGGGTCAGCATTTATATTGATTATGTCACAACTTCTATACTACTATTCAGAATCTGTGACCATTCCACACATAGTATTAGTTTCATGGTCGCTAACATCTTAAGCAAAATTGGCGAAGTTGCACAAAAAGTTAACTTTGATTCCAGTCCATAAAAATACTTGACATTTTGGGAAGTGTAATGCTTTTATAGTAACTATAGTCCCGTGAAAAATTGGCGTTATTGCCACGTCCCTTTTGGTACCTCCCATACTAATGGATCATTTTGCCAAAAAAATTTTAAGACTTATAACTTGGTTTCCTGTACATACAAATTTTGTACAGTGTAATGTTTTTCTAGTACCCATAGATTATTACAAAATGGGCGTTATTGCCACAGTCCTTTTGGTACCTCCCAAACAAAATTGCCATAATATAAAATATGAAAATTATTTTTTTGAATTTCCCTATTTTTACAATATGGGTCATAATTTATACATTTATCCATAGATATTTTGCAAATTGGCATTGTTTTCTTACTTCAAGAAATGGAACAAACAATGGTTTGCGATTTTTTTCTATTTTGTATGGATTTTTCGTGCCAGTTATCCTACAGTTAGAGCTAACCTACAGTTATAGCTGTCAAATTGTATGAAAGTTTTAGTTTTTAACTGTGAGGTAGCTCTAACCGGAGGTTGTGAAATTGGATTACTCGCATTACTTTCTTCCAAAAATTAAAAAAAATATTTTGAAAAACATTTTAAATTATTTTGAGACACTTTTCTTATAATGTCTGTAAAGTGTGGTTTTACAATTTCTCGAAATATGAAAGTATTCATCAGTCGGTTTACTCGAGTGAGATTTTGTTACTTGTTTATACCCTACACCACACTGTGGTACAGGGTATTATAACTTTGTGCATTTGTTTGTAACACCCAAAAGGAGAAGAAATAGACCCATCGTTTATTATACCGATCGACTTAGAATCACTTTCTGAGTTGATTTAGCTATGTCCGTCTGTCTGTCTGTGCATGTATTCTTGTAATCAAAGTACAGGTCGCAATTATGGTCCGACCTCGACGAAACTTTACACATATCTTTTTTTTGGCCCAAGGACGATCCCTATTGAATTTGGTTAAAATCGGTTCAGATTTAGATATAGCCCCCATATATATGTTAGCCCCGATTTGACATGTAAGCGCTGTAAAAACTTTATGTTATATCCGATCAGTATTAAATTCGGCAGAAAGAGGTTTCTTATTATGTGAATGAACACTGTTAAATTTGGAAGAAATCGGTTCCGATTAAGATATAGCCCCCATATATACGTTACCCCCGATTTGACATGTAAGCGCTGTAAAAATGTTATTTTATATCCGATCAGTGCGAAATTCGGCAAAGAGAGGTTTCTTATTACATGAAGGAATACTGCTAAATTCGGAGAAAATCGGTTCAGATTTAGATATAGCCCCCATATATATGTTACCCCCGATTTGACATGTAAGCGCTGTACAAACTGTATTTTATATCCGATCAGTATGAAATTCGGCAGAAAGAGATTTCATATTACATGAAGGAATACTGCCAAATTCGGAGAAAATCGGTTCGGATTTAGATATAGCCCCCATATATATGTTACCCCCGATTTCACATGTAAGCGCTGTAAAAACTGTATTTTATATCCGATCAGTATGAAATTCGTTGAAAGAAGTTTCCTATTATATGAATGAACACTTTTAAATTTGGAAGAAATTGGTTCAGATTTAGATATAGCCCCCATATATACGTTACCTCCGATTTGACATGTGAGCGTTGTAAAAAATTTATTTTATATCCGATCAGTGCGAAAGTCGGCAAAAAGAGGTGTCTTTCTACATGAAGGAATACTGCCAAATTCGGAGAAACTCGGTTTAGATTTAGATATAGCTCCCATATATATGTTACCCCCGATTTAACATGTAACCGCTGTAGAGACTGTATTTTATATCCGATCAGTACGAAATTCGAAAGAAGGAGGTCTTTTTACATGAATGAGTATTCAGGGAAGATCGGTTCAGATTTATATTAAAGCTCCATATAGATGTTCCTCCTGATTTGGTATCAAACCGCTATAGAAGATGTTTCTCAATTTAGGAACGAATATATATCGTTTCAGAATTAGATAATATGTTTCTACCCATTTACCAATTATTCCAAACTATTATGGCAATGACCCTTATCGCATTGTTAGGGAGGTGTAGGGTATTATATAGTCGGCCCCGCCCGACTTTCTGCCTTTCCTTACTGGTTTTGTATTAAATTTGATTTATAAGCTACGAGTATATTTGGTATGACAACCTAAACTTCACAATTAAAGTCAACATACAAGATCCTAGCGACGTTAAGATATTCATAGAACCTATAAAGGCATTACTCCTCCATAAATTAACAAATAACCCAAATAAAAAGACTCTAAGCAATTTGTCAAATTTGCTTGTATTCCACATGCATGTCTGTTTTCAAAGAAACTGATTAATGAATTCGCAGAAAGCACAAGTAATTCGGAGTGTATTTTCCCCCATTAACAATTCATTCATTTAATTGAACTCTTCATTCTCAGCCGACAATTACCCTATATTATTAGTCCAAAAAAAGGACAAAGAAAAGAAGCAACGGTACGACGGCTAGCTGGCCTGCTGTTTTATTCATTTTACATTCAAATACTAAATGGAAATGAAACAAAGGTGCTTTTTTTGTTTTTGTGATAGTAGTCCATAGTGGCCCATGTGAATGTGAATGGATGATCTCCATATATCAGAAAGACAGACAGACAACGACGACGACGGGGAAGGACGAAACGAGGCTGAATTGCACCGCACCACACCACACCGCACAGAGTTGAGCTGAACTGACGAGTTCAGCACCTATAATTATGTCCAACAAACGTTAAGACAAATGTAATAAATGAATCATTTATCACAGGCAGTCAGCCAACTAACCAACTTAGTCAGTTCAAATGACCTTTCTTCGTTTGTATCCTTTTTCTCTCGTTCCTTGCCTCCTCTCACAGGCTTTTGTACATTTTGCATTTTTCCCTCAGACAACAATGGATGAAGGATGAAGAATGAAGCCTTGGCAACAGCAATCCAGGTCTTTTCTCGTCTTCGACGGCCCTGTTTAGCATTTTTTGTGTGTGCGAGATTCTTTTGAAATGTTTGACAAATTATTTTTACAAACAGACAGTAATTTGCCAATTGCAACTGTTAACCTGTCGTTCTGAGCCAACAAAAGAAATACACACACGGGACACGGAACACAGAACACTTCATTACATAGCCAACAAAAGGTTAAGTGAGTGAAAGATGTACAATTTTTGCTAAGACTGGTAGTCGGTGGCTGTGGGTCTCCACATGCAGCAGCAGTAGTAGTAGGCCTCTAAATGATGAACCTGCAAAAACGCACACATAAGAACTCATACACTCACCAATTAATTGGACAGCAAACAAAAGGCGTTTTCTTGTAGGAATATAACAACTGCAATTGCCGCCTGCATCTGCAAACACTCCTGTTGAGAATTTGGAAGACTCTAAAATTGCCCCAGTTAAAACGCCCCCTTTTTCTATTTTTTATCCGAAACATTTGTACCTAAACATTCTTTGGGAGTAGTTGTTAAACCATTAGCAAACAAACAAAATATAACAAAATAGTCCTGAACATTATCCTTGACCGGAGTGAATAAACGTTTGCTGGCACTGTGTACCCAAATCGCTCTAATAAATCATGAGAACAGTTTCTTGTTTTATAATTATTATCTTTTTTAATATTATTTTATATATAATAAAATAATACCTTCGGCACAGTGTCCTTACTTCTTAATATTTGGGTAATTTCAAAATAAAACGACCCAATAATTACAATTTAAATATTTGACCCTTTCTATTTTAATGAAATTTTACACGCATATACTAGAAGACCATGCAGACTTATTACCTTTTACCGATTGTCCAAATTCATAACGGTTTTGATTTTATAGGGTGCCCAAATTGGTCACCTACAACATTTTTTTTTACAAATTTATACATTTTGAAGTCTACATAACTTTTGAACGGAATATCAGATTTGAATGATATATGTAAGTACCATTTCAAAGATTTTAACATCCTCTTTATGCATTATAAATTAAGTAATTCATTTGACATCAAAAGGACTAAAATGTCCTTAATCCTTGATTATCCTGAGAAGGATGTCTTCAATTTTCTTCGTTTTATTTTTAAAAATTAGGCACATATTTTACCACAAAATGTAAAACTTTCAGCGTGGGTCCTCCATGGGTTAAAAAAAATATATAAATATATAAATAAAGAGTTTTAACATTTCACACAATTGTAACCATTTGTGTGAGAGGTACTAGAAGGGGCGAGGCAATAACTCCCACTTTGTACAGACAATTTCAAGTATTTGTAGGCACTGGTAATGTTAAAAGCTGTGTACAGCTTGTCGAGGCGGTAGCGACTAATAAACTAATGGTGAATTCTTCTCTGCAAAAAAGTGCAACACTTGCATTTCCCTTTTTCCGAACACAGCACTATTATATCGCTTTTTTCAAATTTTGAAATTTTGGTTGTGCTAAATTCGAGTAACTTTATTACCAAATTTCAAAAAAGTATCACAAAAGTGCCGTTTTCGGAAAAAAGGCAATGAACATGTTGCACTTTTTTGCAGAAAAGAATTCGCCATAATACTATGTGTAGAAATTCAGAAGATTCGAAAAAGTAGTATAGAAGTTATTAGAAAGTAATATTTCACTAAATTTTAACCCTTTGTGGGGGAGGTACTGGAAGGAGCGGACCAATATGGCCCATCTTCGAACTTAGCCGGAGATAGAAAAAAAATACGGCATACCAAATGTAAGTCAATCGGTTACTCATTTCGATACATATCGTGCGCACCAGTCAGCAGACAGACGGACGGACATTGCTCATTCGACTTAAAATTACCCAAAACGAATATCCGCCGAACATACTTAGGTTTGTAGGTCACTCCTTCGATGTGTTACACTTTTGATCCGTAGCAAGTGATGTATACCCTCGTATCACTAAAGTGAGGGTATAACAATTTAGAAAGTTGAATCAATCCCCTTAAGGCCGTGTAACAAAGACCATATGGCTAAATGTTTGCAGCGACAGACCAGAGCCTCTGGTGGGAATCGAACCCACGACCCCCAAACTCATAGGCGAGTACGCTACCAACTCGCCTACTGGGGCGCTCCAAAAAATTTTAAAATTGATCCAACTTAAGTTTGGTTAATGGAATATACGACTAGATGTTAAAAAATATTTATGGGTGTCCATTAATACAAAAAGTATTAAAAATGGTTCCTCACATCATATCTCTTAATTTTATTAGAAGAAAATAGTTTTTTAAGATGTTTTTATCATTATTTCTAGTGGTAAAATAGATAACCCATAACATTCATTCATAAACATATATTCATTTATAAATACATTTATAAATATAAAAAAATATTTTACCAAATGTTAATTAAAATAATGCAATTTGATTTGTTAAAATAAACAACATTTCTACTATAAAAAGTTTGACTGGAAAAAATGTAGCGTGCGTCACATAGAGTTGACGGCTTTTGATAAAACAATTTTTGGCTGCAAATAATTTTTTTTAGAATTCTCTTATATTCATCTTTCTTATAGGTATTTCATTTTGTGTGCTTTACTATGCAAAATTTGCTAAAAATTACGAAAACATACCTTAACCTTCAAAGCTATTTCCATTTTTGTGGCGTGCGTCACAATAATTTGTGATAAATTTATTCGCAACTTATACCTGTTACAAACAATTTTGGCTTTCGGCGGAACACGCATATCCCACTAAACACTATGTATAACTTGAAGGTATCTCTTTTGAAAGTCCAAAAAATTTTTATATTTTAATCCGAAAACGCCTACGAATGTCACGTTCGTCACGCAGGATTTGCACATATGTAAATATATGGAGCAGCCATTTGTCCAGCGGCAACACTGCCAGAGTCCCCCTCTATAAGTAAGATTTCCCATAGTCAAGATAACAGGGTCCGCTTGAATATATATGTACATTAGGGCTATAAGTTTTTTAATTTTTTTTTCAAATATCAAATGATAATAACAAATTTTTTTAAAAAAATTAAAAAAAATATATTTTCAATTTTATTTTATATTTTTCATTAAGAGTGCAAACAATTACCAACATTTTGCAAAAAGTCCCATATTGATAGCTTTTACCGACAAAAAGATATAATTATTTTAATTAACCCAGTATTCCTCAAAATTCACAGTTTCGAAAATTTCAAAAACCTCATAGTAGGCCAGTTTTTTATTTTTTTCCAAAATAACTTGCATATGTTGTTGACGGCACTTAGTTCAACCTTTTATACCATATTTCAATAAAATCAGTGACATGAGCCAAAAATACTGTGATCACTTCACACGGAAATGCTCATTTGAAGCTGATATTTAAAGATTTCTTAGATTTTTAAAGTGTAATTTAGTTGGAATGTTTTCTATGGACAATATTTTTTCGCGAGGAATATTTATCTCAAAGACAACAACTGAAAATGTCGACGATTTATAGTCGTTTGGCATATGGTAAGATTTGATTGCTGTTTTTTGGGGATAAGGGGGTGAGAAACGTGGATGACTATTTTGACAGAAATAATTCTTCAAGGGTTTCCTTCATATCGTTTTTGGAGTGAAGTGCGTATTTCGAAGTCTCCCCTTCAAAATCACCACCGATATTACTAACCTCTCTGATTTCCCAGGAAACTTTGAGGTCCAATATCTCGAAAACAAGAGCTAAAATAGAAAAACGGTTAGCGCCATTGGATTCAGCGTAGCTGATTTAGTTTAACCCACCGGATGCCCCGTTCGTCGATTTTTTCAACTTGCACAGTGTTATTAATAAAATATTTAAAATTAAAGTATATTTTTTGGGAGATTTTATAAAATCGTTTTCGTGGGTGTGGTTTTTATTCCAAAATTACCAACAACATTTGGTTATAGCTCTATTGTACATATATTAGTATATGTACACGGGGCAAAATCGCCTTTTTTGATATGTTTGAATCGAAAAAAAATATATTTGGAACACAAATTTTTAAATATTATATATTTCTTAGCAAATAAATTTTATTTGAAAATCAATAAAATATATTTGGAACGCATATATTAATATATTACAACAAATTATATTTGCAAACTAAATTTCTCAAATAAAATATGTGTTTAAATATAAATAAAATTATTATTTAGGAATTTTTCCAAATATATTTTATTTAAAAAGATTACCAAAACTTTTGCTGACATTTTCGAATTTCAGTTATAATTTTTCCTTGGTTTCGAATTGTACCACCATTGTACCATACCATATGCAGCATAAACTTATGTTTTAAATCAATCATTTCAAATTTCTGAGTTAGTATTCCAAGTCACATTTCTTGTCAATCCTCCAATTAATTTATTTTGATCCAAGATTATACGATTTCAATTATTACTATTTATTGTTTTTTCAAACATTAAAAATTTCTAAAAAAAATGCTTTTTAGTTTAAAATTTAACACTTAACGTATTTTCTGAATTCTTAAGTGCAAATAAACATTTGTTTCGGAAATAATAGTCCCAAATAAAAACATATTGGGATGTAAACAAAGATTTCTTTAGAATAACATTTTCCCAAATATATACTTTTTGAGTGCACCCAATATTATATGTTTAGAGTGTACCCTAAACATATATATGTTTCAAGCCGAATATGTTTGGGACAATATACTACAGAATCGATTTTTTTTCAGCGTGTATATATGTATATATGTATATATATTAGTATTTTATAAAGGGTCCGCTTCCTAACGTTTTTTTTTCAACTAGTGCTTATTTCGTGAATGGTAACACTTAGCTCATGTCTGATTTGACAGATAATTAGTTTTATCCTTCCGCTGGACGAATATGGTTGTGTATACGCTTGAATAAGTGGTCCTGCGATCGACTTACAGAAGATGCCGATTTTTCCAAAAAAAATCATCTTTTCAGATGAAGCTCATTTTGATCTTGGCGGGTATGTAAACAAGCAAAATTGTCGCATTTGGGGCACAGAAACCCCGCACGCATACATTGAAAAGCCGATACACCCAAAACGAGTCACTGTTTGGTGCGAATTTTGGTCCAGAGGCATAATTGGGTCATTTTTCTTCGAAAATGAGCAAAGAGTGGCCGTTACAGTCAATGGCGATCGTTATCGGGCCATTTTGAACGAATTTTTGTTCACAAAAATTTAAGAGGAGGATATTGGCAACATTTGGTTTCAGAAGGACGGCGCTACGTGCCACACAGCCGAAGCTACACTCGATGTTTTGCGCCCTGTTTTTGAAGATCGCATTATCAGCCGCAGAGCTGATGTCGTTTGGCCACCTCGGAGCTGCGATTTGACACCGTTGGACTATTATTTGTGGGGTGCCCTCAAAGATAAGTGTTACGCCGACAAGCCAGAGACAATTGACGCTTTAAAGGACAATATTCGTGAAGCCATTGGTGAAATACAGCTGCACACAATCGATTATGTGCTTAAAAATTGGACCGATCGTGTAGGCTACTGCATGGCCAGTCGAGGCAGCCATTTGAATGAAATTATTTTCCATTATTAACCGGAAGGATTGTACTTTCAAATAAAAAAACGAAATTTGAGAAAATATTCAGTAGCTTTTTTTATAGCATTTTCAAAAAAAAAGTTATTTGGCGGACCCTTTATTATATATTCTTCGTATTTTTGTTTATTTAGTAAGAACAGCCTCTCTTTGCTATTGATTTTAAAGTATAAAGTTCGAAAAAGTGTCTGGATAACTCTCGGCATGATCATTTTCTCCTACTGTGCCCATTGTTCTCCAAAGAAGTCTCCTTTTGACACCTGTGTGTGTCATCTTTGAACAGATTCCAAAGACATCAAATTCTATGATGGGAACTGCATTCATTACTCTGGTTGCCAGGGGTGCTGTTCTCTCCTTTCTGACGCATCCATCATCAATGCTGTATTCTAAGCAGCAGCAGCAACGCTGATCATCATTATTATCATGTTGCGCTCTTTTCAATTCGGATACATTTATGGGCATATCCTTTCGCACAGAGACATCCTCAGCAGCAAGCAGAGGTCGCAGCAGCAGCCCGAATAGTTGAAAGAAACAGCAGCATCCCGGCAAACCATAGTCCTCGTTCGTGCCTTTGTGTTTGTTCACTCTTTTATTTATTTTTGCACTCAATACGCCTTTGGGCCTCGTACCAAACAGCCCAACAAACATTGGGCCAAGTATGCAGGCCAACAACTCTCTAACCTGTAATTATGCGTCTTTGAATTTTGACCTACACTTTTTGTGGCATTCTTTGCCGTCGTCATATCCTTTAGCTCAGTTTGTGTGATGTTCATTGAAACAGTGAATATGTAGCCGAATGTCGAGTCGAATGCCTGCAGTGGCTATCCGTCCGTCCGTCAGTCTGTCTGCCAACGTTCTTTGTGCAACTTTTGGCCTTTTGACTGCGCGTTCGAGTTTATGTCTTTTAATGCTTTGTTTTCTGTTCGTTTGTCTTTTGTCTATACTTTGCCAAAAAGTGTGAATTTATTTTGTTGGGAATTTGCTGCTGCTGCTTACTGTCCCAGAAGTTTTAGCTTCTTCTCTTATATTCGGCTTATTTAAACCCAACTGTGTGGAATACGTACAAGTAGTATGCAAAGGATAAAAGTGGGAAAATTGTGAAGATCAGCGTGGAATCATTTTTATTTCTCCCATTGTACCATAAGTTACGAAATAAAACATTTTTTTTGCTTCAGAAACCTAAAATTTTTTTTGTTTAGTTTGAGACGTACAGACAGTCGTTAAAAAAATAGAAAAAAGTAATTTTTAAAAAAATATTTTGTTTAGTGGAACACGATTTCAAGAAATTATTAAATTTCGTTTTTTAAAAGCTAGCATACTATCGAAGAAAATAAAGCATATTTGAAGAAAGTTACAAGCCGTTAACTTTTTTTTGCAAAATTTGTGGGGGAGGTACCGAAAATGTTGGGTCAATAACGCCTATTTTCGCGGGACTGCAGTATATTGTTCCAAACATATCCGGCTTTAAACATATATATGTTTAGGGTACACTCTTAATATAACGGGTTTTCCAATAGGGTGGTATGATTTTGAATTGTCGTTTCGGCCATTGTAGTATGTCATGATCTGTCACTTGTTTTTCATTGTATTTGGTAGTGTTTACAATTTCATCATGGAAAGATATACGCAAGAACAACGTTTAAATTATTCAGTTTTATTATCAAAATAATCGTTCTCCAATTGCAACTTTTCGTGCGCTAAGTCCATTTTTTTTAAATAAAAAAAACACTTTCCGGTCGACCTAACCTTGACACCCATGAGCAATATTTTAGCCCTCGTTAAGAGCTATCTTTTTTGCCAGTGAAACACAGCAAATGAAACAACTGAATTGTTGCGAGAAAAGTTTGGAGATTCGATTATTTCAAGAAATTGTGATATAGAATGGCCTCCAAGAAGTTGTGATTTAACACCATTAGACTATTTCTTGTGGGGCTATTTGAAGTCATTGGTCTTTCGAAATGAACCAGGCTCTCTTTAAGCTTTACAAGTCAATATTGAACGTGCCATTTTTTTTATTAGTTTAAGAACCTTTATACATAGAAAAACAACTGAAGTCAAAGCCAAATGTAAAATGTATACCAATATTTTATATAAATACGTTTCATTAAACCACCAAAAACCCGATATTTTCGGACTCATGAGGCACGTATATGACTATTAAAACATGTGCCTAACGGAGGGTTAAACAAAATATTTTTGTATAAATTCCTAAACAATAAAGTTACTTGTATATAAACATATAATTTATTTGAGAAAATTAGTTTGAAAATATATATTTTGTTGTAATATATTAATACATGCGTTCCAAATAAATGTTATTGATTTTCAAATAAAATTTATTTGCCCAGAAAAATATAATATTTAAAAATTTTTGTTTTACATATATTTTCTTTCGTGTCAAACACATAAAAAGGTTTGGCCCATGTAAAAGATGGTGCAACTTGTAAAACAGAAGATGGTGCACATATCATTTTATCACAGAATTGCAGCAAAAATTCCGCAATAAACAGACTTTATGAAACTCCACATTTCGTTGGCACCCAATTTCTCCTGCCTTTACTGCACCGGTTATTTAAAGCAATGCATTCGAAGAATACTTGGCAATTCCCGCTGCAACTATCCAAGCAGCAACTTTTTGATAAGATATAGCACATGCGGCAAAAAGCATGGAGATAATATAAATTATTCTTAAAAATCCTAACAAATATTTAATAGATATTGATATGAGTTTCTTATATTCTTCTCTTCTATTATTGCTATGATGTTTTGGTTTTGATTCACGCAATAATTTGTGGTGATCTAGTTTTCGAAATACGAGGTATGTTCAAAAAATATCGCGAATTTTGTATTTAAAAAAAAAAAAAAAAATATTTATTCATGAATATCTATTTTTTCCCCTTCAAAGTAATTCCCCTCGGATATAATACACTTCTGCCAATCACTTTTTCCAATCCCCGAAGCGCTTCAAATAATCATTTTTTGTGATCTTGTTCAGCTCCTCCTTCGATGCCGTCTTTATCTACTCAATCGAGGCGTAGCGTCGTCCTTTCATGGACCTTTTCAGTTTTGGGAACAAAATATAGTCACAAGGGGCTAGGTCAGAGGAATGCGGTGGCTGCGGCACCATTACTGTGTTGTTTTTGGCCAAATATTCGTGCACAAGCAACGATGTGTGTGCCGGGGCGTTATCAAGGTGCAAAAGCCAGTTTTTGTTCTTCCACACATCCGGGCGTTTTTGGCGGATTGCTTCGCGCAATTTGCGCATAACTTGCAGGTAATATTCTTTATTGACCGTACTACCCTGTGACAAGAACTCATAATGCACCACGACCCTGCAATCAAAGAAAACTGTGAGCAAAACCTTTACGTTCGACCGAACTTGGCGCGCCTTTTTCGGTCTTGGTTCATGCGGCAGCTTCCATTGGGATGATTGAGCTTTAGTTTCCACGTCGTAACCATAAACCCATAATTCGTCACCAGTTATTTGGAGCAAATTTGGGTCGCCACGGACCGAGTTCAACATCTCCTGAGCAATGTTAACGCGATGCTGTTTTTGGTCCAAATTGAACAATTTTGGCACGAATTTAGCGGCGACCCGACTCATGCCCAAATCATTGATTAAAATCGAATGGCGCGAGCCAATCGATATGTTTAGATCCTCAGCACCTTCTCTAATGGTAATTCGTCAATGGGCCAATATTATGTTATTCACTTTATCAATGTTTTCGTCTGTTGTTGACATGCTCGGGCGTCCGGCACGCTTTTCGTCCTTCGCATCTTCTCGGCCCTCTAAGAACATTTTGTACCACCGATAAACGTTGCTTTGGTCCATGGTAGCTTCACCATATGCCGCAGTCAACATTCGGAATGCGTCAGTGCACTTTATTTTGTTTTTCACACAAAATTCTTATCCAATTTCTGAAATAGATAAAAATCTAAGACAAGGTAAAACACATTCAAGCACAACAGCTGTCAAATATTAACTAAACATTCAAAATCGCCGACCTTGTCAGCATAAGTAAGGGACATGAGTACCAACATAACGCTACAAAAATATCAAAAATCAAATACACGTAGCCCGCGGAAATTAAAAATTCACCATATTTTTTGAACATACTCGTACTACGTATATGTAGGTAGGAAACCATTTCGGGGAAAAGTTTTTGCTTCTTCTGTTCCATGTTTCTATATTTTCACACACTCAGTCCTTGACTCATTGTTTAACGTTATTTAAAGGATTTCGCTTGCATGAATATTTCTTACATGTGTAGATGGTTCGTTTATATTCAGTTATGAATGGACAAAGGGGCGTGGCTCCGCCCCTTGCGTTAGTTATTCAAACTTATGCACACAATATATACATAAACAAGTAAGAAAGTTCAGCCGCGAAAACCGACTTAAGAAGCCCCTCACCTCCAGGTCCAAAAAAAATCGTAATTTTTTTTTGTTTTCATTAAATTATTATCAATTAAAATGCATTTAGAGCGCCCCAGTAGGTGAGTTGGTAGCGTGCTCGCCTATGGGTTTGGGGGTCGTGGGTTCGATTCCCACCAGAGGCTCTGGTCTGTCGCTGCAAACTCTAGCCACATGGTCTTTGTAACCCGGCTTCTCCTTGGACCGTACAATTATAATATAAATTTACTTTGTATTGTAATTCATATAAATAAATAAATAAATAAATAAAATGCATTTAATAACTTTAAAGTATACACTGGTATTAAAGTTATAAGCCGTTAACTGTTGCTTAAAAATAGTACATTTGTGTGGCAGGTACCAAAAAGGGAGAGCCAAGGACGGCCACTTATCACTGCACTGTAGGTACTATAAAAACATTACACTGTTCAAAATTTCAGGTATCTTAATAGACTGATATTAAATCTATAAGCAGTTAACTTTTGGCGAAAATTGTTTATTTGTGTGGGAGGTACCAAAAGGGGCGTGCCAATAACGCCCACTTTTCACTTGACTGTAGGTACTATAAAAACATTACGCTGTACAATATTGCAAGTTTTTGTATGCTCTGGAATTAAAGTTATTAGCAGTTAACTTTTTATACAAAATGGTCCCTTTTGTGTGGGAGGTACCAAAAGGGACAGTGCCACTTCGTCCATTTTTGTTAGGCTGATAGCAACAGATAAACCATTACTATGTGTGGAATTGCAGAAGATTCTGACAAGTAGTATAGAAGATATTAGAGAATCAATAGTACACTAAATTTTAACCCTTTGTGAGGGAGCTACTAGAAGGAGTGAACCAATATCGCTCTTCTTCGAACTTAGCCTGAGATAGAAGAAAATATTATCGCATAAAAAATTTGAAGTCGATCCGTTACATCTTTCGAGAGTTATCGAGCGCTCCAGCGGACATTGCTCAAATGACTTAAAATGTCCTAAAACGGATATCCGCCGAACCTACTTGGGCTCTCAGGTCACTCCTTCGACGTGTTACATTTTTGGTGAGGGGACAAACATGTCATTAAAAGTTTCATAGGAAAAGTTAGGGATTGGGCAAATAAGCATGTCACAGCGAACACGATCCCTTAACTCGAGAACGGATCTTTCGATTTTCACGATTTTGGGCTTATTGAATTCGTATTGGGCCAATGAAGGGCACTATTTAGTATTGTACAAAGAGGCGTGGTATGGCCAGTATAACCTCGTAACTCGAGAACAGATTTTTCGATTGCCACGGGTGCGGTACCTGCCACACAAAAATATAATACGAGTATTTTGAGTACTATATCGAATTGCCAAGCTAAATCACTGTATCATTTGGCTTGAAGTTTGGAGTTTTTGATAGCAGTCTAAAAAGTTATCAGTGGTTCCATACGACTTGAGGCTGCAACTTTAGATGTACATCGAGATTATAATACTTCAGTTATTCTCAATGTACTTAATACAAAACTAAGCATTGAAAATAATTTGAATTGACCAAATAAGAGGAAGCAAATTTGGGTGGAACGAAGTTCGATGGGCCAGCTAGTAGCTTTATAAAGCCTTATACTCGTATAAGCTTCCCAAAAGAAATAAAATAATGGAAAGCAAAGTAAACAGCAAGTTCTTGCAAAATTTTGAGAAAAATTCGCAATATATTTAATATTGCAAATATCTTGGACATTATAAAAGTAATTTGTGTTATAGTTCTGAATATTAGCGATTTTTTGCTACAAATCTATGCAATTAAGTTTGTCTCCGCGATAACTCGCGAAGGGAAGCAGATCCGATGTTGATATCTTCTTAGTAGAGTAGAGGGGATGGTTCTGAATAAAGCCTCATTAGATGATTTGGCGTCTGAATTTCAAATCGGGGGTAACATATATATGGGAGTTATATCTAAATCTGAACCGATTTTCGCCAAATTTGGCAGTATTCCTTCGAGTAATAAGAAACCTCTTTCTGCCGAATTTTGCACTGATCGGATATAAAATACAATTTCTACAGCGCTTACAGGTCTAATCGGGGGTAACATATATATGGGGGCTATATCTAAATCCGAACCGATTTTCTCCGAATTTAGCAGCATTCCTTCATGTAATAAGAAACCTCTTTCTGCTGAATTTCGCACTGATCGGATATAAAATACAGTTTTTACAGCACTTACATGTCAAATCGGGGGTAACATATATATGAGGGCTATATCTAAATCTGAACCGATTTTCTCCGAATTTAGCAGTATTCCATCATGTAATAAGAAACCTCTTTCTGCCGAATTTCGCTGTGATCGGATATAAAATACAGTTTCTACAGCGCTTGAATTTCAAATCGGGGGTAACATATATATGGGAGTTATATCTAAATCTGAACCGATTTTCTCCAAATTTGGCAGTATTCCTTCGAGTAATAAGAAACCTCTTTCTGCCGAATTTTCACTGATCGGATATAAAATACAGTTTTTACAGCGCTTACATGTCAAATCGGGGGTAACATATATATGAGGGCTATATCTAAATCTGAACCGATTTTCTCCGAATTTAGCAGTATTCCTTCATGTAATAAGAAACCTCTCTTTGCCGAATTTCGCACTGATCGGATATAAAATAACATTTTTAAAGCGCTTACATGTCAAATCGGGGGTAACATATATATGGGGGCTATATCTAAATCTGAACCGATTTTAACCAAATTTAATAGGGGTCGTCCTTGGGCCAAAAAAATGATATGTGTAAAGTTTCGTCGAGAGCGGACCATAATTGCGACCTGTACTTTGATTACAATAATACATGCACAGACAGACGGACCGACGGACATTGCTAAATCAACTCAGAAAGTGATTCTAAGTCGATCGGTATAATAAACGATGGGTCTATTTCTTCTCCTTTTGGGTGTTACAAACAAATGCACAAAGTTATAATACCCTGTACCACAGTGTGGTGTAGGGTATAAAGAGCGGCAAGACAGCTGTCTTAATATTACATCTTCAGCGACATCCCCTGTAGTCGAAATATCATATTCGAATGGCAGTCTCAAAAAGGTACTTAAAGCCATACTTTAAAAAAAATCTATTTTCTATGTTATAAAGGATTTTCCAACTCTGTTGGCAGAAACTTCTAAGCGAAGAGCGCTTTTAGACGTTTATGCTACTTCCAAAACTGTGATCGGGATGAACTCATCTACATAATTGTTGAAGTAGCCAACTATCAGAAAATCCACCTTAGGCCTCATGACTTCACAGCTTTGGTAACGGAGATTTGTAAATTATTTATTTATATTGAATTATATTTTTATACCCTCCACCATAGGATGGGGGGGTATATTCATTTTGTCACTCCGTTTGTAACACCTGTAAATATTGATCGGAGACCCCATAAAGTTATATACTTTAATTCTTAATCGTCGTAAAATTCTAAGACGACTTAGCCATGTCCGTTAGCCATGTCCGTCCGTCCGTCCGTCCATCCGTCCGTCCGTCCGTCCGTCTGTGGTAATCACGCTACAATCCGCAATAATAGAGCTAGGTTGATCAAATTTGGTACAAATACTTCTTATAGTTGCAGGTTGTTTGGGATTGCAAATGGGCCATATCGGTCCATATTTAGATATAGCTCCCATATATACCATCTAACTTGTTGTGATTCCTACTGTTCTCATCTACTATATTTTTTGTGTTTTCGGTGTTATTTTCTTTAGTTTTGAGTTATTTTGTGAGGTCACATGTTATCCATGGTGGAGGGTATATAAGATTTGGCATGGCCGAACTTAGCGCTTTTACTTGTTTAACCTGGTATCAATTCATAATGCATCAACATTAAATCAAAGCTGAATAACCTTATTTTTAAATTGTTTCATTCTTAATTCAATATTGTTTCAATTTTATTTCTCAAATAAAAAATATAATTTCAATAACATTTCCACATTGTTTCAATAAAACGACAAAATTTATCTAAAATAATTCAATACAGAAAATTATGATTTCTTTATTGTTGCCATATTAAAATTATCAAAATAGGGCAATATTACATTAATATTTTTCCATATTGAAATATGCATTTTCAACATTACTAGACATTCGTTAATGTTTCTTATTGATTCAATATGGTTTTTATTGATTTTGAGTTGTTTTTCTCTGGGTGTATTCAATACTTTTCATTTTATAATGTTTTTTGCTGCCCCTGTAAATTAATTAAAATGAGGGTTACGCCTTTGAGCATTTCATGTGACGATATGTCGTATTCTGGAGTTATAGAATAAGTTATTTAGTATTTCATACCGTGCTCGTAATAGGCCTTTTCAAATTTTCATTTTACCTGAAATTCTGCACATCAAACATTTGCCCCATCGGTGGTCTACGTTTTGATATAGTCCCCATATAGAGGACGCTCTTAAATACCATTGGTTTGCCATATGTACCATATTTTCTAAATAATTTGGCTGAAACTTTGAAGCTTTAGTATAATTTTTAAAGTAATTTCCTACAAAATGTAACCATATCGCTCCTTGATTTTCTACTTTTCCACTACAAAAATGTTCTTAGTTATAGAATCGAATGCAATCCATAGAATTGGGTTCCTTAAAATATAAAATCTCATGCACTAATGGGGTGAAAAAGATAATTCTTCAACTGCAAAACCCTAAACTAAATTTCGACTCACATTTATTCTCATAAAATTTAAAAACAGATTCCCAAAGATATTAAATTCCCACACTTTTGGCAATAAAATCTAACAAAATTTCATACTGTTACCATTTACCAATCTCCAAAAAGGTAATCAGTTTTCTTGGCGGTCTAAAACTAAATCGAAATCTTTCACATGTTGTTCTTTCGCTGGAGGATGGATCTCGGATGGATGGATAGATCTCGGCAAACATATTAAATTAGTTCAATGTTAAGATCCTTTCGTTGTTGTTGTGCCAATGTAGCTGTTGTTTGTTGTTAAGGATTTTTAATCATTCTTAATGATTTGTTGGCAGTCTTTGAATGATGTTTTTGTTGTTCTGTTGCGCCTTAATTTAATTTTTGTCTTGGCCCTTTTTCGGTTTTGTTTTTGGCCAAAACAATCGCACAGGCACACCGACCGATCGACCGAGACCGAGCGATTGACTAACTGCTTTTCATCTAAAACGGCAAAGTTAATGGGGAAGTGTACGAGTATCACCAGTCGAGTTCATAATCGAGGATTCAAGGGTATTGTTTAATATGAATATTTCGTTTGTAGGTGGTTCAGAAACACAGCCATCCACAATCATTCAATGATACGGGGACGCCACAGCAGCAGTAGACGGATGGACGGACAATGTCGATCTATCTGTGGTGGTACTGTTATCCCCCGACAAAAGATCAACATAATGACAATACCTAAGAAGTGGGACTAAGGTGCCAACAATGGTCGGTTTGTTGGTTGGCTGGTTGGTGGTGATGTCCATGTCCATATAGACGATGATGCTGGTGTTGATGATGGGATATTTTGTGTGGTGGTGGTGTGTCTGTTGCATTTTGCTTTCGTTACAGTTTATTCGATGGCCAACAAGTTCATTTTTTTATTTAATTTTTTTCTTGTATTTTTGAATATGGTTTAAAATAAAAGAAATAATACAAACAAATAACGCTGAACAACTCTTGAACTCTTTGTTCTTCACCGCCCAACTTATTTGCTTTGCATTTGTAGACTTCGTTTTGGTGCGGCTCGTCCCCGTCCGTCCGTCAGTCTGTCTGTCCGTCCTTTTGTTATGAGAAATGGTTTTTAGTTTTGACTTTTATATCGACTGAACAGAAGATTTTCGTTGTTGTTTTTTATTGTTTGTGAATATATCGTTTTTCTCTTAATTATGCGAAACCTTTCTTTTTGTTTTTTGGCTGGCGCCAGTGATTTCATTTTTTCGGTAACGCTTAAATTTTGTATTTAATCGATTTTCTTCGGTTAATTTTCTATTGATCTAAAATCAATTATTTTTCTCTATTCATTTGATCGTAGGGTTTCATTAATATTTAATGATGAAAGCCCACTTGCATCGCATACTTTTGACTGCATGCATTCTGATCGAATTAAAAATTTAATTTATCAAATTAAAAATTAAAATACGGAAGGTCTGAAGATCAACTTCTGAGGGAACATAAATTCAAATGGATTATTTTTCATAATACAAATATAAGTTCGCTACTCAATGATATTCATTAGAACAGGCCGTTTTAAATACAAAAAATGCAAATTTTTATTTAACGTAAGAGTCTTGACAAATAGGCGCACTGTAGAACATGAAATCAAATTTCAAATCTATATGTGCATTGGTATGAAAATCAAGAGCTACTCAATTTTGGTATGATTTATTCCCTTTGCGTGGGAGATATGAACAGGGATGATTTAACTACGCCCACTTCCTTTAAGTTGATAGTGACAATAACAGAAGACTCGGTTAATACATGCAATTTTGACCGGTTGTGTGGAAGTAAAGGGTGATTTTTTACAGGTTCACAACATTGATTAGGTAACACTGCTTTATTTGACAGCCGACTGTTGGTTTTTGTTTAGTTTGGTTTGTCATTTCAGACTTACACGAGGGCAACGCTTGCAAATTGTTGAAATTTTGCGAATAATTGAAATTTTAGGAATAACAATGTAGGAATTTTTCGAATAATTTCACGCAATGACCACAAAGATGGTGTGATTTAACCCCAGGGTCAGAATAGTTAATATCGACCTATGTAGTTCATTTTTGGATAAAATGTTTATAAACAGTTATAAATAGGTAAAATAAGATCTCGCTACCATTCTTTCCAAAAATAGTTTTTAAATAGTTTATGTTTATAATAATCTGTGTAGGAAGAAATCGTTGCTCATTGAGTATTCCTTACAATATAAGTATTTATTTCTAATGGGTTTAATGTAATTGTATTAACGAGTGCGTTTAATCATTTTAGCCTTTCTAAAGCACATAGAGCGAAGCGATGTCGCTTGGGAAGGTCGGGCTCTTCGTGTACACTCTCAGCTACGGCCGCTTCATTTTCTTCACTGCGTGCTGGACCTGGTCTATTCGGTCGAATATTATCCAATAATGAATGCTGGGTTTCAAGATGGGTGATGGTGTTGCGAATAGTACGCTCAGTAAGCCGATTATGTTGACCATAAGTTCAGCGAAGTGCACGAAACACATTCCTCACAGAACGTGAATTTTCGTAATAAAGTTGAACGATTTGTAAACGTTGTTCAGGCGTAAGTCTTTCGATGATGAAATGCCAAACAATACTTAACAAAAATAACATGACAGCGTGACACGACTCACACGTGATCTGTCAAAAAAGGCTATTGAAAAAACTATCTCTACTTCCACCATCCATTCAGAAGTATTGAACTAAATCGACATTTAGGTCAAACACTGGTGTTGAGAAACTTATGACCGACTTGTCGAAATATTTTACAACGGTTAACTTGAAGTATAAACAGTGTAAACCACACCACCCCTTTTTATTCTGAGAATGGAAAAAATAACTAATAGTATTTCATCCGAACCTTTACTTTATAAGAAACTAGCGGACCCGGCGAACTTCGACTCGCCCCAATTTAACGCCTTCAGATAAACTCCAGAGTGATAATAAAACACAGATAGTTAAAATTTTAATGCGATTTGTTTAAAAGGAATCGAAATCAGTAGAGAGCGATGTGATAAACAACAAACAACGAAGACGGAAGACAGGCAACGTACAGATGACCGTGCGAAAAACAGGGAAATTCGAGATTAATTCCACAGACTTCCTACGATTGGTCTTGAGATTTATTGATTGTCATCGCAAAAGCCAATCGTACAGGGAACTGAATCCGCTTGAATTGGAATGAAAGATCAGTAGGAATAATCGGAATTCGTGGGATAAGGACTTTGTCTTGAATTTTCCCTTGATGATCGTCGCCTGAATCACATTGTCCATCAGTTTCATAATGGACAACCGCGAACTATGCACAATTTCGGATGATTCAGATTCCTCAACATGATTATGATCGATTCCACCTTCAGCTGTAAATTATGCGGCGGAGCTCCTGGCACATCAAGCGACGTCGATTTTACTTTGAATAATAAAATTCATGCTATCGACGTCCTTATTCTTCGCTGCTAATATTGCCGTTCACTAATCTAATCGAGATTTGGAAACACTTTTGTGATGAGTTCCTCCTTCGACGATGTGAACTCGTAAAAATTTGCCGGGATCAATATCAATCCAGTGGAAACATCAACAGTAATTTGGCCATTGCCAAGCGCCAACAGTTGTTTCGAGAATTCAAGAGCCGATGAGTCGTTCTGCAACGCGACTCTCATGTTCGTGGTCAATTTCAACTTCTTGACATGCCGCCACAAAGACCACGATTTCAGGCATGCATTAATTTCATCGGCAGTAGATTTCGGGATGACGGGAAGCGTTTGACGAAAATCTCCGGGCAGCAATATCATAGACTCACCAAATTGTCTCAAATCACGTCGTAAATCCTTCATCGTTCGGTCAACTGCCTCCAGAGCTCGTTTATGCGCCATCGTGCATTCATCCGAAATTATGATTTTGCAATGCCCGCAATCCAATAAGATAACCTTACCTCTTATACTCAAACTTATTATCTGAAAAAATGTTCGAATTGATAAATATCGCGTTGAATTTTAATTGATCGTAATGCTTGTACCGTTTGCCGATGTGATACGCGAAATCAGTGTAACAATACGCAAAACTCGAATGAATTGCAGCAAGAAAAATAGCACATACTCGTACATATGTTTAATAGAAAACTTTTTTGTTTAATAGAAAATTAATAAAAAAATTTGGATTGAAAAAGAGAGCAGTAGATAGGAACAGTAGGAATCTCGCAAGAAATAGCAATTTTCGATTTTCCCAATTTTCCGACTTTTCCGGAGGGTTTTCCCAAAATTTTCGTTCGTAAAAACCTTCTCCAGGCAAATACGAACAACTGAAAAAAAATTGAGCCAAATCGGTCCAGCCGTTCTCAATTGATGAATTACTATACATTTTTCACACCATTTTTATTTATATAGATAAAAAGTAATATTATCTACTCGTACTTTGTGGGATCAGAAAAGTAGACAAAGTAGACAGTTCATTCTTTTTCAGAATACAGTAATTACAAAAGTATTATCATTTAAGCAAAAATGTCTAAACGATCGGATATAACAATGAAACCGGATATAGTTCCTAAACACATACAGATGTACGTGCGGAAACAGAAAAAACTAAATAATTGCCAGACCAGTCTTAGTATTTCGTCCATAACTTTTACAAATATTGTGTCTTCAAAAATCCAATTACTGTTTTGGATATGTAATAGTTTGGCGCATATTCTGTGTAAATCTTAAAAATCGACGGCGAGCAATTTTTTTTTGGAAATTTTTTTTGAGATTTTTTGCCGAAAATTTCCTTGCGAAAGATTGCGCGATGTGTCCTCAAAAAACCGGTTCAGCATTTCGAGAGCAATTACAAAGAGCAATCGTGAAACCCAAAAACCCATTTTTCAGTTTTTCAAAACTTAAAATGCCTACAAATGTTTTTAAAATAAATTTTGAAAGAAAACAGGTGAGAAAGTGTCAACCGACTAAGGTATACCCTCACTTTGTGAGTAATGTAATATAAATATAACATTACACTAATAAATCTGTCAATTTGTGTGGGAGGTACCAGGAGGGGTTTTCCCAAATACACCTATTTTTCGGTAAACAGTAGATTCTTAAATACATTGTATTGTGTCGAACTATAAGCGTTTATGTGAACTGTTAATTAAAGTTACGAGCTATGTAATTTTGGTATGATATGGTCATTTTGCGTGGGAGGTACAAAAAGGGGCGGGGTGATAACGCCCACATTTTACAGGACTATAGGCACTATAACAGCATTACGCTGTAAAAAATTTCAAGTATTTGTATGCACTGGTAATAAAGTTACATGCCGTTTACTTTTGGTACGAAAAAAAGGGGCATGCCAACTTCACCCATTTTTCTCGAGGTAATAGCGACTAATATACTAATATTATGTGTAGAATTTCAGAAGATTCGAATAAGTAGTATAGAAGTTATTAAAGAATCAATATTTCACTAAAGTTTAACCCTTTCTGTGGGAGGTACAAGAAGAAGTGGACCAATATGGCCCATCTTCGAACTCATCCGGAGATAGATCAAAATATTACCGCATACCAAATTTTAAGTCAATCGGTTACTCCTTTCGAGAGTTATCGTGCGCACCAGCCAGCAGACAGACAAACAGCCAAACCGACAGACAGACGGACGGACGGACATTGCTCATTCGACTTAAAATGACCCAAAACGAATATCCGCCGAACATACTTGGGGTCTTAGGTCACCCCTTCGATGTGTTACACTTTTTTCGGTAGCAAATGATATATACCCTCGTATCACTAAAGTGAGGGTATAATGATAGTAAGATCTTATTTTAGCTATTTATAACTATTTATAAACATTTTATAAACATTTTAGCCAAAAATGAACTACATAGGTCAATATTAAATATTCTGACCCATGTTGTACTTATCGAGACCAACACATTGATGTATCGCATGTGACAATCGATCTATTTTTTCAGCATTTTGTGAAGGAGACTTGGGGAATTAATTATGAATCGAACAACGTTTAAAAATAATTGAATTTTTGCGAAATTTTTCGTTCGTTTCATATCCCCCACTTCTTTAAAAAGTTATAATACAGGTTGGCGCAGGTTGGGGATCTTTGTTTTGATCCCTCACCTTAGATAGGAGGGTATATATCATTTGCTACGAGCCAAAAGTGTAACACATCGAAGGAGTGACCTAAGACCCTAAGTATGTTCACCGGATATCCGTTTTGGGTCATTTTAAGTCGAATGAGCAATGTCCGTCCGTCTGTCTGTCTGTGGCTGGTGCGCACGATAACTCTCGAATTAAGTAACCGATTAACTTCAAATGTTGCATGTGGTAATATTTTCTTCTATCTCCGGCTAAGTTCGAAGATGGGCCGTATTGGTCCACTCCTTCTAGTACCTCCCCCACAAAGGGTGAACATTTGGTGAAATATTGATTATTTAATAACTTCTATACTACTTATTTGAATCCTTTGAAATTATACACACAGTATTAGTTTATTAGTCACTATTACCTCGAGAAAAAGGGGCGAAGTTAAAAAGCCCATTTTTGTACCTTCCACACAAATGGACAATTTTGAACCTAAAGTTACCAGCTTAATACCAGTGCATACAAAGACTTGAAGTTTTGTACAGTATAATGGTTTATAGTACCTAAAATACAGTGAAAAATCGGCATTATTGCCACGCTCCTTTTGGTACCTCCCACACAAATGGTAATTTTTGTACCAAAAGTTAAAAGCTTTTATTTTAATACCAGTGCATACAAATACTTGAAATTTTGTACAGTGTAATGCTTTTGTAGTACCTAGAGTCCAGAGAAAAGTCACCGTTATTCGGACACCCCTTTTGGTACCTCCCACACAAATGGACCATTTTACACCAAAAGTTAACTATAACATTAATACCAGTACACAAAAATACTCTAAACCCCAGTTTTTGTAAAACGTTTTCGTTCGTTTACGACGAATCATCCAAAATCAGTCAATTTATACGTGAAATATATCTATAATCCTCAGGAGTCTTTAATTCATCATGTACTATAGGAAAGCTGGGAAATAGTTCGTACCGAAAATATATCATGCCTGTGTTTTATAGATTTCGAGTTATATTTAATTGAAATTTGGCGTTTCGTCGTAAACGAACGAAAACGTTTTACAAAAACAAGAGGTAAATATTGTACAATGCTTTTATAGTACCTAGAGCCCAGTGAAATATGGGCGTTATTGGCACGCCCATTTTGGTAACTCCCACACAAGTTGACCATTTTGCACCAAAAGTTAACTGCGTATAACTTTAATTCCAGTCACTCAAATACTTGAAATTTTGTTCAGTGTAATGCTTTTATAGGATCTACAGTATAGTGAAAAATGGGCGTTGTTGGTACGCCCCTTTTGGTACAAAAAAAATATATAAATTTACTAATATTTTTTGGGACTCAAGGTGAGGGGATTCATAAGTCGGTTTACCCGACTGAGCTTTCTTACTTGTTTTTTCAGCATTTTGTGAAGGAGACTTGGGGACTTAATTATGAATCGAACAACGTAAAAAAATAATTGAATTTTTCCGGAATATATGCTAAAAAGAGCACGTATGTGCGAAGCAGAAAATGAACATCACTTACAGGATATCATTTTTCAAAGCTAATAGCAAAAAATTCCCCAATAATATACTGCATTTTTAAAAAAAATATATAATAATCGCATAAATAAAAAAGTTATAAACCATTTTAACCATATAACCATCAAAAAATATTATTTTGGGCCGATTCCGCGGGAAAAAAATTAAAAAGGTGTTTTTGCGATTGTCTCGAGTTAGCTTTCATATTCCACCTTGCATCCCGGCACTTTTTTTTTGCATGGAGGCCAACCCGGTTTAATGTACATACATCGACTATGCAAAGCCTTTCAAATGTAATTTCTGTTTGAAGATTTGTATTTGTTCAATCCACACCTAGTTTTAAAAGCGGTGATAGTCAGAAATATAAGATGAATACATAACATCTATATTTCTTCGTTAAACACTAAAATATTATGAAATCTTTAGCTGTCAAACTTTTAAAAATATCCCTCTTATAAGCACTAATATACAAAAGTAATACAAAATAGTTTTGTTTAAAATTTCTGTTTTTAGTCATTTCATTTAATTTTGACAACATATAATTATAATTTCACATGTCTGTCTATCTGACTGAGTGGAACTTGGTAGGAGTTCATGAAGTATGTATTCCCTTGCCACAAAAATGTACAAATTTCTAAATTAACCCATATACCAACTAAACTCTCTTCGCTCTAAACTACAGCTTTTAAGCAACAAACTTTTAAACACATTTTAAAAAAAAATAAAGAAATCTCCGCAAAAAAGCAGCTAAACCTGACCGTTTGACCACCATTAAAAAAGCGAAGAAAAAATCAACTGCGAATATTAAAAAAATCTACAAACATGGTAACGCCAAATGCCTCTTCAGATATATCAACAGTCAGCCACCGTATGTTTGGAGTATGTCCCTCCATACATATGAACATTGGATGATGGTCATGATGGTGATGGCGGTGGACTATGTTGGAAAAAAAGCTTTGTCTTGCTTAGCGTTTTTTTGCTGTATTCTTCTTTGCGTTCTTCTTATGCTGCGCAATGCGTTTCTTTTTTTCCATTCGTTGTCCTGTCCTGTCTCAACTCATCTTCTTGCAATTCATTTTAGCTGTTTTGGGGTTTTCTTAAGCGTTTTTTTTCTTTCTTGTACACTCTTTTCATTTTGTAGGCGCAACTCGTAAAAGTCTAGACGTGATTGTATCACGATTTCTATCGCCATTTTTTATTTCCATTTGTTGGTTGGCTGGTTGACTTTAAGTTTGTCCAAAATGCAAAAAAAAGAAGAAAAGGAAAAAACGTTACCAGTGCCATCATACTCTTTATAGACCATGGTCTTTGCTGTTTTGTCTTCACACTGGCTACGCTTAAGTTCGTTGTTACGTGGTTAGGTGCTGTTGTTGGTATTTGATGGGATTCCTTGCCGGTATTACGGATGGTCGGCCCTTTTGCTGTAGCTCCGTTAAGAAATTCTAAAGAAACCCAAAAACGTATGAATGTTTCATTAAAAATTTTCTCATCATTAGTTATTAAACACTTTCGTTTGGGAAGAAACTGTTGTTCCTCTTTTTTAAAAATGTGCGAACGAATTTCCGTGGTATAATGACCTTCAACTCTGTGTACACCGAAGAGCAAGGATTACCTTTTGATCATTCCATTGATTCAACAATAAGTTAATTTAAAAAGTGTTTGATTCCAAATCGAAATGAACAATTAGAATGAAACTAGGTCAATTGTCAAAATAGAAGCACAAAACATCATAAAATAGTTAATATGTGGATCAGAATTTTTAACATAACCCTATGAACTTTGTTTTTGCTTAAAAAGTTGATAAACGGTAAAATAAGATAACGTTATCATTTATTTGCTGAAGAAAAAAGTCCTGAATTTTAAGGGGATTTCAAATTTAAAAAATGAGAAAAATGCATTTTTGTTTTTACGATATTTTTAATTGCATTCTTTAGGGTTTGTTTTTAATTTGTTAAATTTATTTTCCAAATTTGTATAACCCCACTTTAGTGATACGAGGGTATATCGTTCATTCAATGTCAAACTGAACGATTTTTCGAAAAAATCTTGTCGACATTCCCGATTGTCTTGAAAATTTGTATATGCGTTTTACTATGATTGAATCATCTTCAAAAAACAAACATTTTATTCCGATGTTATAACTATCTAAAATCTGAAAAATTTGGGAAAATACCAAAAAGCTGTATTTTGGAAGTTAAGTATTATGCAAACGCGTGGACGGGATTTTACAAATGAAGGAAATAAGGTCGTGACTTGTACTTTCAAGTACATATATTAATGACTGTTCATTTAAAGTTTTTAAATGCATCAGTTGCATATGCAACTTTATTTTGCATCCTGCACATCAATGACACCAACTTAAAATTTAGAGAAAAATATATTCATGTAGCCCCATTTGTCCTAAACTGGCCCTACAAATTTCAAGATGGTGTTCAGCCTCTTTCTATTATAAAGCAATATTTAGTAAAAAATGCCAATTATTTTTCTTTAACAAGGAAAATAATTGGCAAAATGACACAATCATTACAAAAAAAACATTTTGATTTCTGACATTTTTAAGTAAAAATATTATTATATGGAAACAGAAGAAAACACCAGATTAATATTTACAGGATCAGCTGAGATTAGATAGGACTACATGCCTATATATATTTCATATATATATGTTGGTGTTTTCCTAGTCCAATATGCAAATTAAAACTTAAGAGGTAAAATATATAACGATATATGCAAATATTCGCATATAACTCGGATGTCCTATCCAAGACCTTTAGAAGAGCTTCAATTTGTATAAATCCAGAAACGCGTTTTTAAAATATAACGAATGCAATATTCGTATCTCAGGAATTTTGTAATAAATATTTTTCTACAAAAGAACGGAGCCGAACACCGTCTTTAAATTTTCAGCGTTCGTTTAGAATTTATGGGGCTACATAACTATATTTTTCACAGAATTTTATGTTGGTGTCATTGATTTGTAAAATGGAAATTTAGTTTGCAGATTCATCGGATGCATTTAAAAATGCTAAGGACACGAAAATGTATCCCTGCTATATAAAGTACAACTAACGACCTTCAAAATGACAGACTGACATTTTTCGACAGACTGCATACAGAATACACTTTGGTTGCCTCAACCGAAAAATTTGCCAACCGAATTTTGGTAGTTCTGTCCACTATCATGCGATTCCATCAGGACAACCAATATTTTGGTTGTGGTATACTTCTGCTTCCATGTTGACAACAATCATATTTGGTTGCGCCAACTACGAAAATGGTGGCTTAAATTATCTGTTGTAGTTGCCACATTCAAGTGTTTTAAAAAATTGGTTGCTCTCACCATTTGCCAGTCATATTCTACCGACAATTAAACACAGCTTTCATTAATTTTTATTTTATTTATTGAACAAAAAGCAAAACAATTCATAACAAAATTAAAAATCACATATTACAAATTCATCACTATTTTGAGATGTGGAAATATTTGACACACATTTTAGTACACGAAAAAAAAGAACACAAAACTTTTATACAAATATCGCTTAACCCTGTGCTTTCAATGATTGTTGCTTTTATTTTTTATTTATGTAAAACATTTTGCACAACATATTCTGCATTCCACACATTATTATCCACACGAGATTATTTTTGATTATCTATTCCCGTCTTTGAACAAAATGTTGAAGATTTTTTTATGTCGAGTAATTTTATTTTTTGTTTGTCATGTATCAGCAAAAGAACGGCAACCAATCTTTCGGTTGTATTTCCCAAAATACATTTAATTATTATTAATTTGGGAAATGATTGGGATAACCAATAAACGATTAATTACTAATATTTTTATACCCTCACTTTAGTGTGACGAGGGTATATATCATTTGCTACGGAAAAAAGTGTAACACATCGAAGGAGTGACCTAAGACACCAAGTATGTTCGGCGGAAATCCGTTTTGGGTCATTTTAAGTCGAATGAGCAATGTCCGTCCGTCTGTCTGTCTGTCTGTCTGTCTGTCTGTCTGTCTGCCTGTCTGTCTGTGTGTCTGCTGGCTGGTGCGCACGATAACTCTCGAAAGGAGTAACCGATTGACTTCAAATTTGGTACGTGGTAATATTTTATTCTATCTCCGGCTAAGTTCGAAGATGGGCCATATTGGTCCACTCCTTCTAGTACCTCCCCCACAAAGTGTTAAAATGTTGTGAAATATTGAATCTTTAATAACTGATATTATACGTATTCGAATCTTCTGAAATTCCACACATAGTATTAGTCTGTTAGTCGCTATCAACTCGAGGAAAATGGGCGTTATTGCCGCGCCCCTTTTGGTACCTCCCACACAAATGCATCATTTTGCACCAAAAGTGAACAGCTTATAACATTAATACCAGTGTATAAAAATACTTGAAATTTTGTACAGCGTAATGTTTTTATAGTGCCTACAGTCAATTGAAAAATGGGCGTTATTGTCACGCCCCTTTTGGTACCTCTCCCACAAAGGTACCATTTTGCACCAAAAGTTAACAGTTTATAACATTAATATCAGTGTATACAATTACTTGAAATTTTGTACAGTGTAATGCTTTTATAATGCCTATAGTCCAGTGAAAAATGAGCGTTATCACCACGCCCCTTTTTGTACCTCCCACACAAAATGGCCAAATTATACCACAATTTAATATCTCAACGTCCATATAAACGGTTACAATTCGGCACAGTGCAATGTATTTAAAGTGTCTACTGTTCAGCGAAATATAGGTGTATTTCTTAAACCCCTTCTGGTACCTACCACAAAAATTGACAGAATAATTTGTGTAATATTCAATATTACATTACTCACAAAGTGAGGGTATACCTTAGTCGGTTTACCCGACTGAAACTTTCTTTCTTGTTTCTGTTGTAGTAACCAATTATTCGTTGCAATAATAATCTTTGGTCAATTGATACAATTTCTGTTGTCAAGAATAAAACATTGGTTGTCACAACCAAAAATCGATCATATGGTACTATAATGAAAATTTAAAATTGGTTGCCACAACTAACGGTGTGTCAATGAAAAACCAATATTAATTCGATTGATACAACCATCGATTTAGTTGCAAGCATTTTCATTTGATCGTATCCATGTTGTTATTGTTGTTTCAACAAATCTATATATATAAAGAAGAATGTGTGTTTGTTTGTTTGTTTGTTTGTTTGTTTGTTGGTTTGTTTGTACCGTATAGACGTCTAAACGGCTGAACCGATCTTCTTGAAATTTTCACAGAATGTACATGTGTGGGGCGTGGTGAAAATAGGGTACTTGAATTTTCGATATATGAAGTGGGCGTGGCCCCGCCCACATAAGACAAATTTTAAAATTGAGATATCTTGCACACTTTGTTAGTGAGAGTGCTGCAATTTTGTACATATGTATCTGGTGGCAGTCTACGTGATTGGTCCAAAAATGGGCGGGATCGGACCAATGGGCGTGGCCCCGCCCATATAAGCCAAATTTTGAATTTGAGATATCTTGCACAATTTGTTAGCGAGAGAACTGTAATTTTGTTTATATATATCTGGAGGCAGTCTACGTGATTGGTCCTAAAATGGGCGGGGTCAGACTAATGGGCGTGGCCCCGCCCCATTAAGCTAAATTTTGAAATCGAGATATCTTGCACAATTTGTTAGCAAGAGAGCTGTAATTTTGTGTATATATATCTGCTGGCGACTTACGTGATTGGTCAAAAAATGGGCGGGATCGGACCAATGGGCGTGGCCCCGCCCATATATGCCAAATTTTGAATTTGAGATATCTTGCACAATTTGTTAGCGAGAGAGCTGTAATTATGGGTAAATATATCTGTTGGCGACCTACGTGATTGGTCCAAAAATGGGCGGAATCAGACGAATGGGCGGGGCCCCGCCCATATAAGCCAAATTTTGAAATTGAGATATCTTGCACAATTTTTTAACTAGAGTGCTGTAATGTTGTACATATGTATCTGGTGGCAGTCTACGTGATTCGTCCAAAAATGGGCGGGATAGGACCAATGGGCGTGGCCCCGCCCTTATAAACCAAATTTTTAAATTGACATATATTGCACAATTTGTTAGCGAGGGTGCTGTAATATTGTGCATACGTATTAGGTGGTAGTCTACTTAATTGGTCCAAAAATGGGCGGGATAGGACCAATGGGCGTGGCCCCGCCCATATAAGCCAAATTTTGAATTTGATATATCTTGCACAATTTGTTAGCGAGAGAGCTGTAATTATGGGTAAATATATCTGTTGGCGACCCACGTGATTGGTCCAAAAATGGGCGGAATCAGACGAATGGGCGTGGCCCCGCCCATATAAGCCAAATTTTGAAATTGAGATATCTTGCACAATTTTTTAACTAGAGTGCTCTAATGTTGTACATATGTATCTGGTGGCAGTCTACGTGATTCGTCCAAAAATGGGCGGGATAGGAGCAATGGGCGTGGCCCCGCCCTTAGAAACCAAATTTTTAAATTGACATATATTGCACAATTTGTTAGCGAGGGTGCTGTAATATTGTGCATACGTATTAGGTGGTAGTCTACTTAATTGGTCCAAAAATGGGCGGGATCGGACCAATGGGCGTGGCCCCGCCCATATAAGCCAAATTTTGAATTTGAGATATCTTGCACAATTTATTAGCGAGAGAGCTGTAATTTTGTTTATATATATCTGTTGGCGACTTACGTGATTGGTCCAAAAATAGGCGGGGTCGGACTACTGGGCGTTGCTCCGCCCCTTTAAGCCAAATTTTGAAATCGAGATATCTTGCACAATTTGTTAGCGCGAGAGCTGTAATTTTGTGCATATGTATCTGGTGTCAGTCTTCGTGATTGGTCCAAAAATGGGCGGGATTAGACCAATGGGCGTGGCCCCGCCCTTATAAACCAAATTTTTAAATTGATATATATTGCACAATTTGTTAGCGAGAGTGCTGTAATGTTGTGCATATGTATTAGTTGGTGGTCTACTCAATTGGTCCAAAAGTGGGCGGGATCGGACCAATGGGCGTGGCCCCGCCCCTATAAGCCAAATTTTGAAATTAAGATATCTTACGCAATTTGTTAGCGAGAGTGCTGTCATTTTGTGCCATGTATCTGGTGGTAGTCTTCGTGATTTGTCCAAATATAAGCGGAATTAGACGAATGGGCGTGGCCCCGCCCATATAAACAAAGAGTTTAAATTGACATATCTTGCACAATTTGTTAGCCAGAGTGCTGTAATTTTTGCATATGTATTAGGTGATAGTCTAATTGGTTGGTGCAAAAATGGGCGGGATTGGACCAATCGGCGTGGCCCCGCCAGTATAAACCCAATTTTGAAATTGACATAACTCGCACAAATTATTAGCGAGATTACTCTAATTTTGTGCATATATATTAGGTGGCAGTCTACGTGCTTGGTCCAAAAATGGGCGGGGTCGGACAAATGGGAGTGGCCCCGCCCATATAAGCCAATTAAATTTTGTGTTTGATATATCTTGAGCAATTTGTTAGAGAGATCAATGTAATTATGTGCATATATATTTGGTGTCAGTCTACGTAATTAGTCCAAAAATTAACGGGATCGGAAATCTGAAGTCTGGGGCAACGAAGTGGACCGGGTCCAGCTAGTTATATATAAATACAACCGACAGACGGTGTAGGCAATATACTTTTTGTTGCTAGTACTATTTTTTTTATTGCTACAATCGAATTCCAACCAATTATTTTCCTGGGTGTGTGGATAGTATAAAACCATAATACTGTGCAAAGTTTCAAGTATTTTTATGCTCTGGAATTAATGTTATAAGCTATAATCTTTTCGTAGAAAATGGTACCCTTGTGTGGGAGGTACCAAAAGGGGCATGGCAATAACGCAAATTTTTCACAGGACTGTAAGTACCAGGGATGCCAACTTAGTGCTTTTCGCACTAGATTTAGTGCTTTTCGCACTAGATTTAGTGCTTTTCAGACCCCCCAATACGCGAAAAGTATTCAGTTAGTGCCAAACGAAAAAAAACACTAACTGTACGCTTTTCATATTTTTTGTTAGTGCTTTTGACGCTTTTAGTGCATTTGTCAGATCGAAACAGGCAACGTAAAGAAATTGTACCATTTTGTTACTGCAGGGCAACATCTTATTTCTATGCACTTACACTGGTCTCCCTCATTTCACTCTGTGTTTTAAATGTTGTTGGAATTAAGAATTATGTACAACAATTAAAAACAATCGTTATTTTCAAAATCATACAAAAAGAAGAGTCAAACTAAACCAAATAATTCGGTGAAATTGTTAAAATTTCACTAAATTATTTCGAAAAATTTCGTTTTTTTTACAGATGGAGCGCTATCCACAAAAATATAGGGAGAAAGATCCTAATTTCTTTTCGGATAGATTTGTTCGGCATGTTTTATCGTATTCAATATATAATTTGCTTCAGACACAAACGAGATATTCCGTACGGTATACCGAGAAAAAAGTATAGAAAATGTGCAAAAAATCCACTTTGAGTCAAAAAAATTCGTATGGCCATTTAATTATAAATATATATATATTTTTTGTTTGGACTATCAATTTTTGTTTACTGTTATACCAAAGTGCCTTGAATAAAGAAGTTTTTATATTAAAATAAAAAGTTTTCTAATAAAAAAAAATTTGTGCTTTTTTACGCTTTTTAAATTTTTCGTTACGCTTTTGCTTCAGAAAAAGTTGGCATCCCTATTAGGTACTATAAAACCATTACACAGTACAAAATTTCAAATATTTATAGTCACTGGAATTTAAGTTATAATATTTTAATTTTTAATGCAAAATAGTCCATTTGTACCTCCCACACAAACATATCATTTTGTTCAAAAAGTTAACAGCTTATATCGTGAATACCAATGTATACCTTAATGGGTTTACCCGACTAAAATTTCTTTCTTGTTATGTCAGCATTTTCCCTTTTCAAAACATTTTTTATACACTCACTGTCGCACTGTTTAATCTTTTTCACTTTTAGAATGCCAAAATGACCCTTATCGCATTGTTAGGGAGGTGTAGGGTATTATATAGTCGGCCCCGCCCGACTTTCTGCCTTTCCTTACTGGTTTTATGTTGGCACACTTCTCTCGAATGTATGTTCTTAGTTGAGTTTGTTTGTGTTTAGTCTAGTGTAGTTGTGAGAGACATAACAGACGTGTTTTGCTTGTTCGGCGATTGGGTTTGTATCTCCTCAATCGTCGCAAAACGCCGTCCTTTCATGGGTCTCTTCAATTTTAGGAATAAGGACAAGTCGCAGGTGGCCAAATCTGGTGAATACGGTGGTTGAAGCGGTATTCTTTTCGGTAATTTTGCGCACGTGTGCCAGCGAAGTTCGTTCCTATATTGCTGAATTTTGAACAAAAAACTGCATGTTCGTAATTTTTGGCCGAAAAGAATACCGCTTCAACCACCGTATTCTCCAGATTTGGCCACCTGCGACTTTTTTAACCAAATTCCTTGGGTCTAAATAAAGATATGTGCAAAGTTTCATTGAGATCGGACCATAATTGCGACCTGTATTTTGATTACAAGAATACATCTACAGACAGACAGATGGACAGGCAGACGGACATAGCTAAATCGACTCAGAAAGTCATTACAAGTCGATCGGTATAATAAACAATGGGTCTATCTCTTCACCTTTTGGGCGTTACCAACAAATGCACAAAGCCCTGTACCACAGTGTGGTGTAGGGTATAAAAAACCTAATCGAATGCACGTAGACCGAAAAATTTTAAAATTTACCTTTTCTATTGAACAGACCTCGTATATCGTTTGCTATGAGGTTTAACACAACGAATTCGATTTGCGTCATTTTAAGTCATTTGAGCAATGTCCGTTCGTCCGTCTGTCTTGCTGTCTGTCTGTGTGTCTCTCTGCTGGCTGGTGCGCACGATAACTGTCGAAAGGAGTAACCAATTGACTTCAAATTTGGTATGTGGTAATATTTTCTCCATCTCACGCTAAGTTCGGATATGGGCCATATTGGTCCACTCCTTCCGCACAAAAGGGTTAACATTGAGTGAAATATTGATTCTATAATAACATCTATAAGTATACTGCTTTTTCGAATCTTCTGAAATTCCACACATAGTCGCTGTCACCTCGAGAAAATATGCGAAGTTGCCACACCACTTTTGGTAACTCCCACACAAGTGGACCATTTGCACCAAAAGTTAACTGGATTTAATAGATTTAATATGGGCGTCAATGGAACAGGCGTTATTGGTTCGCCCCTTTTGGTATCTCGCTTACAACTTTAATACCAGTGTATACAAATACTTGAAATTTTGTACAGTGTAATATTTTTTTAGTACTTATAGGCGTCATTCGCACGATCCCTTTGGTACTTATTTTTTTGTACTGAATGTGAGGGGATTCGTAAGTCGGTTTACCCGACTGAACTTTCTTACTTATTTACGTGACAATTTCTTATGAGAAAAATATCTAAACTGTACCATCACTTTATTGAAGGAGGGCATATCGCTCACTTACTTCAAAGAGTGACATAACTCAAAATTGAAAGTTGTCAAGACGTGTAACTTTAAGTTAGTGTAAAAGATAGTTAACATGAAATAAGATCTTTATGGTTCTTTACTTATAAACTAAATTTCGATGAGATTAATTTATGGATATTTGCAAAATTCGTATTTCTGTTAGGTAGCCTCAAAAAATTTAAATTTTGAGTTATGTCACTCTTGAAGTGAGTGAGCGATATCATCGAAGGAGTCACCCAAGACCCTATGTTGGTTCGGCAAAAATCTGGTTTGAAACTGTTAAAGTCATCTGAGCAATGCCCGTCCGTCTGTCTGGTTGGTGCGTACAATAACTCTCGAAAGGAGTATCCGATTAACTTAAAATTTGGTATGTGGTAGTATTGTTTTCTATCTCAGGATAAGTTTGAAGATGGTCCATATTGACCCCTTGCATCTGGTACCTCTCACACAAAGGCTTAAACTTTAGTGAAATATTGATTCGAATAACACTATGCAACTAAATTTTTGTAGTGGACCTGCGCATAACATTTTGCAGCGTAATATGGAGTCCTAGACGCGAAAAAAATATTAAAAATATAAATAATCCAATTTTCTTGGTAGGTGTCTTTAATATTTGGAACATATTTTGAAGTATATGCTCGATAATGCCGGGATACACGTTAAATTAAAGGAAATTATGAGGACTATACAGGTTGGCTGATATGTATTGCAACCAACTTCAGGTAGCTATCATTTCTAAACCGCTAGTCTGATAGCTTACGGATTTATTTCAGTGACAGTTCATTTTATTGTTTACAAGCTTACAAAAGCATTTTGATCTATTGCATTCAGAAAAAAAGTTATTCGTGATGGAATTCAAGCGTGATAGTGTGATTGCTTTATATTTGGGTGGAAAAACACAAGTGGCTATCGTTAGAGCCCTCCAGCATTTGAATGTGAATAAATCTTTTGTTTCTCGTACCATTGCTTGTTACCGTGATACTGGCAGTGTTGCATCGCGTCCAAAAAGTGGACGAAAAAAAACGGTAACAACACCAGAAATGACCCGAAAAGTGAAGGCCAGATTTGATCGAAATCCACGCCGCAGTGGTAGAAAAATTGCTCGTGAGCTGAACATATCGCGAGAACGGATACAACACATATTAAAAAATGAGCTTGGACTAAAGCCATTGAAGTTCCAAAAAGTGCAGACTGGAAAGAGCCAAGGAGTTGCTTCGCTTGCACGAAAGTGGCCAGTTACCGAATTTGGTTTTCTCCGATGAGAAGCCATACCAAATTGAGCAGTTTGTGAACAAACAAAATGATCGGGTTTACTTGCCAAAGAGGTCAGCTGAAAATTTACACCTTCGATTGGCCACCAGAACTCAAGCGCCGCCGATGGTAATTGTGTGGGCCGCCGTAACGGCCGATGGACGCTCCCCGCTCGTATTCATCGACCATGGGGTTAAAATAAATGCCGAATATTATCGGGAAAATGTCCTAAATACAGTATTGAAGCCCTGGGCAGACAAACATTTCGGCCGCAGACCATGGACATTCCAACAGGACTCAGCACCATCGCACTCAGCACGCGTCAACCAAGAATGGCTTAAAAAGGAGGTTCCTCGCTTCATTTCTACCGCACAATGGCCACCAACATCTCCGGATCTCAATCCGTTGGACTTTTGCGCCTGGGGCATTTTAGAGAGTAAGGTTCGCACTAAAAAATACCAAAGTATCGATCATCTCAAGACGGCGCTTCGCCGGGAATGGGCCAAAATACCGCAGAGCCACTTTCGTGCAGCGTGTGATGGCTTTGTCGGCCGTTTGAAGGCCATAATTCGTGCCAAAGGTGGCCAATTCGAACAAATCAAAACTGTTTCTAAAATTTTATGTTATTTCCGACATTTTTTGCTTTTGAACAATAAAATTTAAAAAAAATAAAAAATATAGCGCTTTACTTTGTTGCATTACATATCAGCCACCCTGTAAATGTTGGTAATGACAATTTCATGTGGAAACAGAAATTTAGTAACTGTGGTTAAAACAATTTGAAAAAATTAGATTTTTGTTCACAAAAATCGTTTTTTGCTGGCACGAAAAAAACCATAAAAATAAAAAAATGCCAAAAATTTTGTTACATATTTTGAAAGTTAGCTTCCTAATGAACAAAACAATGCCTATTTGAGAAAATCTATTTATAAATGTAGAAATTATAGCTCTCATGGTAGAGATAAGAGACTTTCAACAAAATTCCTTTTGTATATATCAGATCCTGCCAACCAAAAGTGTAACACATCGATGGAGTGACCCAAGATACCCCATGAATATTTGGCGGAAATCCGTTGTGAACCATTTTAAGGCATTTTAGCAATGTCCGTCCGTCTTTCTGTCTGGTTAGTGCACACGATAACGTTCGACAGGATTAACCGATTGACTTAAAATTTGTTATGTGTCAATATTTTTTTCTATCTCAGGCTAAGGATACAGATGGACTATGTTGGTCCACTCCATCGAGTACCTCCCCCACGAAAGGTAAAAATTTCGTAAAATATTTATTATCCCGAAACGTATATACTAATACCAAGAACCGTTCACAATTCCACACATAATATTAGTTTATTAATCGTTGCCGCGCCCCTTTTGGTACAGCCAGGAAAATAATTGGTTGGAATTCGATAGAAACAATAAAAAATAGAACTAGCGACAAAAAGTCTAAAAAAACAAAAGTCTGAAAACAACAATAATAATATGGATACGATGAAATGAAAATGCTTGTAACTAAATCGATGGTTGTATCAATCGATTTAAGATTATTTTTTTCATTGACACTCGGTCCGTTGTGGTAACTACTTTTATTTATTTATTTATTTTATCTATATGAATTACAATATAAAGTAAATTTATATTCTAATTTTAAGGTTCAGGAAAAAGCCGGGTTGCAAAGACCATTTGGCTAAATGTTTGCAGCGACAGACCAGAGCCTCTGGTGGGAATCGAACTCACGACCCCCAAACTCATAGGCGAGTACGCTACCAACTCGCCTACTGGGGCGCTCTAACTACTATTAAATTTTCATTATAGTGCCATATGATCGATATTTGGTAGTGACAACGAATGTTTCATTCTTGACAGCAAAAATTTTGTCAATAGACCAAAGATTATTATTTCAAGGAATAATTGGTTAGGGGCCGTTCAAGTATTACGTAAGCAGATTTATTGCAATTTGATTCTATATTCCATGTGCATTAGAAGAGGTGCTTGCTTATTTGCCGCAGTTACACCAATAGGGACCCGAGCTTTATCATCTTGAGATATGAAAAATACTTGATCTGGTCCAAGTATGGATGCTATGTTCTCCAAATAATGGAATGATGTTTCAGCGAAATTGCTATCTAAGTGGCTTTTGTGCTGATCAGATCTGAGCCCGAGTGAGCTTTACAGGGACTGTCGATACATGTCTTCGTCCCTCTGCAGAATTAGATTTTCTGGGAATCAAACGAAGATATGTCCCACTTCGACTAATGTCAAATCCTATTTTTCGTAATTCATGTGTTAATTCGTCAAGAGTTTTTACACTGCGATCTGCTGCACTGCCAAATAAAGCAATATCCGCAATTGTTTTCAATAATAATGGTTGATCATTTTCTAGGCTAGGCCGTCCCACTGAATCCCTCATGGATAGTTTTTTTTATTTCTGGATTTGCATGAGAAATATCTTCTAACTTTCTTTTCATACCATCTCTGTGTTTCTTCTGGGCAACTTCGTTTTGAATCTTCCTGTTTAAAGACATTTTCGCTGTTTTTAATTCTTCGCGCAACTTATTGATTTGTTTATCAACTTCAACACGGCTTGGCATACTATCTCTGGCAGAATACAAAGCATTCAGATTTTTTTCGAGTAGAGCAATCTTATTTTTCATAGCTTCCTGCGAAGGTTTTGCTCTCGGCTGTTTATCTGTATTTTCGCATTGCTGTTGTGATTCCACTCCGGGGTTTATGTCGTCTTTTTGTTCTTTAGAATTTGAAGCTGGCTGTATAATTTGTGGTTTTTCTGCAGGCTTACAGGTATTCGTTGCCTAAAAATTAAAACATTTTATAGGTACTGCTAATGTTTGTCTTATTAATACATACACACTATAGTGAGTACATTTAATATTCACCCCTATCTTGAATAAAATTCCATGTGAAAAGTTTTGCTCCCCAGAAAAATTGAAGGGATATAATCAAAATGGAAAGCGAAAATAATTCCACTTGAATAGACTTTTAAGACGAGTAGTTATCATTTTCTTCATTGCAAATCTCTTTAACGCAGAATAATATACCTATAGACTTCAATTTCTACTTTGTATTTTCTAGGGATCAAAACATTTCACGTGAAATTTTTTCTGCGATAGGGGTGATTGTTTAATTTACTTTAACTTCATCACTCACCTTGGAAAAAAATCGTAGTAGATTGGATTTATTCTTAGTCGCTGCTTGCAATTCTTCTTCAATTCTCTTAGAGACAATAATATCAAGTTCCTTGTCCGATTTTGCTTGTAACTTATAATTACGCCACACTTCGTTAACTAACTTCTGTACTTTTTGTAGTTTTGTATTTGTATGAGATTTTTTAAAACTTTCAAACAATTGTTGGTATAACTTGGATTTGTCTATTTGAAACGACATCTTAAACAATTCCACTTTGGCGAAAGTGGATCAACGGTAACACAAATATTTACTTGCTTTGCTTTGCTTACACCACGTCAAATCGTCAATCGTACCGAAACGAAACTGATTGAAGAAATTCTAAGCGAGTACCTAAATGTACTCATTATTTATGGGAATCCCCGAATATGGGTTTTGTTTTCGAGCATAGACATTGTGTGGGTTGCCATATGTGTAAAAAAGTAAATAACTACTGCTGAAGTAATCACAATCTGTGTGGGTTGTCATATGTGGAAAAAAGTAAAGAACTACTGCTGACGTAATCACCATACCAACACCCCCCCCCCAATGTCATCAAAAATAAGCAAAGCAAAGACCCCCCCACCCCCCTATAGTGCTTACGTAATACTTGAACGGCCCCTTACTATAACAGAAAAAATATTAATAAATAATCGTTTTGTGGTTATCCAAATTTAAAATAGTTAAATATATATTGGGAAATACAACCGAATGCTTGCTTGCTGTTTTTTTGTTGATGCATGACAAACAAAAATAAAATTATTCGACATAAATAAATCTTCAACATTTTGCTTAAGAAGAGTATATGTAGTGAAATATAATTCCGTGTGGATAATAATGTGAGGAATGCAAAATGTTTTACATAAATAAGAATTAAAAGCAACAATCATGAAATTAAAGGCACAAGGTAAAGCGATATTTGCATAAAAGTTTTGTTATGCATTGTACTCTCATGTACTAAAATTTGTGTCAAATACGAGTATTTCCTCTCATATTTGTAATATGAGATTTTTAATTTTCTTATAAATTATTTTGTTTTTTTGTTCAATAAAAATTAATGAAAATGAGTTTTAATTAAATGTACGTAGTATATGACTGACAAATTGGTTATCAGGGAACAACCAACCAAACAGTTGGTTGGCGCAACCATATATGATTGTTGTCAACACAAAAGTTGAAGTATACCACAACCAAAATGTTGTTTGTCCTGATGGAATCGTATGATAGTAGACAGAACTACCAAAATTCGGTAGGCAAATAATTCGGTTGAGGCAACCATACTTTTTACTGTGTGTACCTCCCATGCAGATGGATCATTTTGTACAAAAAGTTAACGTTTAATAACTTTGATTCCAGTCCGTACATGAAAACATGGTCTGTCGATTTGTGCACAAGCGATAAAGATTCTTCCCCGTATGTGCACAGTTTTATCCTGGTTGGTACATTTCGCTGAGTGTATTTACAAAAATACCTATCGTCTGCGTTTATTCTCAGTCAGTGATATCCCATTATTCACAAAATACTCATACTCGTATATTCGTAAAACTGAAAAAGAGTGTAAATTGCGTTCCGTTTCCCGAGCAATGAATCATTAATTTCACAGGTCAAACTACGTGCCCGGCGTCCATAATAACCCAATTACGTGTTCAGCTATTCCTTAGGCTAAGGTAATTCTATTGGCCCTAATCTATTCGTTATCTACATATATCTATATATACGTATAGGAATAAGAATAGGTGTGTGTCCCCTCTTTATCTAAGTATATCATCTAATATTCAAATGCATTGGAATATAACGATACAATGTCATTGGAGCGGTGGTGTTGTAGTGTTCAAGTGTTTTTGAGTCGTTGTAGTCTTTGGCTTTTGTCACATTTCCTATCATCCATCCATCGTTAGTTATCAACTATTTATAATTTCACTAACGATGTACGAAGGTATATGTCCGTCCGTCTGCCCTTCCTTCTGTATGTCTGTCTCTCTGTCCTTTTGTCAACGTTCTATGTTTTGTATGAACTAACAGATACTAAGTATCACGTCCGTGTGCTGTCCCTTTGGACTTCACACAATATGTCTTTTGACACTTGAGTCTATTTCCCAACAACAACAAACACAGCCAAATGGACTGACCGACAGCAGCTCCATGGTCACATACATATTTAACAAACAACCATATCATGGACATCATAGATACGAATATAATAGGTGCTACTACTAAGTCTCTTACAATTACATGTGTATAGGTAAATATTCGAATGTATTTAGGTTTTTTGTCATTGTAGTTGTATTTTAGTGTTGGTGGTGGCATTACAACAATTTTAGTAATTTGTCTAATGCAGTCATTAATTTCATATTAACAAGGTGTGGATAGAAAATTACTTTTACATTTTATTTTCTGTTGTAGTTTATTTTTTGTGGTTTCGATTTCATTTCAATTTTTTGAAATGTGCACTATTTAATAATTACCAGTTTAGTTCAAGGTTCGGAAATACAAAAAGCGTATAACCTAATATGGAATATTATTAAGTAGTCCATAGTGCAATTGTAAATTTAGGCTACAACAATTAGTTCTTCAATCATAAGTATGTAGACATAAAACACAGCATTTGGCTATTCGCCAAAATTGGCTAAATAAACTAAAATAAATAAAAAATGTGTATAGCACGTCTCACACTTTAAGTAAACTCCTTCCCACTAAAGGCTAACATTTTATAAATAACGGGTGATCCAAGTGGAGATACTTTTTTCAATAGCATTTTTTGACAGATCACGTGTGAGTCGTGTCATGCTGTCATGTTATTTTTGTTATGTATTGTTTGGCATTTCATCATGGAAAGACTTACGCCTGTACAACGTTTACAAATCGTCCAACTTTATTACGAAAATTCACGTTCTGTGAGGAATGTGTTTCGTGCACTTCGCTCAACTTATGGTCAACATAATCGGCCTACTGAGCGTACTATTCGCAACACCATCACCCATCTAGAGACCCAGCATTCATTATTGGATAATATTCGACCGAATAGACCACGTCCAGCACGCAGTGAAGAAAATGTAGCGGCCGTAGCTGAGAGTGTACACGAATACCGTGGAGAGTCGATTCGGCGGCGTTCGCAGCAACTCGGACTGACGTATGGAACGACTTGGCGCATTTTACGTCGAGATCCTAAATTGAAAGCATACAAAATACAGCTTGTGCAAGAACTGAAGCCGCCCGACCTTCCTAAGTGACATCGCTTCGTTCTATGTGCTCTCGAAAAGTTCGAAGAAGATCCGATGTTTTCGAGCCAAAATTGCCGCATTTGGGACGAAGAGCAACCTGAAGAGATTCAAGAGCTGCCACTTCATCCAGAAAAAACAACGGTTTGGTGTGGGATGTGGGCCGGTGGAATCATCGGTCCATATTTCTTCAAAAATGTTGCCGGTTTGATGCCATGATAACCGACTATTTGATGCCTGAAATTGAAGCTCGTGATCTCGGCGACATTTGGTTTCAACAAGACGGCGCCACTTCCCACACATCGTATCAATCAATTGATTTTTTGAGAGAACACTTCGGTGAACAGATAATTTCACGATTGGCCACCAAGATCGTGTGATACCACACCGTTAGACTTTTCCCTGTGGGGATATGTGAAGTCTAAAGTTTATGCGGACAAACCCGCTTCGATTCAGGCCTTGGAGCAAAACATCACGCGTGTCATTCGCCATTTACCAGTCGAAATGCTCGAACGAGTCATCGAAAATTGGACTCAACGGAAGGACCATCTGAGACGTAGCCGCGGCCAAAAAAATAAATGCCAAAGAATGTTCTTTCAAATGATAATAAACATTCCCCATTCAATTTGAATTTTCTGTGTTTTTTTTTTTCTTTAAAAAAGTAGGGAACCTCGAAATGGATCACGCTTTACATCGAAGGAGTGACCTAATACTCTATGTATGCGCGGCGGAAATCCCTTTCAGGACATTTGAATTCAAGCAATGCCCGTCTGCCTATCTGCCACTCTAGGACTATAACTCTCGAAATATGTTTCCGATTGACCTAAAATTGGGTATTTAGTAATATTTTTTCGTCCCGCGCACAACTCACACACAAAAATCGACCATTTTCTACAAAAAGCTAACTGCTTATAACCATGACACTAGTGCATACAAACATTACAGTGTAAAATGGGCGTTATTGCCTCGCATCTTTAGGCACCTCCCATCCAAAATAACTATAACAATTACAAAATTGAATATCTAATATATGGGCATTTTTGGGACAGAAAATTTTTGAGATTTTAAAACACACTTTTTGGGACATCTTTTTATAGACATATGAAGTCTTGACATGTAATCTTAAGGAATCATTATGAATGTTAAGCTTAAATAGAGCCAACACCTAAAAAGTGTTTGCCTTTAATGTAAAATTTTTTATTTCCATTTTTATGGAAGAATGTTTTCACTTTCTTTTCTATTATTCTTAACACAAATGTATAAATACGATATTAAATTGAAGAGTAGACAGTACTGGGTATTTTTAGCAAAAAAAATTAAGGACACGGTTTCGCGTTACAATTTTTTTTCGATTTGATTTTGTGCAATTTTTTCCGTTTGTCAGCCAAAATTCTCCTCTTTAATTTTCAATATGTATATGTATATCGATATCGTAGGGAGCGAATAAGTATTTAAAATATTTTTTTAAAAATATTATCCTTTGAAGTCCTTTTAAAGAGTAACAGGACCAGGATATGAAAAACTGAAAATGCCAATGAACTTAATTTTGCCTATAGTTTCAGGCGTATATCTTCCGGTTCAAGTGTAAAGATTTTTTTTGAAATTGTTGGACGGTGTTATTGTTTAATTTTTCGAATAAGGTACAACATCAAATAATGACAACTTTAAGGGGCCAAACAAGCAAGAGCACGTAATGATGAAACAGTCAAATAATAAACGTCAACAAAATATAATTATTGGAGTCAATAAGGAAACTATTTTCAAATGAACCTGTCAATTTGTGCGGGGCTACCAGAAGGTGCTAAACAAATGTGGGAACACATTATTCCCACTCAGTTCAAAATATTTTCTAAGATTAATTTTCTTTTAAAAATATTTTCAAAACGAAAAATACTAAAACATTATTTTGTCACTCTTTTTTCAGTCGTAAAATAATTCAGTTTGATTCTTCTGTAGCTGTTATTTTGTTTTTAATAAAAATTTGTATCCTGAATTTTTATAATTGGTGACCCCGAACCATGATTCAATTATACAAGGTTGTGTTACTAGCAGGTGGTCTATCTATTTTTTTCATGTGGATAGTAGTTGAAATGTCATTATAATGTTTGAATTTCGTATTTTGTTTACATTTTGTTTGTCAAAAATATTTTAAAATCAATTCGGTCAATTTATTGAATAAGTCAATAAAAAGAAAATACGTTTAAAATTGACGAAAATAAGATGAACGCGATAAAGGACCGTTATTTAATATCCCGAAGGATGAAAGGCGAACAATGGAATACCAATAGCCGTGACGATCTTTGCCAAATACTGTCCACGTGGGGAAGTCTTTTTAGTGGCGTGATAAAAGTGGTTTAATATATGTGCAGAATAAAAGATTAACTACAATAAAACAATTTGGGACTGAGACTGTTAAATTCAGTTATTCCGTACCGAATTTTAGGAGTTTATTTGCGCTGGTATTAAGTACATGTGTGTGGGATGTTCGTTTTTGAGATGTCATACACACAACCCGTACGGACGGACATACACATCTCAAACGACATAAATGTCCTGAAACGGATATCGCCAAACATATAAGCAATTGTAGATTATTCTATGTGTTCATTTTTGATCAGTTGTAAATGTAGAATATAGGCTCCTCCAAAAATGATGGTACACTAATGTAAGATTTAGTCCATTCGTTTCAGGGGAATTGCACAATTTCATCATTTGTATGAACTTATATGACAACAAATATATAATTTTGTTTATTTGTAAAAAACTTTACGACATTTGAACATATTTTTTATATCATCAGGCACACCAAGAGCATCGTTATCAACAGCAGCTTCAAATCCTATGAAACTACCGAAATTCTGGAAACGAAATGCTGCGTTATGGTTTGCTCTAGCAGAGGCACAATTCGCACAACATGGAATTGCTACAGAATCAGCAAAAGTTTTCGCTGTCATTGTAGAAATGGATGAGGATATTTTAACAATAGTAAGTGACATAGTTTTAAATCCATCTGCAGCCGCATACCAACAACTTAAAGGAAGATTAATTGATCATTTTGCTGTGTCGCATGAAAATCGTATTAAAGAACTTATATTATACACGGAAATAGGCGATAAAATACAATCCCAGTTACTACGTGAAATGCGTGTTCTTGCTAAAAGTGACGTTACCGAGGATTTTTTGAAAACAATTTGGCTATAACGACTCCCTACACAGATGCAAGCGGTACTCACCGTATCCTCAGGGTCCTTAGAAGAGCTCGCTAAGATGACTGACCGTATTTCTGACACAACGCAAACAAATTCTGCTGCTATTTGCGCTACACAGACACTTTCGCAGATGGAACACCTTTACCAGAAAATTTTGGAACTAACCACCATTGTCGATGAACTCAAAATCATGCAAACTACAGCGAAGAGTGGTTCTCGTAGAGACAGGAACAATTCACCAACTGCTGGTTATTGATATTTCCACAAACGGTTTGGTGTAAATGCTCGTAAGTGTAGATCACTCTGCAATTTCCAAAATAGCACGGGAAACATGCTACCCGGTCACTAGAAGGTGCAAGTAATCGGGAAGCTATTACAAGTCGTCTATTCGTTGACGACAAATATCTAAAAACTAAATTTCTAGTTGACACCGACGCTGACGTTTCCGTTTATCCTTCTTTTAATTTACAAAATAAATTAAAACTATCAAAATTCAAGCATTACGCGGCAAATGGATCAACAATCAATACGTATGTCGATATTTTACTTAGTCCATCATTTGGACTGCAAAAGTCATTCAAATGGAGCTTCAAGGTAGGCTCTCAAATATGGCCCAATACTCAGAAGTTAAAACACTTCTAAAATCATCACCGTACCATGAGTTATTATCCAAATTTCCGGAGCTCACTAATCCAACATCGTTTAAAAAAACATAGCAAAACATACAGTTGAACATGTAATCGAGACCAAGGTTTAGGTTTAGGTTAGGCTGGCAGCCGTATTTTTTATACAAGCTCACATTGACCAGTTTAGGTCCCCAGTGTTACCACGGGCTGAAATGCCCCTCATCGAATCCAACCTGTTTGATATACAAATTTGTCGATAGTACGAATATCGGTACTGGAAAGATCTGTTAGGCTGCCTAGAAAAGCCGACCCCAGTAAGTCCAGTCGTCGTTTACTCAGAGCGGGGCAGTGGCATAGCAAGTGCTCAATGCTATCCACTTCTTCCTCATCTCCACAGCTTCTGCAGAAGTCATTAGAGTCAATACCCAATTTTTGGCGTGTTCGCCGATCAAGCAGTGTCCCGTCAGAACTGATACTAACGTAGACAATCTTTGTCTCTCTAGTGCGAGGAGATATTTTGATCTTCTCAGGTCATACCTTGGCCAGATTTGTCTAGCTACTCTGCAGGTGCCGATTTCTGTCCATCTTTCGTTGGACTGCCTGATTGCCTCTTGCCTAAGCCAAAGCTTGCACGTGGATAGTGGCGCACCAATATATGCAAATACTTCGAGAATTTGTAATGTCGCCCCTTTCCTAGCAAGTTCATCGGCTTTGCAGTTCCCCGGGATATCCCTACGCCCAGGTACCCATATGAGGTGTATGTTAAACTGCTCAGCCATCTCGTTAAGAGATGTGTGGCAGTCGAGGGCTGTTTGTGAATTTAGGGATGTTGCCTCCAGAGAATTGATGGCAGCCTTGCTGTTCGAGTAAATTACAGCGCCAGTGTTGGTTACTATGTTGCGACTCAGCCACTTGGCTACTTCCCATATAGCCATTATTTCGGCTTGATAGACACTGCAGGTATCTGGTAGTCTGTGAGCTATATCCAATCTAAGCTCTGCACAGTGTACTCCGAAGACAACCTTTTCATCAAGCTTCGAACCATCCGTGTAAAAGTGGAGATGGTTTCTATTACCTGGTATTCTTCCAACCCATTCATCTCTGGCGGGAATCATAGTGATGTAATCGAGACCAAAGGTCCTCCAGTAGCAGTTAAGCCACGTCGTTTACCCCAGATAAATTGGACATAGCTAAAAATGAATTCCAATTCATGATGGAACAATGCCTTTGTCGTCGAGTCCACTGCACATGGTGCCAAAGTGAAATGGAGATTGGAGACCATGTGGAGACTATCGCCGACTTAATACTCAAACTATTCCCGATTATTATCCAATTCCACACATACACGATTTTGGTCATGGTTTGAGTGGCAAATCGATTTTTTCCGCCGTTGTTTTTGTTCGTGCCTATAACCAAGAATTTACGTCCATGACTTTTGGCTTAAGAAATGCTGCTCAAACTTTTCAAAGGTTCATGCATCAAGTTTTACATGGACTGGATTTTTGTTTCGTCTACCTAGATGACGTTCTAGTTACATCCAAAGACGAAAAGGAACATTTCATACACCTCAAAATTCTGTTTCAATGACTGAACGATTATGGCGTGGTTATCAATGTGAATAAATGTGTATTTGGCCAACAAGAACTTTCATTTCTTGGACACCTTGTTAGCAATAGAGGAATACGTCCACTTCCCGACAAGGTTAAAGTAATTATGGACTTCCCTAAACCACAAAGCGTTAAAGAAGTTAAAGGTTCCTTGCTATTGTAAATTTTAATAGAAGATTCTTCGATTCAGATTCCTCTCATCGAGTTCCAAAAAGGCAACAAAAAGAACGACAATACGCCTATTATTTGGACGAATGAAGCAAATAAAGCTTTCCAAAAATGCAAAGGTGATCTAGCCAACTGCGCCTTTCTTGCATTTCCTTCGGAAGATCTTAAAATCTGTGTCTTGGTTGATGCGTTCGATTCAGCAATTGGCGGCGTACTTCAACAGCTCACACCTAAAGGATGGCAACCACTCAGCTTTTTTTCACGTAAGTTGGATGATACCAAAAAAATATTTTTGGATATCAAAAAATACCAAACAAATATACAACAGTGTTGATCGTAGAATAACGAAATTTGGTGCATACGTTAGTGGAGCTACTCGTATTATCAAAAATTTTCAAGTATTAACGGTTGTGGCAAGGATTAGTGGTTGTGGTAAAATTTACCGTAGTATTATTTAAAAAATTAAAATCTCGAAAACTATTGATCGTAGAAAAACGAAATTTGAATTGCAACTATTGCAGACATTTTTAGTAATTTCAGTAAAAGTGGGCGAGATAGATAAAATGGGCGTGGCAATATATAAATATTGAGTATCTCGGAAACTATTTGTCGTAGAAGAACGAAATTTGATTTGTATGTTATTGGAGTGAATATTAGTGATTCTTCAAAACAGTGGGCGTGATAGGATTAGTGGACGTGGCATTATTTAAAGAATTAATATCTCAGGAACGGTTAATCAGAATGGAACGAAATTCGGTAAGAATGTTACACAAGTTCGTATCAGAAATTTCACCAAATATCTCAGAAATTTCACCAAATAGCTCAGAAACTACCAATCGGTTATGAATGAAATTTTGTATGTAAGTAGATCCTATAGAAATAAATTCTCCAGAAGTGGAAGAGATGGAATATTTTCTATTGTTATCAAAGAGTGTGCTCGGTCAAATAATGGGTCTGCTCTGACCCATGAACATGGCTGTTGCCATCTCTACAAATGTATTCGATAGAGTGGTAGGTGAATGACATAAATACAACCAGATCGTCTTGTAATTTTTTCGATGTAATTAGCCGATTTAATCGACTGAAATTTTCTTATTTTTAAAAAAATTCGCTACAAAGAATACCATATCGCTTCATGACTTGCTCCATGTCCTTTTTAAATATTTTTCCGGTTGTAGAATTGAATGCCACTTTCTTCACTTACGGTTCCCTAATATGGGGGGGATTCATGTTATTCTTATACGGATTCGAACTAAAGATCGAATTTTTCATTGAATTAATATAAGTTTTCATTTATTTCCGGTTGTAGAATTGAATGCCACTTTCTTCACTTACGGTTGCCTAATATGGGGGGATTCATGTTATTCTTATACGGATTCGAACTAAAGATCAAATTTTTCATTGAATTAATATAAGTTTTCATTTATTTCAAAAACTATTGTTTGTTCAAAATTCTAATTGATTCAACGTTTTTATTGTCGTTTGAGGAATATATTTAAACGATTAAATCTTCTAATCGAAATAGCCATTTAGTTCATTACATTAATTTACTCAAAGTTCCAACTCAATTCCAGAAAATTTATTCAAATTAAAAAAGCCATTTACATTTCTTGATTTCTATTAATAATGCATTTCTTTCTCAAGTTAATTGTACTCCGAGTACCTTGTGGTGCTCCTTCTAGCCCCAACACCTAATGAAGTTAAGCTCGTTGCTTCCTTAATTGTAATGAAATAATTTTTACCACCATTAGCCACCACCTCCACGCCATCGCCATCGCCATCACCACCACTGTGGCCTCGATGAACGACAGAAATCCCAACACTCTCATTTGGCTTTATTAATATCGCATTTTGAAGCCGTCGCTGGGGCTCACTCCGCCTCCCCGGACGGGTACACATTTCAATGATTTACTTAACAAAAGCATGAAAATCACATAATTATGATTGGAATCGTGAGCCAACCCTAAGGGCCGCTTAAACTCCATCGCCACCACCACTAAAAGTAACCCAGGGAAAATGTTATTAAATGACACAAAGCAAAAAATGAAAATGAAATAAAGTGAAACACAATGAAACCACAAACAAAGTGTAAACACGTCAAATATAGATTAGCACCAAATGAAAAGAAATAAAGAGAAAACCAACACCAAAAAAATTCAGAATAATTTCAAACAAATAAATGAAGCAAATCAAATAACAAAATACGACGAGAATGCGCCACAAACTGGTAGCACATGCCACACACCCACACACAACAGAACAAAGTTATAAAAAATTAACAAGATTCGATTAGTTTCGATTTAATATTGTTCAGGGCAAACAATGCTCTACAACCGCCCCACCAGCCGAGCAATAATACAAGACACGAAATGTGGTGGTGGGTGGTGTTTATCTGGAAGAGGGCGAGGGGAGATTTCTTTCAAGAAAGTGGAAACATCATAGGTTGGGTTGAAAGGGTCTTTCAGCGCTGCTAGTATTTCAAAATATCGTTAGGAAATCATATTGCGCCAAAAAAGGTCATGAACAAAAATTATCTAAACTCAAAAAGTAAGTTTTCTAATCAGCTTTTATATTTGGGAAAGTTCAAAATTCTTCAGAATATGGAATAAAATTTATATTTCCCTGCTTTCATCAGAAGAAAATTCGTAAAAATGGATTATAAATGAAAGGGGCTTTTCCTCGGAGAGATATCAAATTTATTGATGGAAATAATAACAAGTAAAAGCGTGGATTGCACTCAATTTTATTAGTGGAAAAATCTTTGGATATGGAGTAAATAATAAAACGATCCTTTTTGTTTAAGTAAATTATTAAAAAAACGAACGCGGCAATTTTTAGGCCGCAAATTCTTTAGCCAAACTCTTCACCTGAAAAATGTGGTATCTATGGCTTACGATAGTCATTTTGAGTGCAACATCTACACGGGGACTACAACAAAATAACATTGTATTTGTATAAATTTTATTGAGATGTATTCTTGCCAACAGATTACAAACTGGATAGTTTCAACTAAATTTCTTAGAATATGTGGTCTTTGTGGCTTAAATAAGCCTTTTTGGGAACGATATATATAGGTGGACTACGAGTAAAACAAAAATATGAACTGATTTAAAATACATTTACGCGATGAATTCTTGTCTTTATTAAATACAAACTGTTAAAATGCTTAGAAAATATGGTATTTATGGCTTAAATACGTATATTTTGGAGCGACCTCTATAGGGTGACTATAATAAAATATGAACCGATTTGTAAAATTTTTGCTGTGAAGAATTCTTATCAAAATAGAATACAAACTGCAAAGTTTCTGCTAAATTGCTTAAAAAATTTGGTATATATGATACAAATCCCGTATTTTGTACCGACATCTATAGGGGAGCTATATCAAAACATTGACCGATATGGCCCATTTGCAATCCCAAACAACCTGCAACTAAAGGGTCCCCCATCTAACGTTTTTTTTTTTCAACTAGTGCTTATTTCGTGAATGGTAACACTTAGCTCATGTCTGATTTGATAGATAATTAGTTTTATCCTTCCGCTGAACGAATATGGTTGTGTGTACGCTTGAAAAACGCTGGGAGCGATCGACTTACAGAAGATGCCGATTTTGCCCAAAAAAAATCATCTTTTCAGATGAAGCTCATTTTGATCTTGGCGGGTATGTAAACAAGCAAAATTGTCGCATTTGGGGCACAGAAAATCCGCACGTATACATTGAAAAGCCGATACGCCCAAAACGAGTCACTGTTTGGTGCGGATTTTGGTCCAGAGGCATAATTGGGCCATTTTTCTTCGAAAATGAGCAAGGAGTGGCCGTTACAGTCAATGGCGATCGTTATCGGGCCATGTTGAATTTTTGTTCACAAAAATTGAAGAGGAGGATATTGGCAACATTTGGTTTCAACAGGACGGCGCTACGTGCCACACAGCCGAAGCTACACTCGATGTTTTGCGTGATGTTTTCAAAAAAAAGTTATTTGGCGGACCCTTTATAAGAAATATTTCTACCAAATTTGATCAATCTAGCTCTATAATAACGGACTGTAGCTTGTATACAACAGACGGACGGACAGACAGACATAGCTAAATTATCTTAGAATTTTACGATGATTAAGAATATATATATGTATACTTTATGGGGTCTCAGATCAATATTTAGAGATGTTACAAACGGAGTAACAAAATGAATATACCCCCCATCCTATGGTGGAGGGTATAAAAAGCGAAGTGCAGAGACCAAAATGTCAACCTGATCGTTGAAAATATATACTTTAGAGTGTCAAAAAGTAAAATTGCTCCGAATGCAGTGTTGCCAGACGAATTAGACCAAAAGTGGTCAAAATGAAGACACGAAAATCGTCAAACCTTTCCAATTCTTCAGCAGAAAATTCTACATTTACATACAGATTTTGAGGTTTCTCAGGTAAAGGAAATGTTTCAGAGACAGATATGTATTAATAAGAACTCTCAAGACCTTTCTGATAGATACGAGGGTTGCTGTTTATATTTCGGTCCTGGCAATGGTGTTGCTAGATGAAAACTGGAACGTTTTGGAAAGTATGACATTTTTTAGCATAACTTCACTCAGACCGTTTTGTCAGTTGAGCGCGAATAGTTTTGGTTACAGTGTGTAGAAAATTCACCGCCAAAACATGGTTTTTTAACGCTTCGATAGCTGCTTCAGGCGTCGAATTTCTCCGAAGACTTCAGGCAAACAAATTGTGGTGTACGACTCAGAATTGACCGCCCTACGTTGCTCAAGCGGAACAGTAGCCACATGACCAGTTTTGCCGAAGAAACAGGCGACCATTTGCTTCGAAGTGCTTCTTCCACGAACAACTTTCGTTGGATTTGGCTCGTCTTTGAAGACCCACACGGTCGGGCTCATACGCATAGATCCAAGATTCGTCACCAGTGACGATCTTATAAACGTATTTTGAAGCACCGCGATCGTATTTTTTGAAAATTTCTTTGCACCAATCGACACGAGCCTTTTTTTGAGCGATTGTCAAATTGTGCGGGATCTAACAGGAACAAACCTTTTTTACGGCCAGATGTTCATGCAATATCGAATGTATGCTGGTTGAAGAAATGTCCAAGGATGCCTCTATCTCACGGTATGTCACATGACGATCTTGCATTATCAGTTCACGCACGGCATCAATGTTGTCTGGCGCAACGGCCGTTTTTGGACGACCTTCGTCTCTGAGCGAGCGTCGGCCACGATTGAATTCATTAAACCAGTTTTCCACAGTGCTATAGGATGGTGCTTCATCGCCATACAAAGATTTAAGTTCATCTATGCACTCTTGTCGTGATAATCCACGTCGAAAGTTGTGAAAAATGATCGCACGAAAATGTTCACGAGTTAATGAATTTTTTTGCCAAATTGTTTTTTTCAAGTCACTGTAAACAACACAAATGATGGTCGTACGTCTAAACGTCCTGAGTACGTTTATGCAAAAAAATGTCAAACTTTCCAGTGGAAATGTCAGATGGCGCCAGAAATACACTAAGTGTTGCCTAGGCCAGAAATATATATATCAACTCTCGTATATTCATTAACAATTTGCATAAGTATACTTACCGACGCACGGTGGTTCCTAATTTAATTTTACTGGTCAAAAGTTCAATTTTTTGTCTCCACCGATTTCTAAAATTTTAATATCGTCCATAGGAAACATATTAAAACTAAGACCGCCGAAAACTTATGGTGATTTCGTTTATGCAAAAAAATGTAAAAAAATCTATGTTTTACACTGAAACCACATTATTAGGTTTGTTTTTAAAAATGGTGCAGCCGTATGAACGGGTTTTGATTTCATTCGTAAAATTATTACACTCCGCAAATGCGAAAATATCGCATTTTCCACACTCAGCCCAGTCCACGGAGTGGAGTGTTGCACCGTAGCAGACTTCAGAACCAAACCTAAATGAAAGCGTACATTCTTAATTCAATATGAAATGGTTGCGCCATAATGTAGGTATGGGTTTAACTCACCGCACTATTTTTGTTCCATTGTTCGCAGGCAAAATGCGAAATTAGCAGTGGATTCATGGGGAATTTTTAAAATGTCGCAACATGATGTGGTGATATTATTTTTCAGAAACGAAATCACCATTAGATAAAAAAATTGGTAATTATGGGCGTGGTTTGCTGCTGAAAACAAATATTTTATGTTATTTTTGAAAAAAAACGTAATTTTTGTAATTTGTGAAGAAGGAAATTGTCAGTTCTCGCAAACTATTATCGATAACGGGTTAATTTGTTTGTTAGGTAGATAGGATACGATAGTAGTCTTTAAGAAATGTTATACCAATGACAATTGAATACTATAGACGTCGCATGGTATTTACAGACTTCATCCGCCAGGTGGCGTCCGAGCAGCCATTCTCTCATTCCCAAATTCCTCTCTCAATTATTTCTCTGTCAAAACATGCCGACTTTTTTGTACTCTCAAATAATTTCTGAGAAGGGAGTGAGTTTTTCAGTTTGTTTTGTTGTTGAATGTTTTGAAGTTGGAATATAATAAAATTAAAGATGAAAATCTTTTCTGTCTTTGCAGAGTAAATAAAGGTATCTATCCTCTCTTTGCAGAACGCTCTCTTTACAGTTTAGGCAGACAAAACGCCATCTTCAATATGCAGACATACTAAACGAATTGTCAAACTCCATGCAACGTCTATAGTATTCAATTGTCATTGGTTATACTGTATTACTGTACTATTTACATGTTTCCACAATTACTATATTTTAGTGAAATCGAACTTCTGAGGGTCAAAAGGGGTTAAAGAGGTATTCTACCAGCAGAAAGGTCAAGGTGTCCTCTTTAAGCCCACATATATGTACGTTTGTACCTGTCTTGACCCGTTTGTAGACCACTTTTTAATTTGAATGAAATTACTCAGGGAAAAAATGTTTTACTTTTTTATTTTACCTGATCTTATGACTATGTATGTATGTACACCAAGCCAATTGTGTGTGTTATATCAGATATCAATATTTATCAGTTATTTTTTTATCAATATTTTTATGTAACATTTATTTATCAATATTTTAAAAAAATTTAAAGAAAATGTCGAAGAAAAGTTTTTTTTTTCATTTTTCAAAATTTGTTATTAAAATTTTTTATTTATTACACACATTTCCATGCTATATATTAAAAAAATCAAAAGTTTAACTTTGACCTTGAATTCCTTAATAACTACTAAAACGATTTTATTTAAATTGAAATTGGAGAAAAGCTTGAGGAGATATCTGTCGAAAAAAGTACCAAATTATCTCTATCGGTTCAAAAGTTACAGCGTTTTGGCCAGTAAAAAACTATTCTGAACCACTGTGCGACGTAAACTCCCATGTGTAATTTTTCGATTTTTTTCACCAAACCAATATGCAATAAACCCAATAAGTTGCGGAAATTCAGAACTGTTACACAATTTCCTTTAGAAATGATAATTTGTAAGATGTTTTGTAATGTCCGTGATATTTGCAATGTTTCCATATTGCGAATTTTTTGTAATTCACAATTCCACATAAACCGCAAATTTTTACAAAAATATTACAACAAGTTTAATAAGATTAATATATTTGCATTTATGAATATATTGGAATCCGCATTTTCGAACAAAAAACATTTATGAAAGAATTATTTTACTGTAGGGTAATTCCAAAGGAAACCGACCCACTCCGAATGTTTATAGATTTAGATTTCAATGAAATTTTACACGCGTATACTAGAAGACCATGCAGACTTACAACTTTTTACCGATTGTCCAAATACATAACGGTTTTTATTTTATTGAGTGGCCAAGTTGGTCACCTACAACATTTTTTAACAAATTTTGCCTTTTAAAAGTCTACATTACTTTTGAATGGAAACATATTTTGCCATAAAATGTAAACAATTCAGAATGGGTCCTTTATGGGTTAAAAAATATGAACAAATTATCGCCCGTCCATCTGTCAGTTCGACTGAATGGTGCTAACGATAACTCTGAAAAGAAGTGACCGAATGACTTAAAATTTCGTGCATTTTAATATTTTATTCAAATCCAGTTTATTTCTGATGGACAACCATATCGGCCTACTCACTCGGTGGAGGTAGCCCCCACAAATGGTTAACATTTTGTGACATGTTAAAACTCCTATAACGTATATACTACTGATGGTTATCCTGTAAAATTGCATACATAGTAATCATTTTACTGCCTCTATAAGCTGGACAAAAATAGGCGAAAACTTTTGGTACTTCCCACACAAATAAGTCAATTAGTAGAATGCGTCGACCTTTCAAACATCCATACAAAGTAATATATTGCACATTACAATACGCAAAAAGTAAGGGTATACCTTAGTCAGTATGTTCGACTAACATTTTCTTACTTGTTCTTTGTAAAGGATTTTCCAATAAGAGTGATATGATTTCTTTGAAAAAAAACACTTATTGTTAGGGAAATTCCAAATGTTTTTATTTAATGTGAAGTAAAATCGATACAATTAAGTTCTGAATAAAACGTCATTCAAATGGCCTCCACGACTTCTTCTGCAGAAACGAATTCGATGAACCCAATTTTTCGAGAACTTTTTTCACTAAATCAAGTCGAATGTCATGAATGGCACGTTCAATATTGACTTTTAAAGCTTGAAGTGAGTCTGGTTTATTTCGAAAGACCAATGACTTCAAATAACCCCACAAGAAATGGTCCAATGGTGTTAAATCACAACTTCTTGGAGGCCATTCAATATCACAATTTTTTAAAATAATCGAACCTCCAAACTTTTCTCGCAACAATTCATTTGTTTCATTTGCTGTGTGGCACGTAGCCACAATCGGTCAATGGCAAAAAGATAGCTCTTAATGAGAGCTGACATATTTCTCATGGGTGTTTTTTTTTCGATTTAAAAAAATGGACTTAGCGCATGAAAAGTTGTTATTGGAGAACGATTTTTTGATAATAAAACTGAACGTTGTTCTTGCGTATATCTCTCCGTGATGAAATTGTAAACACTACTGAATACAATGAAAAACAAATGACAGATCATGACATTTTACAAATGGCCGAAACGTCACTTCAAAATCATATCATCCCTATTGGAAAACCCTTTATAGTCTGTCAAATAACAGTGGGAGGAATTAAAAAAGCAAATAATTCTGCTGTTTCTTAACCAGACAACCGATTGCGACAAAACTTGGCATGTTTGTAGAAGAGGTATTAGAGAAGCTATGATTTTGGATATACCGAGGTATACAAGGGCGGAGCTACATGTCTTCAAAGTTGGCCACCCCGGGTGCGTGTAAATTTCGTCTTTTTCGTCCGATACAAAAAAGTTATTTTGTGAATTTTTTTGGGAAAGAAGTATATGTCTTATTGTAGAGTTATAGATGAAAATAATTAAAAAAGTATTTATATTCATCTTAAAGAAAACTTCCTATAGAATGTTCTCGAAGAAAGAACGGTTCAAAAAATTCACTGGTATGGTTGTCAGACTTATTCATGTTATTTATTTACACCATTTTTTACACAAATTTCAAAAGTAAGTCAAATTTTCTCCAATCGCAAAGCTATATTAAAACCCTTACAGTTTTTATACGCGGCATGTTGTTTCAAGTTGAACTTTATTGTGTTTTTTGTTTTTTTTTGTTGAATTATGCATATCTTCCTAACCGCTTCACGTATTTTGAAGATATTAATGCCAATGAAAAGCTCTGCTACTCCTCAAGAATTGAATGACATATTTATGTCCTTTTGGTGGAAGAATGTGAAAATATGGAATATATCCTTAATCTTTGAATATCCAGAAAAAGTATACATTTATGTCCTTGAGTTTTTTGGTACTAAAGGGTAAAACTATTATGAAGTAAATAAGGAAAACTCAAAATAGAACTTTAATACAGCGCCACCTATCGGATCCAGATACAGTTACGCATAATCACAATGATAGTATAAATATAGTGTGTAAAAATAGCGTCAATCAGTCAAACCTTTTAGAAGTTACACTAGTCCAGCCGACGAATCTAAAATTCTATATAAAACCAGTAAGGAAAGGCATAAAGTCGGGTGGGGCCGACTATATAATACCCTACACCTCCCTAACAATGCGATAAGGGTCATTCCGATAATAATTTGGAATAATTGGTAAATGGGTAAGAACGTATATATGTGGATATATCTAATTCTGAACCGATAATCGCTAAATTAAGCAATATTCGTTCCTAAATTGAGAAACATATTTCTGAAAAATTGTAATGATCGGAAGTAAAGTACAACTTCTATAGCGCTTTGATACCAAATCAGGAGGAACATATATACGAATGTTATATATAAATCTGAACCGATTTTCGCTGAATACTCATTCATGTAAAAAGACCTCTTTCTGTATAATTTCGTACTGATCGGACATAAAATACAGTCTCTACAGCGCTTACATGCCAAATCGGGGGTAACGTATATATGGGGGCTATATCTAAATCTGAACCGATTTTCTCCGAATTTGGCAGTATTTCTTCATGTAGAAGGAAACCTCTCTTTGCCGAACTTCGCACTTCGATCGGATATAAAATAACATTTTTACAGCGCTTACATGTCAAATCGGGGGTAACGTTTATATGGGGGCTATATCTAAATCTTTACCGATTTCTTCCACATTTAACAGTGTTCATTCAAATAATAGGAAACCTCTTTCTGCCGAATTTCATACTGATCGGATATAAAATAAAGTTTTTACAGCGCTTACATGTCAAATCTGGGCTAACATATATATGGGGGCTATATCTTAATCTGAACCGCTTTTAACCAAATTCAATAGGGATCGTACTTGGGCAAAAAAATATATGTGTAAAGTTTCGTCGAGATCGGACCATAATTGCGACCTGTACTTTGAGTACAAGAATACATGCACAGACAGACAGACGGACATAGCTAAATCAACTCAGAAAGTGATTCTAAGTCGATCGGTATAATAAACGATGGGTCTATTTCTTCTCCTTTTGGGTGTTACAAACAAATGCACAAAGTTATAATACCCTGTACCACAGTGTGGTGTAGGGTATAAATATACAAGAACAATTCTAATATTGACTCAATAAAATTGCTATAGCTTTTAGGTCCATCAAGGTTCCATTTTTGGTTTTCCATATTCAGTTCATAATAGTTTGACCCTTTAATACCAAAAAATTCAAGGACATACATTTATACTTTTTCAGGATATTCAAAGATTAAGGTTATATTCCATATTTTCACATTCTTCCACCAAAAGGACATATATATTTCATTCAATATTGTTGAGAAGTAGCAGAGCTTTTCATTGGTATTAATATCTTCAAAATATCGTGGATCGTTCAAGAAGATATGGCTAATTTAACAAATGGTAATTTTCACAAAAATCCTTGAGATAGGTAATTTGGAGCCTGTACCACAAAAACCACAATAAATTTGGAAAAATTAAAAACGCAAAAAAATTCCCGGCCACTAGGAGATATTTTTGCAAAATTTTGTGAAAATTTAAAGTGGCCATTTATTGAGTTTGCCGAACTGCTTTGGTATTACCTATTATTCCGAATTTGAAGACAACGTTATTTGTTTGATTTGTCAATTTGTATGTGAGGTACCAGAAAGGGCGTGGCTAATATTCCCATGTTCCGTTGAACTGTTGGCAAAAACATTAAGTTGTATTTGGTTCCAAAGCTAACTTGTTCTTTATGTATACATATACATATAGACATTAATATACACATGTGTAAATATATGCTAGCACTTGTGTTTATTACTTGCCTAAGGCTATTTATTCAGCACCGAAGGTAATTCAATTCCTTTTAATATACGTATGTACTCTTTCTTATTTCATAAAGGCACACTGCACTGTGGTTCCAACTCAATTTTTTCCTTGGCATACATTTTCATTTGCATCATATATATCTATCATATATTGTATTTGCTCTGTCCGAGAAAAAAAATAATTGTTAAACCAACAATAATTCTTCATATGCGTTCATTGCTACAATTAAATCCTGCCTTAATACAATGCTAAATTATTTTTTCTAATTAGAAAAATACTTATTTTTAATGAAATATTAAAATGTAACAAGAAATACTACAAGTTGCAATTTACGTTTATCTTGTTGTTCCAGTGTGCATAACGCAATGACAGTTATGCTTGTTTGCATAGGTACAACTGTCATTGTCTTTAATTTGTTTACATTATATGTTCATTCTTTATGCACACAACACACACCAAATACCAACCAAACAAAGGACCCAATAACATTTTGTTAAAAGGTGACAATTAATTTGTCAATAATGGCATTACAAAAAAACTGCTGTTGTTGTCGTTATTTACGTTGTACATTTGTAGCAACACATGCCACAGTGGGTATAATTTTAATAACTACTAATTTATTAATTTCCCTAGATGAATTTTGGAATGTGTATTGTGGTAAATCGAACTTATAGTATAGTTTGCTTTCAAACTTTCTGAATATGGTGCGCATGTAAAGTTTGACTAGTTGGAATACAATTTAATGCGTTTTTTTCAAATACGTGCCATTGTGCAGACGCCAAACAAAGGAGCTCAGTTCTTCTTTATTGTTTGACTGGAATTCGTGTCTATGGATAGTTTATTTCTCTGGGACTGTTTTTCTGTTTAACTTAAGTGGTATTGTGTAGTTATGCAAGGCATTTAAATGTTTCTGAATGACAGTTTTCGTGATATATGTGGGCTTCATGCGAGTATGGACGAACAAAACTTGTAGTTTGAGTAGATTCAAGTCACAAGAACGACGAGCTCTTGACGACGCCACAAAATGGAGCTTAAATTCTTAATATACTCCTAAGCAACAGCTAACTGAGTTTGTAAAAAAAAAAAAAAAAAAAGTGATGTCTTGTAACATTTATCTCTTCTGAAAATTTTTAAAATAATTTTAAATTTAAAGGGCTAGAGTCGAACACTGAAGTCTTCCTCTATACTAGAGTCGACCATTGCGGTCTTCTTCTATATTAGAGTCGACCATTGCTGTCTTCTTCCATACTGGAGTCGACTACTGTGATCTTCCTCTAGACTAGAGTCAGCCACTGCGATCTTCCTTCATACTGTAGTCGACTGCTGAGGTCTTCCTCTATTCTAAAGTTGACCACTGAGATATTCCTCTATATTAGAGTCGACCACTGAGGTATTCATTCCTCTATTCTGGAGTTGACCCCTGAGGTCTTCCTATACACTGCAGTGGCACACTGAAGTCTGCCCCAATACTAAAGTCTGCCACTCTAACTATATCTAATAACTGAGATCTTCCTCTATACTACAGTCGATTAATGAGGTATTCCTCTATACTACAGTCGATGAATAAGGTATTCCTCTACACTAAAGTTGACCACTCAGTTGTTCCTCTATACTAGAGTGGACCGCTGAGGTCTTCCTTTATACTAGAGTCGACCACTGAGGCTTTCCTTTATACTAGAGTCGAACACTGAGGTCTTCCTCTATACTGGAGTCGACCACTGAGGTCTTCCTCTATATTAAAGTTGACCACTGAAGTCTTCCTCTATACTACAGTGGACCACGGAGATCTTCATTTGTAGTAGAGTCGACCACTAAAGAATTCCACTATACTAGAGTTGACCACGGAATTCTTCCTCTACACTGGAGTGGACCACTGTGGTCTTTCACTATAGACGACTACTGAAATCTTCCTCTACACGAGAGTTGACCACTGGATTCTTCCTCTATAAAGGAGTCAACCACTGAGTTCTTCCTTTATACTATAGACGACCACTGAAGTCTTCCACTATTCTTGAGTTGCCGATTGAGATCTTTCTCTATACAAGAGTGGACCACAGAGATTTTCATCTATAGAATAGTCGACCACTAAGGTATTCCTCTACACTGTTGACCACGGAGTTCTTCCTCTACTAGAGTGGACCACTGTGATCTTAATCCATACTACAGTCGACCGCTGAGATTTTCCTTTATACTAGAGTCGACCACTGAGGTCTTTATTTATACTAGAGTCGACAACAGTGGTCTTCCTCTAAACTAGACACTGAGATCTTCATCTACACTAGAGTTAACCACTTACGCCTTCCCCTATACTAATGTCGACCACAGAGGTGTTCATCCACACTAGAGTCGACCAGTGAGGTCTTCCTCCATCCGACCATTGCGGTATTCCTCTATACTAGAATCAAACCTTGCGGTCTTCATCTATACAAGATTCGACCATTACTCTATATTAGAGTCGACCACTGACGCTTCATCTATACTAGAGTCGACCACTGAGGTCTTCCTCTATACTAGAGTCGACGACTGAGTTCTTCGTCTACACTAGAGTTGACCACTGTAGTCTTCCTCTATACTAGAGTGGACCACTGTAGTCTTCCTCTATACTAGAGCCGACCACTGAGGTAGTCATTCCTCTATGCTGGAGTTGACCCCCGGCAGGGGACCACTGAGGTCTTCCTTTATACTAAAGTCGCCCATTTTGGTCTACCTCAATATTAGAGTCGAAAATTGCGGTCTTCTTCTATACTAGAGTCGACCACTGTGGTTTTTTTCTACACTAGACCCGACCATTGACGTCTTCCTAGAGTCGTTCTTTCTTTATACTAAGACGACCACTGAGTTCTTCCTTTATACTAAGACGACCACTGAGGTCTTCCTCTATACTAGAGTCGACCACTGAGGCTTTCCTTTATACTAGAGTCGAACACTGAGGTCTTCCTCTATACTGGAGTCGACCACTGAGGTCTTCCTCTATACTAGAGTCGACCAATAAGGTCTTCCTCTATACTAGAGTCGACCACTGAGGTCTTCCTCTATAACAGAGTCTACCACTGAGATCTTCCTCTATATTAGAGAGGACCACTGAGGTATTCCTCTATACTAGAGTCGATAGTATAGAGGAATACTTCCTTCCTCTATAGTAGAGTCGACCACTGATGACTGAAGACGAAGGATGTCTTCACGTATTCCCCTATATTAGAGTAGTCTATACTTGAATCGACAAATTAGGTTTTCCTCAGGTATTCTCCTATTTTAGAGTTTTTTATACTAGAATTGACTCGAGAGGTCATCCTTATTAGTATTCCCCTATATATCCATAACTGAGTTTATCCATTATATCACATACACCTATACTTTTGTTGATCCTAATGTCTTGCCCTATATTAGGATCCTCTTTAATATAATATCTAGCCTTCTTTATATTAAAGTATAGAATACAATAATTAGCCACTGATTTCTTCCCTTATATTAGAGTCCTATATACTAGAGTCGACCACTAATGTCTTTTCCTATATTAGAGTCTTCTATACTACTATAGTCGACCACTTAGCACTCAATCAACGACATATTATTTTTACTTCGTAATAATATCAAAATGAAATGTGTTTTGCTCCTAATATCTTCAACTAATGGATCCGATTATTATTGTAGTAAATATTACATTATTAATGAGATTTTTCCTTCGGTTTGGCCTTTGGCTATTTTGTCTTTAATTTGATTGATTTTTATGTTATTTTAATTATTTTATGAACATGCGCCTGTGCCTGTGGTTATGTCAGTTGAATTATTTATACATAAATAAAAAAATATGGTTCACAGTGTGACATTTTGGCTGTTGGAATGGGTAGTCATGGCGTGAAGGGGTTATTCGTTCACTCACATTGACCACTTGATTAATGATCGTTGACAGATGTTGTTAATTGTGGGTTTGTGGAACATCTCAATCAATTTGGTTTGGAAACTTTGTTTCAAAATGCCTCTCCATAAACATATGTCAGTTTTAATATTTGTATTAATTGATTAGGTTTTCAATGTTACTCCATTGACATTAATCATAAAATTTTAATTAAGATACTGAGGTAATGTGACGATGTTGTCTACAGTATGCAGATATTCATATGAAGTTGTGGAAATTCTGTTGAATGTTGGCGTTATGTAGGAAATCCGCATAAAAAGAGAAAAACTATTTTTTAGCATAAAATGTTAACTGAACAATGTTTCAGCATATTCTTAGCTACATTACTGCCAAATATTTTTAAGCGGTATCACCAAGTCTGAATTAGCTGGTGGACAAAAACTGATGACACCACTTTCGAGGGGCCCACAGATTTGTTGAGGTCTATAAAAACAAATTGGTCACAAATTTCGCGAAACCTAGTATATGGTTATACTACCCTTTGGTAGTAGAATCAAAACTATAATGTGAAGTCCGTGTATTTGTTTCACTATTGCTCAGTGTTATCAATAGATCTGTGTTTTGTTTTGTGTGCGAATCGACCCGCACTAAAATGGTCACGTCTTGACCCAATTTTCTTGTCGCACTGGGTATTTAGTTAAGCTAACATTTCTCAAAATTGTATACAGCATTTAACACTGACACCACTGCATCATCTTACATTTCCGCGATTACCAGTACATTTTCAATCATTCAATTGAGGTCCCACATTCAACTACTCGTATTTCAATTACCAACTCCATCATTCGAAGCTTTGTTGGACTTCTAATAATACCAAATAATATGCATCGCTTCTTTACTTTTGTCTAACACTCTTAATTGACGGCTGACTGACAGACTACCTAACTGTCTGATGATTCTTCCATCTGCTGTCAAAGTTTATCAACAGCCAGCAAAAGGGACATATTTCAGGGGCAGTAATATCGTACGGACGGTGAGAGGGTGGCAACTGTTGACGCACCTGTGTTTGGTGTGGATGCCACTCTAAGAATTGCTGCGTCAATCGAACAGAGGTATTCTCAGTCAATCAGTCAGTCACCTTTAGAAAACGAACGAAACTACACAAATATATGTATGTTGTATATTCTCGCAATATGGAAACACGTCAGTCAGTCAGTTTATGTGCGCCAAAGTAGAATATCTCACTTGTGAAGCATAATTTGCTTATTCACTCATTGACCAGCAAAAGCGGCATCTTTTGAAAAGTTCAAATTGTTTTTTTGTTGTTGTTGAGTTTTTGGCCATTTTCATAATGTTACGATCACACAAAATTGAAAATTTTGTTTGGTCATCTTTACATCAGCGCAGTGTATTGTATGTACAATGAATAAAGAAAAAAATTAAAAAAAAGGAAAGACCGTGTGGAGGCCTAAACTGCGGCAGCTACCCCTGGCTCGGAGGGAAACAGAAAAACTGTTAAGTTAAACGTCATGTTGTCTAGATTAAAGATGAAATCAAAAGATAACTTTATAAGGCCTGACCAGTATCGGCATTGACTTCAGCCTCATCAGCATCTTAAACACACTGAAAGAATTATATTTGTACTATTTCGGACATATTGGCGTTTTGTTAAAATTTTGCATTCTTCCAGTTTCTAAGTGATAGCTTCTCAAATGGTGGGCCGTAGCGTATTTTGGTTATTAGTCAAATATTTTTAAAAAATACATAGACAAAAACTTCTATGCAAGATTTGGAAGAAATTTTACTTTTTATGCAAAAACATTTTTTATTCATGAACATAAATTTGGTTCCCATCAAAGTAATCCTACATAAATACACTAATGCTCTCCTACCAGCGCCTTTTCCAAACCTGGAAACACTTCGCAAATGCGATTTTTGGTATGGCCTTGAGGTTTTCCAGCAATGCGGTCTTTATCTCCCGAATCGTGGCAAATCTAACTCCTATCATTTGCATTTTAAGTTTTTCGAGCAGAAAAATATCATGTGAGGCAATTCTGAACCCATCGAGCTCATGCGAAAGTTCTTTTGGTGACAATTTAGCTATTTCTGCACAAATACAGTTTATACAAGTTTCATGTCCAGCACTTCTGAAAAATTTAATCAAAATAAGCCAGCCGCAAGTTTTTCAAAAAACATTTGAAAATTATCCACTATCTTCACTGCTTCAACGGTAATTGTTGTTCCGAGCCGCTAGGGCACGAACTTCCTTCTGTGAAGTTCTTGTAAAGGGGTTTCCATTAAGAGGTGTTATTTTGGTATTCAAAAAAAAATACCATTTTTGTAGATAAATGATCGGATGTTTATTTCATAATAAAGAGGAAAATATGCCGTTAATAACGAAAAACAACATCAGCCAAATCGCCACCACGACAACGCTTACAGGACCATATCCTTTTCATGAAATTTTCCATAACCAAATCCCAAAGTGGCTGGCCTATGTCCTCGATAGCACGAATTCTATCTTTGGGGTCTTGAATCGACGCTGGGCTGTTGGCGTAGACCTTATCTTTCACGTGACCCCAAAGGAAGAAGTCGCAAGGTGTTAAATCACAAGATCTCGGTGGCCAGTTGTGATCTCCTCTTCGAGAGATAACACAGTCCGGAAACTTTTCCCGAAACAGAGCAATGGTTTCGTTGCTTGTGTGGAAAGTAAACGTTGTCCAGATCAATACCATCCAAATCCGACCGTAAAAAATCGTTAATCATCTCTCGATAGCGCAATCCATTCACCGTAACTGGTCCATATTTAACCTTACGCTGAGATATAACAAATATAACAATCGGTTACTCCTTTCGAGAGTTATCGTGCGCACCAGCCAGCAGACAGACGGACGGACATTGCTCATTAGACTTAAAATGACCCAAAACGGATATCCACCGAACATACTTAGGGTCTTAGGTCACTCCTTCGATGTGTTACACTTTTGGTTCGTAGCAAATGATATATGTATACCCTCCTCTCTAAGGTGAGGGGATAAAAAATGTTTTTTCTAATTTTTTCAACAACAGTTACTAAGCTTATTCTTCTACGTGAATGTTTTAAGCATTTGTAGCCCTCATATTTTTCTTTCATTTAGATGGCGTCCCAGCTTTATCGAGCTTATACTTAAAAAATACACACATAAAACAGTTTGGTTGCCTCAACCGAATTATTTGCCAACCGAATTTTGGTAGTTCTGTCTACTATCAAGCGATTCCATCAGAGCAACCAACATTTTGGTTGTGGTATACAGGGTCTCCCATATTCGACGGACCCATCTGGCAACGCCATAACTTTTGACAGAGATGTCAGATCGCTTAATGACATACCGCGTTTGAAGCGTCAGTCCAAGCAGATTTTTACCATGGAACAATACACGCCACGCGAGCGCTCTGAAATAGTTGAAATTTACATTCAACAGAAGAAGTCAAGTCAACGTGCTTTTAAAATATTAAAAAATGTGAGAAGTGCGCCTTCTAAGAACACCATTAAGCGTTTATACGAAAAATTTTCGACTGGTGAGGCTCTTTCTAATCCGAAGAGGCCAAATAAAAGTCGACCAAGGCGATCGGCCGAGAATATCGCTGCCGTACGAGCCAGTGTTGAGAGGTCCCCAAGAACATCCCAAAAACGCCGTTCTCAGCAGTTGGGCATGGCTCGGTCCACTTTACAACGGATTATTCGCGTTGATTTGCATTTGTTCCCGTACAAAATTCAATTGACGCAAAGATTGTTGCCTGCGGACAAGCCTCGTCGATTGGAATGGGCCCAACGAGTCCGTGGGTCCGTCGAATATGGGCAACCCTGTACTTCTGCTTCCATTTTGACAACAATCATATTTTGTTGCGCCAACTACAAAAATGGTAACTAAAATTATCTTTTCTATGTTGCCCCAACCAACTATTATTCTGACAATTTGTCATTCATATGCTACAACAATTAACTGACAACATTGAAAACAAAAAACCAAACAATTCATAACAAAATTAAAAATAACATATTAAAAATTCATCACTATTATGAGATATGGAAATATTTGACACAAATTTTATTAAACGAGAGTACAATGCACAACAATACTTCTATGCAAATATCGTATAACCTTGTGCTTTCTATTTCATGTTTGTTGCTTTTATTTTGTATGTATGTAAAACATTTTGCACAACATAATCTGCATTCCACACATTATTATCTACACGAATTTATATTTGATCACATATACCTCCCGTTCCTGAACAAAGATTTACATATGTCAAATAATTCTATTTATACCCTCACTTTAGTGATACGAGGGTATATATCATTTGCTACAGACCAAAAGTGTAACACATCGAAGGAGTGATCTAAGACCCTAAGTATTTTCGGCGGATATTCGATTTGGGTCATTTTAAGTCGAATGAGTAATGTCCGTCTGTCTGTCTATCTGCTGGCTTGTGCGCACGATAGCTCTCGAAAGGAGTAACCGATGGCGTCCCAGCTTTATCGAGCTTATACTTAAAAAATACACACATAAAACAGTTTGGTTGCCTCAACCGAATTATTTGCCAACCGAATTTTGGTAGTTCTGTCTACTATCAAGCGATTCCATCAGAGCAACCAACATTTTGGTTGTGGTATACTTCTGCTTCCATTTTGACAACAATCATATTTTGTTGCGCCAACTACAAAAATGGTAACTAAAATTATCTTTTCTATGTTGCCCCAACCAACTATTGTTCTGACAATTTGTCATTCATATGCTACAACAATTAACTGAAAACATTGAAAACAAAAAACCAAACAATTCATAACAAAATTAAAAATAACATATTAAAAATTCATCACTATTATGAGATATGGAAATATTTGACACAAATTTTATTAAACGAGAGTACAATGCACAACAAAACTTCTATGCAAATATCGTATAACCTTGTGCTTTCTATTTCATGTTTGTTGCTTTTAGTTTGTATGTATGTAAAACATTTTGCACAACATAATCTGCATTCCACACATTATTATCTACACGAATTTATATTTGATCACATATACCTCCCGTTCCTGAACAAAGATTTACATATGTCAAATAATTCTATTTATACCCTCACTTTAGTGATACGAGGGTATATATCATTTGCTACAGACCAAAAGTGTAACACATCGAAGGAGTGATCTAAGACCCTAAGTATTTTCGGCGGATATTCGATTTGGGTCATTTTAAGTCGAATGAGTAATGTCCGTCTGTCTGTCTATCTGCTGGCTTGTGCGCACGATAGCTCTCGAAAGGAGTAACCGATTGACTTAAAATTTGGTATACGGTAATATTTTTTTTCTATCTCAAGTTAGAAGATGGGCCATATTGGTCCACTCCTTCTGGTACCTCCCACACAAAGGGTGAAATGTAGTGAAATATTGATTCTTTAATAACATCAATACTACTTATTAGAATCTTCTGAAATTTCACACATTGTATTATTTTATTAGTCGCTATCACCTCGAGAAAAATGGGCGAAGTTGCCACGCTCCTTTTGGTACCTCCCACAAAAATGGACCTGTTTGCATCAAAATTAAACTGCTTATAACTTTAATAAAAGTGCTTAAATTTTTGTACAGTATAACGTTTTTGTAGCGAATATAGTTCGGTAAAAAATGGACATTATTGTACAGCCCATTTTGGTACCTCCCACACAAATAGACCGTTTTATACCAAAAGTTAAAGGATTATAACTTTAATACCAGTGCATACAAATACTTGAATTTTGTACAGTGTAATACTGTTATTGTGCCTACATTCTTGTGAAAAGTGGGCGTTATCACATCGGCCTTTTTTGTACCTCCCACACAAAATTACCAAATCTTACCAAAATTGAAAAGCTCGTAACGTTAATATACCAGTGTACATAAACGCTTATAGTACGGAACAGTGCAATGTAGTTAAAGAAAATACAGTTTACCGAAATATTGGTGTATTTTTAAATCCCTTGTGGTACCTTCCACACAAATGGACAGATGAATTAGTGTAATGTTATATATAACATTTCTCACAAAGTGAGGGTATACCTTAGTCGGTTTACCCGACTGAAATTTTCTTACTTGTTTTTGTTTGTCATGTATCAGCAAAAGAACAGCAACTAATTATTCTAAATTTTGGAAATTGTTGGATAACCAAAAAAACGATTATTTATTATTTTTTCTGTTATAGCAACATATACAATTTCTTTTGTCAAGAATAAAACATTCGTTGTCACTACCAAATATCGGTCATGTGGTACTATAATGAAAATTTAATAGTAGTTACGACAACTAACCAATTGTCAATGAAAAAAACAATTTTAAATCGATTGATACAACCATCGATTTAGTTGCAAGCATTTTCATTAGATCGTATCCATGTTATTATTGTTGTTTTAACTATTTATATATATAAATACAACCGGCACACGGTGTATGCAATCGACTTTTTGTTGCTAGTACTATTTTTTGTTGCTATCGAATTCCAACCAATTATTTTCCTGGTTGTATGATCCAAGTACTAAAGGAATCTTTCAAGAAAATCTGAATTAAAAAAATACCACAAACATTTTTTTTTAATATTTTGTTTTCGTGTTAACGATACCATATTACACATACCATATTACAACATTTTGTTACATATTGTAATAGATGATTAGAATTCACCTGTGCGGTAGCTAGACAAATGTGGCCAAAATACAAACTGAGAAAGTTAAACTATCTCCTCGAACTAGAGAGGAAAAGACTGTCTACGTCGGCCTTTCTAGGAAGTCTGACAGAATTTCCTTTACCGATATTCGTACCATTGATAATAGGTTGGTTTCGATGAGGGCCATCTGAGCCGGAGTTAACACTAGGGACCTACATATACATTGATCTATGTAAACTGGCAAAGCTGGCTACCACCCTAACCTAAACCTAGGAACTCCCGATGGCTACATTTAACATTGACCCTAGAAAAACGTAAAATTTTTATTTGGTCAAAAACGTGTTGACGCGAACTGATTCACATAAAAACGACCCTGTACACATTGTTTGAAAAGCAAAAACATAGGCGCCATGAAACTAATCTTAAATTTAATCAAAACATTTGTAACCCAGTGATAATTTTCTTGAATTTATTAAAATAATGTTTTATGAAGCCCAAGGATTATAAAAATGCACAATTGTTGCGAATTTATAATAGAAAAATATGAAATCGCTTTATAAACATTATAAAGAATAATTCTTTCAGTGCATTATCGTCAGCAACTTCTCATATGTCCGTCAGTCTACCAACTCTCAACAACATCAATAACTTAACATAACAATAATGTCGTTTTTTTTTGCACTGCCAAAGACCACATGTTTCGTCTCCCCGACTTCTTCTTCCTCCGTTTGAAGACTAGCAGCCCCCAGAAAGTCTCCCGAAGAAAAAGGTGAACACAATAAAAAACGCCATTTCATCATTGTGATGGTTACACGTACTTTGATGGTAATTACAGAAGCTGTAAGTAAAGAAATTGAAAGTCAAATTTGATTGATGTCGGCGTTCAACCGTTTTTTTCTTTGACTCTATTTACGATGACGACGGCGACGAGTTTCGACCATGTCCGATGTCTTCGCAATATATCCACATCACTTCACAGCGTATGAATAATACGCTTGAAACGAATAAAAAGTTTATTAAACTATTAACGCCAAAGTGGTATTGTTGAAAACGCCGTTTTTATTCATTAATAGCCTCTTTTGACGTTGTTTGGCGGTTGTGGTAAACCTTTTATCGTCGTCATACTCGTACATATAAGAGACATGAGAACTTTTTTTTTTGCTGAGAAAATTGTGATTAAGAAGGATTTTCGCCTGAGTAGTATGAGATGTGTGCTGGGGGAGGGAGGAATTTTTGTATATTTAAATAAATTAATATCGATGTATTAAACAATTAAATGGAAGAAAGATGGGTCGAATCGAAAATACTTCACAAAATTTGAATTTTGAAAATTATGTCAGACGACGAGGAATATAAATTGAAAACCCGGAATTATTGTCTAACAGTTTCGCAATAAAAATTTAAATTTGTTAATGTTAAACGTAAAAATTACTGACAAAAAGAAGAACAAGTGAAAAATTGGCACAGTTTCAGTTTGGGGCCGATCAATTGGCCGCCTAGATTTAACACCTTTAGATTATTTTTTGTGGGCTATGTTAAGGCTCATGTCTGTAGCCAATATTGGAGAATTTATTCGTGAGATACCGGCCGATATGTTGGAGAGTGTGTGTCAAAATTGGACCCCGCGTATGAACCAAGACCAACTTCTGGGCTCCGTGCACTCCCCTTAAACAAAAATGTTGAAAGTAATAGCAACAAACATTAGACATTACTAAATAAATAGTTGCCAAATTTACGATATCTTAAACCAGCATCTACATCTACCTTACCACTACATACGATATGCAAGAATTGTTTTTTAAAAGATGAATTTCAAATTTTGTTTTTCCATTTTTTGTTATGCTGATGCAAATGTCCCCATCATATGTTGACATTACGAGCCATTTTGTTAAATTAAAGCAATTAAAATTATGACTATGGCATTTGGCGGATTTACTTTGAGCAAAAAATTATTATATGTTGTTCAAGAACATCTAGAAGGAAGTTAGCTCCCTAGACGACTCAGAACATCAATAACAGATGGTAAACGTTGAGGCAGTGCAGATAATGGTCGAATGTCTTGAGCCAACAAGAAATTGAATTGTCGAATGTCTGGTTGGCTCATTTCAAAAAAATTTTCAGAAGATTTTGAATTGAAACTTGTAGCAACTTCAGAAATAGCTAAATTTTGAACAAAAGAACTGTACATGAGCTTAATAACTGCCTCAAGCGACTTTTTTCTGTTCCAAAAATTTAAATGCTAAATAAAGATAAAGACCGCATTGCTATGGTACCTCAAGGACAAGCCAAAAATCTCATACTATAATGGCGACAAAATTTATATTCATGGATAAAAAAGTGATATTGACAAATAACACTCTTTTTTATTATCAACCAAAAAAAAATGAACACTGAATAATATCAGTAGGGTCAATTGCAATTTTGATATGAATCAAAATTTTCCAATTTTGCATTTGTTTCAAACAAAATTTTCCGAATTCAATTAATTTGATTTCAGAATTTGATATGAATTTAAGAAAAATCCTCTAGTCGATGTTTTCAGTCAATAACTTTAATGTGCATAATTTTCATCAAAGCATCGCGGCCCGGACCCCTTGATACAACGCTAAAGTTCCCCAGTGGCCCTCGGACCGCTATTAAAGAAGGCCAGGACTAAAGTGATTCTCTGTGGCCGGCTTTGGCAGTGTTAAAGATTTTTCTCCTCTGGGGTATATTTACAGATAATGAGTTTCTCCTCTGGGGTATGTGTAAAGCCGCCTACGCGGACCAAAGTTGTGACAAAGTTGTGTGAATGTCCATGGACACTTTTAAGTGTCACTATGTCCATGAATTTTCGCATTGACGGTGGATATACCCCGGAGGGCAAAATCTTTAATTCTGCCCGAGTGCCTTCCACACAAGCACACTTTGATCCCCGTAGTCGTCTTTTGACATACCCCAGAGGACAAAATCTTTAACACCGGCCGAAGACCGTCCACGCAGAAACCTTTGGACACTTGGTAATCCGAATGTTGTCAACAATGACCACTTACAGACTAAATGATCTATTCTGTGTTCACTTTATACGTGGACATAGTGACATCGTATTTGTGGAAATTTTGACACTTTCAAAATTTGCTGATTTTTTTTACAAAAATGCAAATTTGACAGACATTTGATAAAAATGCAATATCGGCAAAAATTTTGATAAAAAACACAATGTTGGCGAAATTTTCCATAAAAGTGCAATTTCGGCGAAATATTCTATATAAGCGCAAATTTGACAAACATTTTGAAAACAAAATATACCCCGGATTATATGTCGTTTGTCGCATTAATGGCAACTGATTGGATTAAAGAAAGTTGTCATGACAAAATGTCATCGACCGATAAAAGAAAAATTTTTGGTAAAAATCAATTTAGGCGATAATATACATATATAAAAATGGAAATTTGATGATTTCATATCAAAATTAAAATTTTACAATTATTTGTATGAAAATGCAATTTCGACAAATACATACGTACAAATGCAATTTCGACGAACTATTCTATAACAGCGAAAATTTAACAAAATTTTTGAAATTTTTATAAAAAAGCATTTTTGGTGAAATTTTATAAAGAATTTTTGTGAAATTTTTTTTTTCAAAAATTTCATCGAAATTTGTTTTTTATTTCATCTAAATTGCATTTCTATAAAAATGTTTGCCTTAAGTAGGTAACGTTTGAAAACTTTTTTATTTTAATTTGAAACTAATCTCTTAAAAATTGTGTATGAAAATTTAAGAGGAATCGGAGCAAAACTAACGAAGATACAGCAGTCTAAGCAACTAACAAAAGCGTTGGAGACTATACTGCACATCCAACCAATAGACATCCGTATAAAGTATGAGGCAGCCCTCACAGCAAGACGTCTACAAGTGATGGGTGAATGGATAAATCGAGACCACAAGTCGTTCCATCAGAAGATTTTAGAATATATAGTTGGTCACATTCAAACGCCAGAAATCTCGGACCGCATTCCTGAAGTGCGGCTTAAAGCTACCTGTGATACGTTTGTGCCAGACAGACGCTCCTGGGATGAAACTTTGGCCCATGTGCCAGTGGGAACCAGCTGCTACACGGATGGGTCCAAGCGAGGAGGAAGGACGGGTCTGGGACTTTTTATTGATGAACCAGAAGTCGAACTTCACTTCCGCCTCCCTGACCATAACACGGTATTTCAAGCAGAAGTTCGAGCAATCACGGAGTGTTTGAACTGGCTCAGTAACACGACAAAGCCTAAATATGCCAACATCTTCACAGATAGCCAAATGGCGATTCAAGCAATAACATCGGAAAGGGTCAAATCCAGAACTGTGTTGGACTGTAAAAGAACATACTGGGTACCAGGACACAACGGAGTGATTGGAAATGAACGGGCAAACAACTTGGCTTCAAAGGGCAGAGAACTTCGAGTAATAAACTTGAAAAATTGGAAACCTTTCGAAGCCACGAAAAATGAGTTGAAGCACTGGGCAGTGATGGCTCATAAAACTGTGTGGAATAGCGCAACAGTAGGAGCAACTGCAAAGATACTGTGGGGTGACCCAAATGAAAAGAAAACAAGAAGTCTTCTGAAACTAAACAAGATCGATATTAGTAAGATGATGAGTGTTCTAACGGGACACTCAAGCTTACAAGCACATCTTCATCGCATAGGATGACGAATGCAGGTCATGCAGAGAAAACATCGAAACGATGGAAGATTTTCTGTGTCACTGCCCGGCTTTCACACATGCAAGATCCCAACATTTCGGGTCCGACATATTACCAGACTTGACTCATCTCAGAGAATATGACTGGAAGATACTGAGAAAATTCGTGTCTAGTACCGATTTTCTGTAACTCGTGAGGTATAAAAAGATCATAAATAAGGAGCGCACAACAGGCCGAACCACTGGCTTAAGTGTATGTCCATGGACATGAGACGTTTAAACGTCTCCTCTCTTCAACCTAACCTAACCTAAGCAACTGCTGTATCTCGCACGTGACTCAGTACAAAGTGAAAACTAGAAACTTGGAAAAAGTTGAAAACTAGAAATTTCGAAAAACCCTCCGAGCTTTACCTGGGAAAAGAGATTATCCGATTGTTCCGAGACGCTTCCGAATAATTGCTGTCAGTGCCTTATTTTTTAGTATTTCTTCATGAAATTTTTACACAATATACTTCTATAGTTATACTATAATATCCCATTGGTTTTAATCAAAAGATTTCAACTGTATCGTCACAAAAAAATCACAAAAATGAGCCTTTGGCACAAATTAATGTTAACTTCCCCCTTTATTGCATCGAGTAAAAGGGATAAAATGTTTCATATTGCAGTTTCGATATTGCAGTTTTACGAAAAGTAGTTTTTCAAAAATTGTATCAAATTAAAATTTTAATAGAAATTTGGTCAAAATTCCACGTTTAAATAATATTACGTTCAAATTATATTTTAATAAAAAATGCCGCCGAGTAAAAATGTACTAAACGAATTTTCATTAATAACACTGTGCTTGTCTACAGAAAGGAGACCTTATTGATATACCTATTTCGACCTTGCTGAATCCAGTGGTGCTAGCCGTTTTTCTAGGTTAGCTCTTGTTTTCGAGATACTCGATACAGTCAACCACGCTTCTCACCCTCTTACCACTAAAAAATTGCAATCAACATTGTTTATTAAAAATTCGCCGAAATCGTATCTTCTATAAAAAATTTCGTTGATTTATCATTTTTTAAAAAAAATTCAAAATTGCATTTTATAGCAAACGTTTATATCCAACTTTTAATATAACAATTCGTCGAAATTAAATTTTAGCACAAATTTCGTCCAAAATTTACAATAAATTAGCCAAAATTGTATTTTTGGAAAATTTTGTTTTATTTGCATGCATTTTTATATAAAGTTGGGTCAATATTTAATTTTTAAGCAAAATTACGTACAAATAAAATGTCCCCGACAATGGCCAAATATGAAATTTTCATTAAAATTTGCCGAAATTTAGTTTTTATCGAAAATTTCGTCGAAATTTCGTTTCTACTGAATTAAAATTTAAAAATTTTCTGAGAATGAAACGACAGTTTCCAAAAATGCAATTTTGACGAATTTATTGTAAAAATTTAATTTGGGAGAAATTTGTATTAAAAAATTTAATTTCGGCGATTTCTATAAAAATGCAATTTTGATTTTTTTAAAAATAATAATAAATCAACGACATTTTCTATAAAAGATACGATTTCAGCGAATTTTTAATAAACATGCATTTTTGACTAATTTTTGAGAAAAATTAAATTTCGATTAAATTTTTCAGAAGAATGCAAATTTTTAATAACGGTTTTCCAATAGGGATAATATGATTTTGAAGTGACGTTTCGGCCATCAGTAATATGTCATGATCTGTCATTTGTTTTTCGTTGCATTCAGTAGTTTACAATTTCATCATGGAGAGATATACGCAAGAACAACGTTTACACGGAGAAAAAAACAGGAAACAAAATATGTTTGGGATCAAAATTGAAATAAAATATATTTTGGTGCAAATATTTTATGTTTACATTCCGGAAAAAAAGTTTGAATATCTCTCTTATCAATGTTATTTTTTTTTTGGAGTTTTGGTGCAAATTATCTTTAAAAACGGGGAAATATTTAAATCGGCTACAGAATTTGTTTTCCTACCTATAGGAAAAAAGTAATTGTTCCCAAATATAATACGTTTCCAGAAAATATACTACAGAAGCGATTTTTTTTTAGGGTAAAAATTATTAAGTATTATTATCTAAATAATTGTTCTCACATTGCAACTTTTCGTGCGCTAAGCTCATTTTTTTAAATCCAAAAAAAAACACCTTCCAGTCGTCCTACGACCTTGACAAAATTAAAAATTTTTCTGAGAATGAAACGAAATTTTCCAATGGTATTCATATCTATATTTTATCATATACCAATCACTATTGCAAGTCAAAGCAAAGTTTTGCCGCTGTTCTTCCAACTACCAAAAGTACCAAACTCTATAGCACACTTTATTTTATTAAAATAAATAATTATTTTTTTATGTTGGCGCAAAATGTTTGTTCTATTTTCAGATAATTCAATCCGAAGTATTCGTTCAATTTCTCACAAAATAAGCAAAACCTTTTCGCAATAAGTAGCAACCGATTGTCTATTACTTTCATTTTCCCAACCGAAATTAACATATTTTCATTAACTGTTTATTGCTTATTTGGGACAAACCCACTTTTGAGATTCCAATAACACCCACTCGTCGTTTTTTGGAAGGTTATAACCACTACAGAATTGTTTATTCAGAACCCCTTTCGCACTCGCATTCACGTTTGCGTTTCAATGGAAATGAATTCATTTGAACCCATTTTATTCGGAGCTTTGTGCGTGGTACGCGTATACTGAATTCGCCGTTTAACATTTTTGCCAACGTTAGCCTTTTTAAGCGGCAATATAAAGAAAAGTGGAAACAACAACGGCATCAATAATAAAATGCGAAAAAATAACTTGATTTTACATTTACCAATTTCTATCTGCAGTATTTACGTTGAATGTGTGAAATGGTTTCTGCAGTATTTTTTGGATTTGCACGAGCAAATTCACACAGACATGATTAAAGTTATACAAACACATAGCACTCGCACACAAACACACACACCCATTTGGGGGGTGTTAACGCAATAAAACTCATACAAAAACACTTTCGCACTCCGTATAATATAGACCGTGCCATTTACCCCTTTTGCTCTCCACGCCCCTCATCGTTACAATCGAACCATGTATCTCATCAAAGGCATTTGATTTTTCTGAAAATGAAATTATTTAAACTTCTTTGCCTTAAAAATGTTTGTTGAATAAGGCGGCACAGTGGCTCTAAGCTAACAGAGAAACTATACTGATAGAAAAACTTTATCAAACGTGGTCCAACTGAACAAATAGAGGTATGGTAATGCGAATACATCTGCTATGTTTGTGCACAAATATTTTATGGATTTTTGAGAGCAGAGTCACAGCATTTTTGAAATTCCGCCTGACTTAGGCGCAATAGAATACACGAGAGACAGAACATCTAAATTCGATTCTATCTGCATATTCGATATATGCAGAAATTATGCAAGAGAATATGCAAACATAAATGTGCATATGTTAAATGAAAACCAGTAAAGAAAACCAGGCGGGGTCGACTATATAATACCCTACACCTTCCTTACAATGCGAAAATGGGCATTGAAATAAGAATTTCGTACTTATCGGATATAAAACACGGTTTCTACACGCTTACATGTTAAATCGGGTGAAACTTATATATATACAGGGTGGCTGATATGTATTGCAACCAACTTCAGGTTGCTATCATTTCAAAACCGCTAGTCTGATAGCTGACAGATTTATTTCAGTGACAGTTCATTTTATTGTTTACAAGCTTACAAAAGCATTTTGATCTATTGCATTCAAAAAAAATTATTCGTGATGGAATTCAAGCGTGATAGTGTGATTGCTTTAAATTTGGGTGGAAAAACACAAGTGGCTATCGTTAGAGCCCTCCAGCATTTAAATGTGAATAAATCTTTTGTTTCTCGTACCATTGCTCGTTACCGTGATACTGGCAGTGTTGCATCGCGTCCAAAAAGTGGACGAAAAAAAACGGTAACAACACCAGAAATGATCCGAAAAGTGAAGGCCAGATTTGATCGAAATCCACGCCGCAGTGGTAGAAAAATTGCTCGTGAGCTGAACATATCGCGAGAACGGATACAACACATATTAAACCAGTAAGGAAAAACAGAAAGTCGGGCGGGGCCGACTATATAATACCCTACACCTACCAACCAATGCGAAAATGGGCATTTCGATAAGAATTTGGCAGTGTTCATACATGTAATAAGCAAACTCTCTCTGCCGATTTTCGTACTGATCGAATATAAAACACGGTTTCTACAGCGCTTACATGTCAAATCGGCTGTTAAATCGAGTGAAACATATATATGAGGGCTATATCTAAATCTGAACCGATTTTCCCCGAATTTGGCAGTGTTCATACATGTAATAAGAAAACTCTCTCTGTTAAATTTCGTACGGATCGGATATAAAACACGATTTCTACAGCGCTTACATGCCAAATCGGGTGAAACATATATATGGGGGCTATATCTAAATCTGATCGGATTTTCTCCGAATTTGGTAGTGTTCATTCACGTAATAATAAAACTCTTTCTGCCGAATTTCATAAAGATCGGATGTAAAATGTGGTTTCTACGGCGCTTGCATGTCAAATCGGGTGAAACATATATATGGGGACTATACCCAAATCTGAACCGATTTTAACCAATTTCAATAGGGATCCTTGGGCCAAAAAAGAGCACTATGCTAAATTTCATCACAATCGGACCATAAATACGACCTGCACTTTGATTACAAGAATACATGGACAGATGGACAGACGGACGTGGCTAAATCGACTCAGAAAGTGATTCTGAGTCGATCGGTATAATAAACAATGGGTCTATCTCTTCTCCTTTTAGGTGTTACAAACAAATGCACAAAGTCATAATACCCTGTACCACAGTGTGGTGTAGGGTATAAAAATGAGCTTGGACTAAAGCCATTGAAGTTCCAAAAAGTGCAAGAGCTCACCAATGCACAAAAAAAGTTAGACTGGAAAGAGCCAAGGAGTTGCTTCGCTTGCACGAAAGTGGCCAGTTACCGAATTTAGTTTTCTCCGATGAGAAGCCATTCCAAATTGAGCAGTTTGTGAACAAACAAAATGATCGGGTTTACTTGCCAAAGAGGTCAGCTGAAAATTTACACCTTCGATTGGCCACCAGAGCTCAAGCGCCGCCGATGGTAATGGTGTGGGCCGCCGTAACGGCCGATTGTCGCTCCCCGCTCGTATTCATCGACCATGGGGTCAAAATAAATGCCGAATATTATCGGGAAAATGTCCTAAAGACAGTATTGAAGCCCTGGGCAGACAAACATTTCGGCCGCAGACCATGGACATTCCAACAGGACTCAGCACCATCGCACTCAGCACGCGTCAACCAAGAATGGCTTAAAAAGGAGGTTCCTCGCTTAATTTCTACCGCACAATGGCCACCAAGATCTCCGGATCTCAATCCGTTGGACTTTTGCGCCTGGGGCATTTTAAAGAGTAAGGTTCGCACTAAAAAATACCAAAGTATCGATCATCTCAAGACGGTGCTTCGCCGGGAATAGGCCAAAATACCGCAGAGCCACTTTCGTGCAGCGTGTAATGGCTTTGTCGGCCGTTTGAAGGCCATAATTCGTGCCAAAGGTGGCCAATCCGAATAAATCTAAACTGTTTCTAAAATTTTATGTTATTTCCGACATTTTTTGCTTTTGAACAATAAAATTTAAAAAAAATTTAAAAAATATAGCGCTTTACTTTGTTGCATTACATATCAGCCACCCTGTATATGGGGATTTTGATCAATTTCAATAGGGATAGTCATTGGGCCAAAAAAGAGCACTGTGCTAAATTTCATCACTGTCGGACCATAAATACGACCTGCACTTTGATCAGAAGAATACATGGACAGACAGACGGACATGGCTAAATCGACTCAAAAAGTGATTCTATGTCGATCGGTATAATAAACAAAGGTTATATTTCTTCTCCTTTATTGGTGTTACAAACAAATGCACAAAGTCATAATTCCATGTACCACAGTGTGGTGTAGGGTATAAACATCGTATATGTAAGCAAAAAAATGCATATGCAAAAATATGCATCGGTAAAAGTAGGAAATACCACTTACACAGCCTCTAAATCCCAATCTAGATTAAAGCTTCAGCCGGTGGTCAGCCACGCCCTTTGAGGATTAAGGTAATGATGTATAGATTTTAGGCGACGCACATTGACATACATATTAAAATTAATAAATCCACAGAAAAATAATAGCCGGTACAAAATAGAACTACAGAAAATAATCGAATTTGCAGTGAATTTTAAACATAAAGATGTTAGCATATTTTTGCATATGCACGATATATGCAAATATGCAGTTTGCCTAAAATATGCAAAAATGTTGATGCGTATTTTTATTTTGTTTTTGACGAAAAGAACTGTGTGCTATTGGTTTTGCGGTACAACCATCAAAAAAAAAATATGCAATTGCATGTCGAGCCCTAGCCGCCAAAAAGACGTCAGTAGCACAATGATTTATTTTATTTTTTAGGGAAATCGTTTACTTATGACAATTTTATATCTGTAAAATATACCGTTATACCAAGTTTCACAATAATATAAACAGAAGTATGCATTACATATGCATTTAAACAAAAAAATAATCGTAAAAAACCTTCTCCTCTAAATTTGCGTGGTTTGTGCTTACGTCTTTTAGGCGGTTTAGGCTCGATATTTTCCGCTGTCTACTCATAAGATGCTAAGACACGATTGGCAAATAATTTTAGCGAAAAATCTGTAATTTTCCAGAACAAAATCTGTCAGCAATGTTATAAACTTCCTTATTAAGAAAGAAAAACTAAATTTTTAATCTCTACATATATTAAGAAACGATCACAATTTCTTGGTAAGAGCATCACACAAAATCTGTCGGACAGATTTTAAGCACTTTGCTTCTTTATTTATTCCAAAGTTGCTTGTGGGCGTGGCATTATTCAAAAATTTAAGATCTCATAAACTGTTGAAAGAGAATACACGTTTTAAACGTCTAATGTCTATGGACATACACAACCCAGTAGATCGGCCTGTGTGCTTTCATTGTGTATGTCAAAACCCCATGTATAGGGATCTTGCTTGTGCAAAAGCTGGGCATTGACATAGAAAATGTTCCATCGCACAGTAAGAGGAATTAAAAAAAAGGAAATAATTAGGACGTTTCTTAACCAGTCAACCGATTGCAACACAACTTGGCATGCTTGTAGAAGAGTTGTTAGAGATGTTAGGTTAGGTTAGTTTGAGAAGAGGAGGCGGCTAAACTCCGCCTCATGTCCCTGGACATACACATAAGCCAGTATTCGGCCTGTAGTGCGCTCTAATTGTTACGAGGGTTGCTATATATATTTCTGACCTAGGCAAAACTAAGTGTTGCCTGGCGCCATATGACATTTCCATTGGAAAGTTTGACATTTTTTAGCAAAAACGTACTCAGAACGTTTTGACGTACGACCATCATTTGTCTTTTTTACATTGACTTGTGAACATTTTCGTGCGATCATTTCTCCCAACTTTCGACGTGGATTATCACGACAAGAGTGCATCGATGAACGTAAATATTTGTATGGCGATTAAGCACCATTCAATAGCACTGTGAAAAACTGGTTTAATGAATTCAATCGTGGTCGACGTTCGCTCAGGTCGTCCAAAACGGCAGTTGTGCCAGAGATCATTGATGCCGTGCGTGAACTGATAATGCAAGATCGTCATGTGACATGCCGTCGTGAGATTTAGGCATCCTTGGGCATTTCTTCCACCAGCATACATTCGATATTGCATGAACACTTGGCCGTAAAAAAGGTTTGTTCTCGCTGGATCCCGCTCAATTTGACAATCGCTCAAAAAAGGCTCGTCGATTTTGAAAAAATACTATCGCGGTGCTTCAAAAAACGTTTATAAGATCGTCACAGGATCTATACGTATGAGCCTGAATCAAAACAGCAATGGACCGTGTGGGTCTTCGAAAACGAGCCAAATCCAACGAAAGTTGTTCGAGGGAGAAGCACTTTGAAGCAAATGGTCGCCTGTTTCTTCGGCAAAACTGGTCATGTGGCGACTGCTCCGCTTGAGCAACGTAGGACGGTCAATTCTGAGTGGTACACCATAATTTGTTTGCCTGAAGTCTTCGGAGAAATTCGAAAAACGAACAACAGAAGATGAATCATTATACACCATGACAATACGAGGTCTCACACATCGGCCAAACGTCGAATTTTGACCGGCCAAAACGTCGAATTGATCGGTCATCCGCCGTACAGCCCTGATTTGACACCCAATGACTTATTCTTATTCACTCACATCAAGAAAAAACTGCTTGGTCAATGTTTTTCGATGGCTGAAACAGCTGTCGAAGCGCTCAAAAACCATGTTTTGGAGGTGAATTTTCAACACATGTTGGGTCAAGTCTGGTATATTATCATTTCCTATGACACGGAATCTACGCGAACGCTGGGCACTAGCAGAGGAAATGCTCCAACGTTTCGTCATCCTCCCCGCATGCCCTGCATACGCTGTCATCTACAACCCCTATCCTATGTAAATGTGCTTGTAAGCATGTGTGTCCTGTAAGGACACCCAAGATCTTACTGGTCTCTACTTTGCTCCATCTCAGCAAGCTCTTGGCCTTGTCCTCGTTTGGGTCACACCACAAGACTTTCGTTGTTTTCCCAACGTTTTCACTATTCCATAGCGTAATATGGGCGTTCTTTGCCCATATTTTTAGTTCAGAACGCATAACTCCAAAGGGTTTTGCGTTCTCTAGGGTTGTTGTTTCCAAGTCCCTGGCTCTAGATGCCAAGACATTTGCTTTCTCGTTTCCCCTTACTCCGCAATGACCAGGCACCCATATGATGCATACACGCTGAAAAAAAAATCGCTTCTGTAGTATATTGTCCCAAACATATTCATCTGGAAACATACATATATTTGGGGTACACTCCAAATACATAATATTTGATACACACAAATACATTATATGTTTGGGAGGATGTTGTTGTAAACAAGAGTATGTTTTCATCCAAATACATATAAGTATTTTTATTTGGAACTAATATTTCCGAAACAAGGAATAATTTGTATTTAAGTATTTTAGCAACGTATCAATGCCTTCATTTTAGGGCAAGTTTTCTGTTTTTCAGAAGTTAAAAGTGCAATTTTTTAGAAATTTTATAGTTTGTAAAATTAGACAAAAATTGAAATTGGAATAAATTTAATTCGAAAATTTATAAATTAAAATTAGCGCTGTAAAACCAAATATAACGCTGAGTATGACATTTTAACTGTAAAGTATAACAGGAAATCTAGGGAAAATTTCAATTAAAGTCAGCAAATTATTAAAATTTTTTTTCAATAAAATATAATTGGAAAACTTCTTAAACAATAACATTGTTTGTGTGTAAATACATGTTTTATTTGTGAACGTCAGTTCGCAAATATATTTTGTTTTAATATATTAATACGAGTATATGCGTTCCAAACAACATTTCTTGATTTTCAAATACACTTTATTTGTTAACAAATATATAATATTTAAAAATTGTGTTTCCAAATATATATTTTTTTTTTCAATTTAAACATATCAAAAATGATGATTATCCCCCGTGTACAGTGCCGTGTTCGGAGTCGCCATTTTACAATCTAAAACTGCCCTTGACTTCACCGTTCTAGACGTTATAGCCCTGATAGCCATCTGCCTAACTGTGAAAATATTCACATTTGTTGGTCTTGTGTTAGCGCCAAGCCAGCTGACACATTCTGTAATTGATGGACTTCCGCCAGCAGGACTGTGTTATGGTCTGGCAGACGAAATAAGAGTTCGGTTTCCGGTTCCTTGATATAAAGTCCCAGCCCCGTTCTCTCCCCTAGTTTCGATCCATCTGTATAACAGCATGTTCCACATGTTGTCTGCACTACGGTTCCATCAATACAAGTTTGTCTGTCTGGTATCATGGTCTCACACTTTACAACTATTGATTTTTCAGGTATTCTGTCGGATACTGATGATGTCACTACCTCAGCTATCTTTTGATGATATGACTTGTGATAGCTTTCGATCCATTCGCCCATCACTTTGAGTCTCGTCGCCGTGAGAGCTGCATCATATCTAATCTGTATTTCTATTGGTTGGATATTTTAGATCGTCTCCAATGCCCTACTAGATGTGGTCCACTTCTTTTTCATTGATGTCCACCACACTACTGATGCGTGAGTTAGAATAGGTCTGATTACGCTCTTGTAAAGCCAGTGTGTTATCCTTTGATTAAGGCCCCATTTTGAGTCTATGGCTCTTCTACATAGTGCCCAGCATATGTGAGCTTTTTTCTCGTTCTTTTATGTTGCACTTCCCACTTAGTTTCCTGTGCAGGAATACACCTAAGTATTTAACACTGTTGGATACTGGAATTGTTTTGTTTAGGAAAAGTGGTTGTTTAAGAAAAGTGGGTCATCATTAAAGATGTTAAGTTTTCTTGACACTCTAGAGAACAGTGAGACATACAGATGTACGGGCGGGCGGACATTGCTTAAATGACTTAAAATTACCCAAATTGAATTTCCACCAAATATTCTAGGGGCCTTAGGTCACTCCTTCAATATACCCTCCTCTGTAAGGTGAGGGGATACAAAATTAGTTTATATATAGCTTAAATGCTTTTAAATATCCTGAAACGGCTTTCCCCAAAATTGTTTCTACACACAGAATACAGTTTGGTTGCCTGAACCGAATTATTTGCCACCCGAATTATAGTAGTTCTGTCTACACTCATGCGATTCCATCAGGACAACCAATATTTTGGTTGTGGTATACTTCTGCTTCCATGTTGACAACAATCATATTTGGTTGCGCCAACTACGAAAATGGTGGCATAAATTATCTGTTGTAGTTGCCACAACTAACTGTTTTAAAAAATTGGTTGTTCTGACAATTTGCCAATCATATACTACCGACAATTAATTAAAAACAGTTTTCATTAATTTTTATTTTATTTATGGAACACAAAACCAAACAATTCATAACAAAATTTAAAATCCCATATTACAAATGCATCACTATTATGAGATGTGGAAATATTTGACACAAATTTTAGTACACGAAAAAAAAAACATTTTGCACAACATTTTCTGCATTACACACATTATTATCCATACAAGATTATTTTTTATTACTTATACCGTTCTTGAACAAAATGATGAAGATTTTTTATGTCGAGTAATTTTATTTTTTGTTTGTCATGTATCAGCAAAAGAACAGCAACCAATCTTTCGGTTGTATTTCCCAAAATACATTTTATTATTCTAAATTTGGGAAATGATTGGGATAACCAATAAACGATTATTTATTAATATTTTTTCTGTTGTAGTAACCAATTATTCTTTGCAATAATAATCTTTGGTCTAATGATACAATTTCTGTTGTCAAGAATAAAACATTGGTTGTCACAATCAAAAATCGATGATATGGTACTGTAATGAAAATTTAAAATTGGTTACCACAACTAACCGAATGTCAATGAAAAAAACAATCTTAATTCGATTGATACAACCATCGATTTAATTGCAAGCATTTTTATTTGATCATATCCATGTTATTTTTGTTGTTTCAACTAATTACACAGTGAGACAGTCCAAAAACCGCGATGCTATTTTTCTTGTGGGTCTTGGCGAGTAGAACAACGTTTGTTCTACGAAATTTGCGGGCACCCCCAAAATCTGGATTTACGGGTAAAAACCCGATTTTCTTGCCTTTTTCACTTGAACGCCTATAACTTTATTAATTATTATTCGATCTCCAATCTCTAAAAGAATTTAGAAAGAAGATAATTAGACCGTTCGAGCGATGTATGTTTTGTTTGTTTGAAGCTGTAAGTATATGGGTATTTTTGTCGCACTGTGTTATATACATATAAATACAACCGACAGACGGTGTAGGCAATATAATTTTTGTTTCTAGTACTATTTTTTTATTGTTACAATCGAATTCGAACCAATTATTTTCCTGGGTGTATGTTACACATTTTTGACCATAGCAATGATCCATGTAAGGTGACTATGTAAAAATAAGCAAATCCAATCCGAACACTGTGCAACAATGACAGTGGCAATGGTAACGAGTGGTAACAATACAATCACCAACCGACTTTATTAACATCTTTTGAAAGGGGTTTGGGTGTTTTTTTAGCTTAGCCGAGTCGCAGAGCAATGTTTCGGCGCGTGTACTGACAGGGCAACATATTGCAACTTTTATTACATCAAATGTATCCCAAATGGAATGACTGTGGATGGATGAATGAATGGCGCATAATCTTTCGGTCGATTTGAAATATATTTGAATGGGGTTTTATTTAAATCGCTCAAAATATACACAAAGATTTGCCGTTTTATTGCTATTGCTATTGCCACCAATGCCACTGCCACGCAATTTTCGGCTCACAATCATCAGTATGACAATAATGATGGTGGCTGTAGCGGTGGTGTTGGTGGTGGCCACGAATGCTGACTGCTGCCATTCCATTGCTGCCATCATCACTATGGCAATGACAATAGTTTTCTAATGCTAATATGGTAAATACGCGTGTAAATGCAAAGATTTGGAAAATTTATTCAATTGTTGTACGAGCGAGAGGCAATTTGCTACATTCAGCGAAATATTTGTATGTTCGTGCGTACATTGCGTTGCGTTTCGTTTCATTTCTGTCGTCTGTCGCCTGTCATTATTGGCTTTATTCAGTCTTGTAATCATTGCCTTAACGTTTGAGAATTTGTGGGATGAACCCTTTGAAATTGGGTAATAACAAGACTTGTTTTGGTTCAGTTCGGTTCGGTGGTACGAGTGAAAATATGTACAATATTGAAAATGTTCCCACACATTTCTTTAGTTGGCATAGTTGGAAATTAGATTATAATAATGCTTTGAAAAACCAATGGCATTGAAATATATACATACATATACATATTGAGGAAATATGTGTATATAATTTGATTTAATTACTTATTCCTTAAGAACTATAGATACACACAAAGAAAATATATTGTAAGAGCAATCATATTTTCATGGTATAATGGTTATAAAAAAACAAAAATTATATTATTATGGTTTTCGTGACAATTGTATGACTACGAATATGATTATGATGATTGAACTTTGTCCCTGCGTTAATTAAATTTATGCCAAGTGAGTAAATTTTTAAAAGTGATGTCTTCTGATCGGGATCAAACTTTCACCATGTTAAGTCCTATTGAATAGTTATGGCAGTCTAAATTGACTTCAGAGTCAATAGTCATCAAAGAGCTAAATGGAGCCATTGATAAACCATGAACAACAATATGCGTTTCGTTTCGATAGGACTCCAATTGATATCACAGAAAAAAATGAATTATAGGAGGATTAGGGTGACCTATTTTTTTAAGCCTTCATAACTTTTTTGTTTGTGGATAAAAATAAATGGTGTTAAGGCAAAAGGTTCAAGTTTTTATGGAGTCTTCATGGTCGTAATGAGAAATAGGCATCATATGGATATAGAAAACGAAATACAGGAAGTCAACAGTCAAAATTGACTTCGGAGTCAAAAGTGATCAAAGGGCAAATGGAGCCATTGACAAACCTTGAACAACGGTATGCAATTTGTTTCGATAGGATACCAAATAACAGCGCTGCAAATAAAACCCATTTGGTATGTAGGGTGCACGCATCAAAAATTGTATTGTTGTTCTGAAATTGACTTTGAATAATCTTTAAACGTAGTTGGTGTCCGCCTCAGCTTATTTTCGACCCATACTAAGAACCATATTTTAATTTAAAAAAAAATTAAGAAAGAACACTTTGGTAAACATTTTTAAAGTAAAAAGGGTAATTAATTATACACTCAGAAAAAAATGAACCCAAAGATAAGTTAAAATGAACTAAACTTCAGGAAAATTAAACTTCATATAGCGCTAAAGCAATTTTTTCCCAAATCAAGTTTACATTTGTCCTTAATATTAGCAAATGTTTTGAACTTAGTTTTAGTTAATACTAACTTGAATTTAGTAAATATTCCTTTATATCTAGTTCAATTGAACTCATATTAAGAAAAAATTAACTCAGTTTAAGTAAAAATTTACATGAAATTTGGAAAAAATCTAGTTAAATTTTCACTAAAATCAGGTACATTTTTACTTGAAATCAGGAAATTTTTACTAAAAATTAAGGAAATTGTAACTAAAATCAAGTAATTTTTTACTAGGATTAAGTTACATTTTTACTAAATGGAAGTAGAATAATTCCTCAAATCAAGTTCAAATTTACTTGAATATACGAAAATTAAACTAAAATGTAAGATACGTTTAACTATAAATGAGTAATTTTTGAACTTGCAACTTGTAGAAGTCAACTAAATTTTAGTTCATTACTACACGAGGAAAAAAACGGCCTCTGTAACATATTGTCCCAAACATATTTTGCAGGCAACATATATATGTTTGGAGCATCTCCCAAACATATTGTGTTTGGGGTAGCGGTAATGTTACCAAACATTTATATGATTGTATGCAAACATATATATGATTGTAAGTAATCATATATATATTTGTGCAATGTGCAGAGCAAGGCAAAACTTCAATAGTACAGTGCACTCTTCACTACTGTACCCGGGGTCATTTCAGATGAATACAATTTGTTAGTGCGGGAGTGTGTTTGTTCAAAGAACAAGAAAAGCACACATACATACGTACATACATATGTTGGCAAAATAATTTATGTGGGGCAATAAAACGGCGTCAGTATTACAGAACGTTTGGTAAATAAAATGTTTTGAAGTAACATACATTCCTTTTTAAAAAAAATAATTTTGCACCAAACTAATTGTGTTTTTTAATGAATAACCTCAATACATCTTTGATATCATATTCTTTCTTTTATTTTGAATTTGTTGTACGTGTTAAAACTACAACTAATTTCTTGGAATTCGACATTCACCACACATATTCAATAAAAAACCCGACCTTAAACTCGACCGGGCGAGTAAGCATCATCAAATAATAATAATACTCTTTGGTGTCGGTGCCATTCCTCCTTATATACACGGTTACCATATACATATTACCCTTCTTTGCACAAAATTATGAGTCATATAATTGGGCTCTCAGAGAGTAATACTCTCTAAAACTCTAAAAAAATATGTTCTAATATATTATTTTGCCAAAAATATGTTAGGACACAATCATATCGTTTTTTAATATGCTAGAATTTTGCCCCGAACATATTATGATTGTGTGCAAACATAATATGTTTACCCACAAACATATATATGATTGTGCCCGTCCCAAACATATATATGATTGCATCCAAACATATTTTAAACATATTTTTTCTCCGTGTACTAATATAATTCAGCAAAATATTCTCGGGAATTTTCCAATAAATATTTTGCTCCAATGTATTTGAAACAAATTCAAAAAACCTGAAACAAATAGAATTCTCATTCAATGTCTCAATCTTATGTCTTAAGTATTTCACATACAATCGTATATATTTGCTTCGAAGTTAAATTACTTAACTTCGCAGCTGCTGTTTGAAATGATATTTGAGCAGTTAAGAAAAGAATCTCTTGAAACGAACGGGAATTTTTTGCTTAACGAATATTCAAGGATTATTTGAAAACCGTATTATAAATTTCAGAAAAACATGAACTAGATCTAAGGAAATTCGGATATTTCTAGTTAAAATTTCCTAAAATAATTTATTTTCGAGGAGTAGTAAATGTTTCTTCGACGCTAGGAAATCCTTCCTCGGTAAAAGTCAAAATTTACCAAATAGTAGGAAATTTTTACTTGGTCGATGGAATTTTAAGTAAGTAAAATCATATCCCATTTCCGAGTATGCAACCAAATTGCTATATCTTTGAATTTAGTTCAATTTACTCATTGAAAGTAAAATTTCCCAGTTTTGAGGAAAATTTAACTAAACATGAGTAAAAATCTTGAACTAAACTGAGATATAGATTTTACTCACATAAACGATTGCCATTTTTCTGAGTGTATGACGGGAAAAAAAGCCGTTTGACCAAAATGTCAAAATTTAACACCCTCTAACACGGCAGTCCTCAACCGATCTGGTTAAATTTTATGTCTTAATTACTACACCCAGGAAAATAATTGGTTGGAATTCGATTGTAACAATAAAAAAATAGTACTAGCAACAAAAAGTATATTGCCTACACCGTCTGCCGGTTGTATTTATAAATAATTAGTTGTATAAACAATATTAACATGGATACGATCAAATGAAAATGCTTGCAACTAAATCGATGGTTGTATCAATCGAATTAAGATTGTTTTTTTCATTGACACTCGGTTAGTTGTGGTGACTGATTTAAAATTTTCATTATAGTACCATTAGTACCGATTTTTGGTTAGTACCGATTTTTGGTTGTGACAACCAATGTTTTATTCTTGACAACAGAAATTGTATCAATTGACCAAAGATTATTATTGCAACGAATAATTGGTTACAACAACAGAAAAAATATTAATAAATAATCGTTTATTGGTTATCCCAATCATTTCCCAAATGTATTTTGGGAAATACAACCGAAAGATTGGTTGCTATTATTTTGCTGCTCATGACAAATAAAAAATAAAATTACTCGACATAAAAAACTCTTCAACATTTTGTTCAAGAACGGTATAGGTAATCAAAAATAATCTCGTGTGAATAATAATGTGTGCAATGCAGAACATGTTGTGCAAAATGTTTTACATAAATAAAAAATAAAAGCAACAATCATGAAATTGAAAGCACAGTGTTAAGCGATATTTGCATACAAGTTTGTCGGTAGTATATGACTGACAAATTGTCAGAACAACCATTTTTTTAAAACTGTTGGTTGTGGCAACTACATTCGTAGTTGGCGCAACCAAATATGATTGTTGTCAACATGGAAGCAGAAGTATACCATAACCAAAATATTGGTTGTCCTGATGGAATCGCATGATAGTAGACAGAACTACCAAAATTCGGTTGGCAAATAATTCGGTTGAGGCAACCAAACTGTATTCTGTGTGTATCCAATACAGAATACATCGGGTTTAAAAAGGTGATCGGTCACAACGCCTAACGGTCATAATGCCCAATTTTTTTGGGCCTTATGACTTCTGCTTGACCTTTAATAAAGCCTAATTTTGTTTTGGGCCTTATGACCGAAACAAGATCGGACATAAGGCCCAAAAACAATTTTTGGGCGTTATGTCCGTTTTTGTTTGTATAAGTATTAATGCAAAATTTATAACGAATATTTTGAAAATAAAACACAAAATATTTTAAAATAAAATTAAATTCCTTACTCCTGAATTACATAGAATTTCTCATACTCGGCTTCTCTGCCATTTCATATTTTTATCACATGTATTAGAGATATAAATATAAAATCGAGTGTACGGAATTCGACGAGGAATCGCGAGCGCGATTTGTTTTTGCATCAGACGATTTTTGACGTTATTATTACTCACATGTCGTTCGTTGCCGATATATAAGAAGAATAATTGTTTCCAAAAGATTGCTGGAAAAGACGAGATTTTTAAATAATAGCGAAAATATTTTTTAGAGATGTTTATTGCGATTTCAAGTTATGATTCTTAATTTAAGTATAATCAAATTCGAAACTAATGAAGTATTGAAATTCGATATTGTCACCCATTTTCCTCTAAAAACATTCTACATTCATCATTTAAAAACATTTTTGAACATTAAACATCTACTGAGATGTTACTTCTTTTATAATCACAACACATTTTTTTCTCAAAACTATTCGCATTAGGTAATTAGTTGAGACAAAAATACAAAATAACACCGTGCGACACAATTTTTCACCCATGAACGAAACTATTTACAAGTGAAACTACAGACCATAGGTAGCAATACTGCATACTAAGTTTATTATGTTTATATATTCAAGGATAACATTTTTAAAATTTTTTGCACTTATTACAATGTTAGTTGATAAATATGCATATCAAATGAAAGGATAGGATTCCCGCTATTTAATAAAACTTAAAAAATATTCCAAGGACGAATGCTATAAAAAATGTCCTTGAATATCCTTCAATGTTGTGGGTTTAAAAATTGAAAAAAATACATGTTACACTAACAGAACACTTATTAAAAGTTGAGCCATCCATCTTTAATGGTTAAGGAATAACAATTATTTGAATTCGGTAGCCTAGGTTAGGTTAGGTTGAAGAGAGGAGACGTTTAAACGTCTCATGTCCATGGACATATACTTAAGCCAGTGGTTCGGCCTGTTGTGCGCTCCTTGTTTATGATCTTTATATACCTCACGAGTTACAGAAAATCGGTACAAGACACGAATTTTCTCAGTATCTAATATGTCGAACCCGAAATGTTGGGATCTTGCATGTGTGAAAGCCGGGCAGTGACACAGAAAATGTTCCATCGTTTCGCTGTTTTCCCTGCATGCCCTGCATTCGTCGTTTCCTGCTAGTCCAATGCGATGAAGATGTGCTTGTAAGCTTGAGTGTCCCGTTAGAACACTCATCATCTTACTAATATCGATCTTGTTTAGTTTCAGAAAACTTCTTGTTTTCTTTTCATTTGGGTCACCCCACAGTATCTTTGCATTTGCTCCCACTGATGCGCTATTCCACACAGTTTAATGAGCCATATCTGGCCAGTTCTTCAACTCATTCTTCATGGCTTCGAAAGGTTTTCAATTTTCCAAGTCTATTACTCGAAGTTCTCTACCCTTTGAAGCCAAGCTGTTTGCCCGTTCATTTCCAATCACTCCGTTGTGTCCTGGTACCCAGCTAATACGCAATTGACCATGCATGGGCTGAGTAATCATTTATCGTTCTTTTACAGCCCAACACAGTTCTGGATTTGACCCTTTCCGATGTTATTGCTTTAATCGCCATTTGGCTATCTGAGAAGATGTTGGCATATTTAGGCTTTGTGGTGTTACTGAGCCAGTTCACACACTCCGTGATTGCTCGAACTTCTGCTTCCGCAGCCTATATAATATATGAAGGACACTGAGACAAAAAAAACATTTTATTCACTCCCACGAAAGGAACTATATACAATGAAAACATAGGACACTAGTAGGAAAATAATGTACTTACTTCTACTTATCGCGAAGATCGTTTGTCCTATTCACAGGACTTTTAAAATAACAGGGATAACAATTTTTATTTAATTTTTTTACACCAATTAAAATGTGAATAACAACAATATGCATATCAAATGAAAGAGGGGAATTCCTGCTATTCATTAAAAAATTTCGAAAAATTTTCCAACTTCAAAGGATATTAAAAATGTCCTTTTAAACTTTTATATTTGAATAAACTGAAAAGTTTTGGATAAAACAATTTCATCAAAGAAAAAATATAAATGTATAGAGAATACACACCACTTCCATTTAATATGCATATTGATGTTATTCACATTTTAATTTGTGTAAAAAAATTAAATAACAAGTAAGAAAGTTTCAGTCGGGTAAACCGACTAAGGTATACCCTCACTTTGTGAGTAATGTAATATATAACATTACACCAATAAATCTGTCAATTTGTGTGGGAGGTACCAGAAGGGGTTTTCCAAATACACATATTTTTCGGTAAACAGTACATTCTTAAATACATTGCATTGTGCTGAACTATAAGCGTTTGTTTGCACTGATATATTAAAGTTACGAGCTATGTAATTTTGGTATGATTTGGTCATTTTGTGTGGGAGGTACAAAAAGGGGCGGGGTGATAACGCCCACTTTTTACAGGACTATAGGCACTACAACAGCATTACACTGTACAAAATTTCAAGTACTTGTATGCACTGGTATTAAAGTTACAAGCCGTTTACTTTGGTACGAAACGGGCCATTTGTGTGGGCGGTACCAAAAGGGGCTGTACAATGATGCCCATTTTTTACCGGACTATAGGCGCTACAAAAACATTATACTGTAGAAAATTTCAAGCATTTTTATGCACTTGTATTAAAGTTATAAGCAGTTAAATTTTGATGCAAAATGGTCCATTTGTGTGGGAGGTACCAAAAGGGGCATTCCAACTTCACCCATTTTTCTCGAGTTAATAGCGACTAATATACTAATATTATGTGCAGTTTTTCAAAAGATTCGAATAAGTAGTATAGAAGTTATTAAAGAATCAATATTTCACTAAATTTTAACCCTTTGTGTGGGAGGTACCAGAAGGAGTAGACCAATATGGCCCATCTTCGAACTCATCCGGAGATAGATCAAAATATTACCACATACCAAATTTGAAGTCAATCGGTTACTCCTTTCGAGAGTTATCGTGCGCACCAGCCAGCAGACAGACAGACAGACAGACAGACGGACGGACATTGCTCATTCGACTTAAAATGACCCAAAACGGATTTCCTTCGAACATACTTAGGGTCTTAGATCACTCCTTCGATGTGTTACACTTTTTTCCGTAGCAAATGATATATACCCTCGTCACACTAAAGTGAGGGTATAAAAATTCGCCAGAGCGTAAATGTGTCTTATGGGAAGGGACTTTTGTATTAGGACCGATATGTCCCATTTTAAATAGGGATCGTCCCTAGGTTAAGAAATACCTCTGTATCCATTTTCATTAAGATTGCTTCATATTTGCGACTTGTGGTGTCGAACATAAAAAAGAACAGAACTCTATACGTTGCATATTCTGTTAGTGTTCTGTTCGAAAGAACACTAACACTACGACGTAGTGATAGTGTTTGAAGAACCGTACATTGTCGTAGTGCTAGCGTTCGCAAACACTACATTTTTTGTGTATTCTGTTATTTTATATTTTTGTTCGTTACAGAACGCTAACGAACCGTTCCTTAGTTTTTTTTCTGAACTCTGCATTTAACCCCATTGCATTATTTTCATTGGAGTTTAATTGATAATAACAATATTTTTTTTGCTTCATATTAATTTAAAGTTCTGTAACCAAACAAGTAAAAACGTTAAGTTCGGCCATGCCGAATCTTATATACCCTCCACCATGGATCGCACGTGAATGATTACGGGTACTAATAAACTCATTATACCAAATTTCAGCCAAATTCGTTGAAATTTGAGGTTTTTGTGGCGTTGCTCGTGTGAAGGATACCGGGTATAAATAAACCCCAGTTACCAACTTTTAGCCCGACCAGTGGACATTTGTGGTCTCTATGACGTTAAGAAGTCAAATCGAGGAGATGTCATATATGGGGGCTATATCCAAAATTGGACCGATATTGCCCATTTGCAATCCCAACATACCTGCAGATATAAGAAGTATACATATGTACCAAATTTCAAGAGACGGACGGACTTGGCTAATTCGGGGTCTCCGATCAATATTTATAGGTGTTACAAACGGAGTGACAAAATGAATATACCCCCATCCCATGGTGGATCGTATAAAAATGAATATACCCCCCATCCTATAGTGGAGGGTATACAAATATTGTAAATGTAGAGTAGATGAAAACATATGGGGGCTATATCGAAATATGGACCGATATTGCCAATTTTCAATCCCAAGTTACCTGCAGCTATAAGAAGTATATGTACCAAACTAGCTCAAATATTATAGATTGTAGTGTGATTACAACAGACGGACGGACATGGCTAAATCGTCTTAGAATTTTAAGGCGATTAAGAATATACATATATACTTTATGGGGTCTCAGATCAATATTTAGAGGTGTGCTATTGTGAAGAGTATAAAAAGACCCATTAGTTTTGCAAGACAGACGAACAAATCTTTTTGAATTTTTTAAATTTGTTTGGAGTTCCTTTCTAAAGTTAATCGTATGACCTCCGCAGTTTTGTACATCAGGGTTAACGAATGTCGAATTTAAAAAAAGCAATATCCCGTAAAAGATCTTAAGACAACTTATCATACTTTTAATGGGGGGATCGATATGTATTTCTTGAATTTGTTTTGATCTTTATTAAATTGGAAACAGTGTAATTTGTTGATCCAAGAAAGAAAACTGTAAATGTTTCAGATTTAGAACAAAGCGTGTTTTTTGTTGGAATCCGCCCCAATCTTAGCCTTTCTTTATTTGTCTTAGATAACTTTTTCTGTATGCCGTACAAGACCTGCAGTCTGCCAAAGAATTATATTATCAAAATATACCCACCTCTTTTTGACATCTTCCAGACAAATTATAAAATTCCGTATTGTATTTCTCTAAATATGAGATTATACTTCAGCTCATCTAGGCAATTGGCATTTTCTCACTTGTTTCCGTATCATATCAATAAAATTTGTTATTTTACTTTCGGAACTCAATAACCATAACAATTTGTTAGAATAACAGTTAAGACAGTCAGTCGCACACGCACACGTGCCTAAACGCAAATCCCGATGGGAGCGTTTAGTTATTGACTTTAAAAATTTATTTGAAAATTTTGAAATGTATACCTCTACACACTGCGATCAGACCAAATTATATCCTTCCTGGCAGCAAATCATGTCATTCATCCTGGGGGAAATGAAGCACGAGCGACCAGACGTTGTTCGAATGGAAGTTGACGCAATTTACGCTCATTAAGCGGTTATATAAATAATGCGGCATTAAGCTTTAGCAGGATGAGATGCGCACCAAAGGAAAGGCAACTGTTACAAACATCCCCCTCCGTACCTCCCTCCCCATCACTGGTGGAAGAATTATTGAAACTAACACTAAGTCTAAAAACAGCAGGAGTTTATGTTTTACAATTGTGTGTAATCAAGTCGTCGACGCAATGTTGTCATCCACGTACGCTGAGTCGTCCGTCTGTACGCATACGACTTCGTTATCCTCAACCTCGTCGACGTTGTCATTAGTTGAAATTTTATAATTTATTAACGTCAACAAACAGACGCCCTAAAGGCCACAAAATGAACACAAGTCGAGCGACATACGCAACTCCCAGTCACTGGGGCCACATGTCATCATCACCATTCATCCTTGGTAGCCTTGCACGCTTTAGCACCCACTCCAGTTTATTGCAGTAGTATGTGGTAGTAATCAACCTCATTCCCCTCCAATGAAAGGGACTTCTCCATCTCCCCAACAAATATTCTTGATTTCTTTACATTGTCTATTTGTTTTTGAAAACCATGAAAGATTTCCTCCAAAAACCCATACCGACCACACAATGAGGCTGGTGGCAGAGGAGGTGGTGGTGGTGGTAACATTTGAAAGTTTACACTGGCCTTTCGAAACTAATCGAAAAAATGAGAACAATGCACAGTGGGAGAATTTCGAAAATCGAATTTCGTTCATTTGTGAAATACGAGTATGTAGGCTTTACCCGGATTAAGTTACAAATTTTGGCCTTCGGAGACACTGGGCATTTAACAGTTTGTATTCCAAACCCTTGTGGGGTTGAAGGAGTGTACCAATATAGTCCACCTTCAAATGCAACTTGAGCTACAAGAAAATATTATCACATACGAGTACAAAATTAAATTTTTATTTTTTTCTCAGTGTATGGTACCAAATTACACCAGAAACTGTTATGTACGAGTACATCCCTACGACAAAAATTTTCAAAGCAACAAATGTTTTCCATCCTTTTCGTCCTTGACAAACTGTTGTAGCAAAAATTAGCAAATCATAAATTTAATGACAATGCAAACAAACATTTGCAATTTTCTACAGCTTTAGTAGTGCCTGAAGTTTAGTTAAAAATGTGGTACACCATTCTTGGAACTTATCAAACAAAGCGACTATTTTGGATCAAATGTGGAAAGCTCAGAACACATGAAATTCGGTATGATTGAAATGTTTCTGTGTGTGTCTGATGTATGGTTTAACCCAACATCAGTTGCGCCGTGCCAATGCGATTTGTTATTGTATCTTCGTTTGTTTTTATTTCGGATATTCTCCTGGCTGTTTCTGTTCTGCGTTAAATGGGCCTATTTGTCAAGCCATCAGAAGGGACACCCCACATACTCGTGAATGAATAAATTTGCAAGAAAATTATTTCCCCATAACTTCTGTAGCCATCATCTCAATGTCTTCAATTTCTGTATTTTAGATTACTTTTCAAATGTTCACCCTTTAGACATTTTCCACACAAAGTTTCAGTTCCAATTCCTTACTATAATTCTCTAAAAGTCATTATATTCTTTATTTTACTTGTTTACTTGTTTTTTACTTGCTTGTTTTTTTCAATCCCCCACTGTGCAACACAAACGACAATTTTAAGTGGCCATCCGAACGGATGCACTTTAATTTGGCAGTCATTAGACGCAGGATTGTGTTGAAAATTTGAAATAGAAAACTTAAATTACACATAATTGCAGAGATACCGAAAAGCGGACTGACAGACATACTCGTACAGTCGGAAGGACAGACAATAGCAGGCGTAGTGATTTTCAATTCGGATGGCTTAACTGTCAGAGATAACTCCATGGTCTTGTGTCAGTCGTTTGTGTATGATTTTTATCGGTTTTTTTGTTTTGTGCTGTTGTTGTTGAAACAATTGACACTAATGTGTCAAAGGTCACGTGGCTTTAGTTAACGAACAAACACCGAATTTTGTCATCACGGTTTGAGTTTTTTGTTTTGTTCGTTCAGACCATAGCTCGCGTTTTAAATGAAAAATTCAAATCAATTTTCAAATAAAGTTCACACACATAAACATATGCTGCGAACCGTGTAGGGTCGGTCGTGTTTGCTATTTTGTTCACTGGGATTAGTCAAAGTTTTTGATTTCAAAGAAAAGAAGAGCTTAAAATCAATTGGAATTGTTTGCTTTCTCAGGGCGAACAAAGAAGAAAAGTGAAATCTGTATTTTAATTGCAAATGTATGTGAGTATCTTTATTCACTATCATTTCAGGATAGTGAATAAAGGATTTTTGTTACCCTTTATTGTTGTCATTTGTAAAAAGGTCAACATGCGTAAGCGTTGTGTTTCTCAATGTAGCCGCTTCGAATGTAGATAGCTTTGTGTAAACAATTACAATTGTGTCAATATCAGTTCCTTTTCCTGCTAAATAAGTATATCGTATATATTATATTGGACACAAACTAATATTATCAGTTGGCGAAGACGTTATCCTAAACAAATCTGCTTCCGTCTTAATAACAATAAGCAACAATTTTTTTTGTGTCCGAGACCTTCATTTGTATACCCTACACCACACTGTGGTACATGACTTTGTGGTATTATGACTTTGTGCATTTGTTTGAAATGCCAAAAAAGAGAGGAAATACAACCATAGTTTATTATACCGATCGACATAGAATCACTTTTTGAGTCGATTTAGCAATGTCCGTCTGTCTGTCTCTATGTCTGTCTGTCCATGCATTCTTGTAATCAAAGTGCAGGTCGAATTTATGGTCCGATTGTGATGAAATTTAGCACAGTGCTCTTTTTGGTCCAAGGACGATCCTTATTGAAATTGGTCATCATTTCAGATTTAGATATAGCCCCCATATATATGTTACACCCGATTTGACATGTAAGCGCTGTAGAAACCGTATTTTACATCCGATCTGTACGAAATTCGGTAATAGTTTTCCCATTACATGAATTAACATAACCAAAATCCGAGAAAATCCATTCAGATTTAGATATAGCCCCCACATATATGTTTCACCCAATTTGATATGTAAGCGCTGTAGAAACCGTATTTTATACCCGATCAGTACGAAATTCAACGGAGAGAGTTTTCTTATTGCATGTATGAGCACTGCCAAATTCGGGGAAAATCGGTTCAGATTTAGATATAGTCCCCATATATATGTTTCACCCGATTTGACATGAAAGCGCTGTAGAAACCGTATTTTAGAGAGAGAGTTTAGAGAGAGTTTTCTTATTACATGTATGAACACTGCCCATTTTCGCATTGTTAGAGAGGTGTAGGGTACTATATAGCGTGATCCATTTCGAGGTTCCCTACTTTTTTAAAGAAAAAACACAGAATATTCAAATTGAACGGGGAATGTTTATTATCATTTGAAAGAACATTCTTTGGCATTTATTTTTTGAAGATTATGTCTATCAAATGTTGGCCGCGGCTACGTCTCAGGTGGTCCATCCGTTGAGTCCAATTTTCGATGACTCGTTCGAGCATTTCGACTGGTAACTGGCGAATGGCACGCTCTTGAAACGTTGTTCAGGAGTAAGTCTTTCCATGATGAAATGCCAAACAATACTTAACAAAAATAACATATGACAGCATGACATGAATCACACGTGATCTATCAAAAAAAGGCTATTGAAAAAAGTATCTCTACTTAGATCACCCTATACATATGTTAGCCCCGATTTGACAGGAAAGTGCTGTAGAAACTGTATTTCATATCCGATCAGTACGAAATTTGCAGAAAAGGGTTTCCTATTACAGGTAAACCTTGATTTACTCGGCATCTTGGGACCCCAAAAAATTACGTGTAAATCAAATCCGCATAAATGGTGGTTTGTAATTAATGTAAATATTCACTTTGGGACAAAAACTTTTATAAAACGCGCAAATGAAAACACTAGGCATACGTAGTTTCTAAATATTGAAACGAAGTTCTGCGTTCATGTTCATAACATATGTTTGAAATAATTATAAAATGTCTTTATTTATTTGAACTTCCACTTCGAAGAAGTCCGTTATTTTTTTTTGCTTCTTCTGTTGTGTGTAAAGTTCTTCGTAAAACTCAAGCGATTTTTTGACAGCAGATTGAAACGAATCTGATCGACTCGCTAAAGGGCCATTGAAAAGTGTTTTTAACTTGGATTGTCCTCATCATCGCTTTTTTCTTCGTGGCGATCTCTGCCAATCTCAACTAAGTCATGCTCAGTTAGGGACTTCATTTATCATCACCAAAATGTCGTCTTCTGTCACATTTTCAAATAGTTGAGATGTCTCCATAAACGTCCAGTATGTGGTATGTTGACAATGAATTCTGAGCACTTTCTTTAGAAACTACTTCTGGCCATAGTTTTTTCAGCAATATTTTGCCTTGACTTTTTGATATCTTTTACCGATTGTGATGTTATGTCAATGCAAGTTCAAATACAAAACTCTTTTCATAAATCTGGTAAAAGGTTATGTCTGATTTTTCGTCCATTAAATCTACAATAAATTATAGGGATTTCTTTATGGAATATGACTTGAATGCCCATACTCGTTTGATTGATACCCTGGTCCAATGGTTGTTGAAGATAAGTTGTTTTGGGTGGAAAAAATACCACTTTAATATTGGGATGTACCAAATTTTTGGATGGGAAAGAGGTTATCTATTAAAAGTTATTTTTTAACATCCAAATTATGTCTCATCATATAAGTTTCAGTTTATTTTGCAAAAATATTATGGAACCAATCCTCGAATATTTTGGAAGTAACCTATGCTTTTGTTGCTGTCTCTCTAATATATAAGTGCTTACTGGCCGTTAGGATTTATTAATATGCTTCATGCATCTTGTGTTCCTAAATTTATATGAAAATAAAGGCACATACAGGGCAATTCTATAATTGAACATTTTGTGCCTGGTGGCGGATGAATTATTATACTCTTCACCACACCGTGGTACGGGGTATTATAACTTTGTGCATTTGTCTGTAACACCCAAAAGGAGAAGAAATAGACCAGGGACGTATCTAAGGGGGTGGGCCCGGGGGACCGCCCCCCCCCACGAAATGTTTTAAACATAAACTATTTACAATTTTCAAAATCACTCAAAAAAAATAAAACACGAAAAATATTTGAAAGGCAGATCAAAAAAAAAACAATACAAAAGCGTAAAAAATGGCAACAGTAAAAGTAATAACAACTAAAAATAAGAAAAGTGCATGTTTCACGATTTTTTGATTGGTGCTAGCCAGAAATTAGCTGAAATAAGTATATGGATTAGCTGAAATAAGTATATGGATTAATTACACTATGCAACAAATGAACACTTTTTGAAAAATACACGGACTTGACAGTATAGGGCCCCCAAAGTTTCTGAAAATCAGTGGGCCACTCGAAAAAGGTGTCCAACAACTAATTCCGACTTGGTAATACCGCTTAACTAGGTTTGGCAATAATGTAGCTAAGAATATGCTGAACAAAGTTTCTTAGCATTTTTGCGAAAAAAAAGTTTCCGGTACTTTTTTTTGAAAAAGTGAAGGAAAAAATATTTTGTTTTCACTTTTTTCGGCATAATTTTTCACTAGCAATGCTTGGCAAAATTGTAGCCAACGTAAATCTGAAAATTTTTTGTAAACATATCAATACAATCTGAACGTGTCTAGGCACCCTAAATAGCTCAAAAAACCACATTGTACCCCAAAATTTTAAGTATTTCACTTTTATGTAACAAAAATATATTTTTTTATAGGGCATGTACAGCAACTTTATAGAAAATATTAAGGCCAATATTTTTGTGGAACATTTTAACCCTCTAGCTCCTCCAAAAAACTGTAATTTTTGGCCCCATTTTAACAAATCGCAAAAAACACCTCTTAAAAAGGGGAGGGCGGGAATGAAATGTTCTACACAAATGTTCGCCATAAAATTTTACTATTTTTAACACACAATTTTAACACACCAAAGCCCAAATCTTAACACAAAAACCCAAAAAACGGTCAAATTCCAGTCAACAACGCTCTTTACAGCTATCTTTATTGCTTCGAATACTAAATCGTACGACTAACATTGCTTCACGAACAGGAATTTGACCTTTTTTTGGTGTTTGTGTTATGTTTTGAGCTTTGGTGTGTTCTGACACATACAGTAATTTTATGGCGAACATTTTTGTAGAACATTTCATCTCCTCTCTCCCCATTTTAAGGGGTGTTTTTTTACGATTTGTTAAAATGAGGCCAAAAATTACAGTTATGTAGGGGAGCTAGAGGTTTAAAATGTTTCACAAAAATATTGGCCTTAATATTTTCTATAAAGTTGCTGTACATGCCCTATACCAAAAAAATATATTTTTGATACATAACAGTGAAATACTTTAATTTTTGGGGTACAATGTGGTTTTTTGAGCTATTTATGGTGCCTAGACACGTACAGATTGTATTAATATGTTCACAAAAGTTGTTCAGATTTACGTTGGCTACAATTTTGCCAAGCATTGTTAGTGAAAAATTACGAGTCCCCGGAAGTTATGCGGAAAAAAAGTGAAAAAAAAAATATTTTTTTCCTTCACTTTTTCAAAAAAAAGTACCGGAAAAAATTTTTTTTCGCGAAAAATGTTAAGAAACTTTGTTCAGCATATTCTTAGCTACATTATTGCCAAACATAGTTAAGCGGTATCACCAAGTCTGAATTAGTTGTTGGACAAAAGCTGATGACACCTTTTTCGAGGGGCCCACTGATTTTCAGAATCTTTGGAGGCCCATAAAACAAAATTGGTCACCAATTTCGCCAAGCCGAGTATAGGGTTATACTACCCTTTGATAGTAGAATAGAACCTATACCGTCAAGTCCGTGTATTTTTTTCACTGTTGCACAGCGTTATTGGAGGCAGAAGAATGATAAGCCATCAAATGCATTAGATGCTACTTTAGTTTTTGTTCTCGGCGTTAAGAAGAATAAAAACTTATCTACGGAACAGAATGGAAGGAGAAAGGCTATCTTATCTGGTTTTGATGTCTATATACAAAGATGAAGTCAAAATCGATGAAATAATTGATATATTTCTTTCAAAAAATCGAAGATTACATTTTTAACCTTTACATATTTTATTGTTAAACGTTTTAATGATCTCGTACTAAAGTACATATTTATATTTAGGAATAAAATTCGAATAAAAAACTAAGGAAATTAACTTCCCTTACCTACACAATAAACGCAATTTTTAATTGTTGATCTTTGTTATGGAAAAAAATTGACAGAGAGAAGTCTCGATACACTTAAAGATAATACTAAATTTGAGGATAATCGATTCAGATTTAGATAAAGCCCCATATATATGTTACCCTCGATCTTACATGTATGCGCTGTAGAAACTGTACTTTATATCCGATCGGTAGGAAATTCGGCAGAAAGAGGTTTCTTATTATTATTATATTACTTGAATGAACACTGCCAAATTCGGGAAAATTGATGCAGCCCCCATATATATATATACATATGTTCCTCCCGATTTGGTATCAAAGCGCAAAGGCCCCACTCGACTTTCTGGCACGGAAAAAAACAAAAAATTTCCTAAGAGTCCCTTCCCTTTTGAATGTTGGCATACTAACGAAAAAAACAATGTCTATTTGAAAAAAATCTATGGATAAATGTATAAATTTTGACACATTTTATAAAAGTAAGAGAAATTCAAACAAATCACTTTTCATTTTTTTTGTTTAGACATTTCTGTTTTTTTTACTTCTTTTTCCCTTCCCTTCCCTTTGAATGTTGGCATACTAACGAAAAATACAATGTCTATTTGAAAAAAATCTATGGATAAATGTATAAATTTTGACACATTTTATAAAAGTAAGAGAAATTCAAACAAATCACTTTTCATTTTTTTTTGTTTAGACATTTCTGTTTTTTTTACTTCTTTTTAATTTATTTTAAGCTATTTTAGACAATATCTTAATTTTTAATATTTAAACAATATTTTTTGAAGTATAGGGTGATCCAAGTAGAGATACTTTTTTTCAATAGCGTCTTTTTGACAGATCTCGTGTGAGTCGTGTCATGCTGTCATGTTATTTTTGTTAAGTATTATTTGGCATTTCATCATGGAAAGACTTACGCCTGAACAACGTTTACGCGTGTCATTCGCCATGTACCAGTCGAAATGCTCGAACGAGTCATCGAAAGTTGGACTCAACGAAGGGACCATCTGAGACGTAGCCGCGGCCAACATTTGATATAATCTTCAAAAAATAAATGCCAAAGAATGTTCTTTCAAATAATAATAATCATTCCCCATTCAATTTGAATTTTCTGTGTTTTTATACCCTACACCACACTGTGGTACAGGGTATTATGACTTTGTGCATTTGTTTGTAACACCTAAAAGGAGAAGAGATAGACCCATTGTTTATTATACCGATCGACTCAGAATCACTTTCTGAGTCGATTTAGCCATGTCCGTCTGTCCGTCTGTCTGTCCGTCTGTCTGTCCGTCTGTCTGTCCGTCTGTCTGTCCGTCTGTCTGTCCGTCTGTCTGTCCGTATGTCCATGTATTCTTGTAATCAAAGTGCAGGTCGTATTTATGGTCCGATTGTGATGAAATTTAGCATAGTCCTCTTTTTTGGCCCTATTGAAATTGGTTAAAATCGGTTCAGATTTGGATATAGTCCCCATATATATGTTTCACCCGATTTGACATGCAAGCGCCGTAGAAACCACATTTTACATCCGATCTTTATGAAATTCGGCAGAGAGAGTTTTATTATTACGTGAATGAACACTACCAAATTCGGAGAAAATCCGATCAGATTTAGATATAGCCCCCATATATATGTTTCACCCGATTTGGCATGTAAGCGCTGTAGGAACTGTATTTTAAATCAGATCAGTACGAAATTTGGCAGAGAGAGTTCTCTTGTTATATGAATAAACACTGCCAAATTCGGGGAAAATCGGTTCAGATTTAGATATAGCCACCATATATATGTTTCACCCGATTTAACATTTAAGCGCTGTAGAAATCGTGTTTTATATCCGATCAGTACGAAATTTAACAGAGAGAGTTCTTATATTACATGAACAAACACTGCCAAATTCGGGGAAAATCGGTTCAGATTAAGATATAGCCACCATATATATGTTTCACCCGATTTAACATTTAAGCGCTGTAGAAATCGTGTTTTATATCCGATCCGTACGAAATTTAACAGAGAGAGTTTTCTTATTACATGTATGAACACTGCCAAATTCTTATCGCAATGCCCATTTTCGCATTGGTAGGTAGGTGTAGGGTATTATATAGTCGGCCCCGCCCGACTTTCTGTCTTTCCTTACTGGTTTTCTTTAAAAAAATAGGGAACCTCGAAATGGATCACCCTTTATAAGCTCGCATACCCTTTAATTTTGGGAATATCACTTTCACGTCGAAACTAAAGTTTATTATCTATCATTAAAACAATTAGAAAAACAAGTAAGAAAGTTCAGTCGGGTAAACCGACTAATGAATCCCCTCACCTTGAGTCCCAAAAAATTATTGTAAATTTATTAATATTTTTGTTTTATTTAAATTATTATCAATTTAAATTGCATTTAATAACGTTAAAGTATATACTGGTATTAAAGTTAAAAGCTGTTAACTTTTGGTACAAAAAGACCCTTTTGTGTGAGAGGTACCAAAAGGGGCGGGTCAATAATGCCCATTTTTCTCTGGACTCTAGGTACTATAAAAGCATTACACTGTACAAAATGTCAAGTATTTGTATGCACTGCTATTAAAGTTAAAAGCTGTTAACATTTGGTACAAATAGTTCCATTTGTGTGGAAGGTACCAAAAGTGGCGGACCAATAACGCCCATTTTCCTCTGGACTCTAGGTACTATAACAGCATTACACTGTACAAAATTTCAAGTATTTGTATGCACTGGTATTAGTTTTAAAAGCTGGTAACTTTTGGTACAAAATGGTCCATTTGTGTGGGAGGTACCAAATGGAGGGTGGCGGTAATGCCCATTTTTCACTGTATTGTAGGTACTGTTAAACCATGTACAAAATTTCAAGTCTTTGTATGCACTGGTAATAAAGTTATAAGCTATTAACTTTTTGTTCATTTGTGGCTTAATGGTCCATTTGTGTGGGAGGTACCAAAATGGGCGTGCCAACTTCGCCTATTTTTGTCGAGGTAATAGTGACTAATAAACTAATGCTATGCGTAGAATTTCAGATAATTCAAATAAATAGTATAGAAGTTATTAAATAGTCAATATTTCACTAAATGTTAACCCTTTGTGAGGGAGGTACTAGAAGGAGTGAACCAATAAGGCCCGTCTTCGAACTTAGCTGGAGATAGAAGAAAATATTACCACATACCAAATTTGAAGCTAATCGGTTACTCCTTTCGACAGTTATCGTGCGCACCAGCCAGCAGACAGACACACAGACAGACAGACGGACGGACGAACATTGCTTAAATGACTTAAAACAAGTAAGAAAGTTTCAGTCGGGTAAACCGACTAAGGTATACCCTCACCTTGTGAGTAATGTAATATTGAATATTACTCGAATTATTCTGTCAATTTGTGTGGGAGGTACCAGAAAGGGTTTATCAAATACACCTTTTTTTGCTGAACATTAGATACTTTAAATTCATTGCACTGTGCCGACTTATAAGCATTTATGTGCACTGGTATAAACGTAATGAGACATTAAATAGTGGTATGATTTGGGCATTTTGTGTGGGAGGTACAAAGAGGGGCGTGGCAATAACGCCCATTTTTCACAGGGTTATATACACTATAAAAACATTACACTGTACAAAATTTCAAGTATTTTTATACACTGGTTTTAATGTTATAAGCTGTTAACTTTTGGTGCAAAAAGGTACCTTTGTGTGGGAGGTACCAAAAGGGGCGCGACAACAACGCCCATTTTTCCCTGGACTGTAGGCAATATTAAAGCATAATGCTGTACAGAATTTCAAGTATTTTTATACACTGTTATTAATGTTATAAGCTGTTAACTTTTGGTGCAAAATGGTGCATTTGTGTGGAAGGTACCAAAAGGGACGTGGCGACTTTGCCCATTTTTCTCGAGTTGATAACGACTAATAAGCTAATACTATGTGTGGAATTTCAAAAGATTCGAATAAGTAGTATAGCAGTTATTAAAGAATCAATATTTTACAACATTTTAACCCTTTGTGGGGGAGGTACTAGAAGGAGTGGACAAATATGGCCCATCTTCGAACTTAGCCGGAGATAGAAAAAAATATTACCACCTACCAAATTTGAGGTCAATCGGTTACTCCTTTCGAGAGTTATCGTGCGCACCAGCCAGCAGACAGACAGACAGACAGACAGACAGACAGACAGACAGACAGACAGACAGACAGACAGACGGACGGACATTGCTCATTCGACTTAAAATGACCCAAAACGGATTTCCTCCGAACATACTTGGGGTCTTAGGTCACTCCTTCGACGTGTTACACTTTTTTCCGTAGCAAATGATATATACCCTCGTCACACTAAAGTGAGGGTATAATGACCCAAAACGGATATCCGCCGAACATACTTAGGGTCTTAGGTCACTCCTTCGATGTGTTACACTTTTGGTTCGTAGCAAATGATATATACCCCCCTCTCTAAGGTGAGGGGATAAAAATGATTTTCACGTTCACATTATATTTATATATGGGGGATTTCATATCAAGTGTGTGAATTTTTAAAATCGATGTCTTCTGATTGGGATGAAATTTGCAGCAACTTTAGTCCTATTGGATTGTAGTTATGACACAAATTTTAAACCAGATCAGTTAAGGACTGTCCGAGTTGGAGGGTGTTGAATTTTGACATTTTGGACAAACGGCCCTTTTGTCCCACTTAAAAAACTTTTTACCTATTGCTTTTTGAACATTTGGCCCAAAGTGTTTTCGATAGCTTTTTCTTCAATCTTTTTAAAAAGAAATAAGAAATTCGCTAAAATATTTTTTTTTGTGAAATTTAAAATTGTTTTTGCATTTTTGTCAACAACTACTTTTATATTTTTATTTTTTTTTGCTCAAGCGAAAGGTTATGCCATTTGCTTTGACAGCCTAAAAGGAATTTATGAGATGGGACCTGCAAATATATCAAAATGATTGACCAAAGACCCTAAGTATATTCGGAAGAAATGTTTTTAACCATTTTGAGGTTAGATTAGGTTAGGTTGAATAGAGGAGACGTTTAAACGTCTCATGTCCATGGACATACACTCCAGCCAGTGGTTCGGACTCTTGTGCGTTCCTTATTTATGATTTTTTTATACCTCACGGGTTACAGAAAATCGGTACCAGATACGAATTTTCTCAGTATCTTCCAGTCATATCCTCTGAGATGAGTCAAGTCATTTATCGTTCTTTTATGTACAGTCTAACACAGTTCTGGATTTGACCTTTTCCGATGTCAAATCCAGAACCATTTTAAGTCATTTAAGAAATGTCCGACCGTCTGTCTGACTGGAGTGAATTATAACGGATTGACTTTAAATTTGGTTAATTATATATTGTTCAGGCTAAGTTCGAAGATGGCCTATATTGGCCGTTCTAGTACCTGCCTCGCAAAGGGTTACAATTTAGTGAAATATTGACTCTTTATATACTTCTACACTACCTATCCGAACCCTATGTAATTCCACATATAGTAATAGTTTATCTGTCGATATCTCTTTGAGAAAAAGGAGGGCGAAGTGGTCCCGCCCCAGTTGGTACCTCCCACACAAGGGACCATTTTTTACAAATTTTTTTACACAATAGGACCATTTTTAAAAAAAATTTAACTGCTTATAACTTTAATACCAGTGAATAAAAATACTTGCAATGTGTGCAGTGTCATGCGTTTATAGTAGCTACAGTCTGGTAAAAAATGGGCGCCTCTTTTGGTACCTCCCACAAAAAATGGCCAAATCAAACCAACATTTAATGGTTCATAACCTTAATAGTAGTGCACATAAACACTCACAATTCTTTGAAGTATCTAGTGTTCAGCACAAAATTGGCGTATTCGTCAAGCCACTTCTGGAAGCCCCACTCAAATTGACAGATTCATTCGCACATATAATTTCCAAAACATCTGCAATCTCCTAAATGTTTTCGAATTTTATATTTTAGACAACATTTCCAAAGACTAACAAATAATGATCATTTAATTCAACATTCGGGTTTCTCACATCTAAAGTACTAAATTACATTACTCCCAATATGAGGCTATATCATAGTCGATTTACCGGACTGATTTTTTCTTACCTGTTATTGATTCAATAACTGTGGAACAATAATTCAGCTGATCAGCTTCATTTATAAATAATAAAATTTTGTTTACAGGTTCATAATCAAAGAAATGATTAATTTATTACACATATTTCGTATTTGGATCCAGATTTTCGTCTTTTCTTCGTTTAATTTGAAAAAATTATTTTAAACTCAAATAGCAACAACAAAGCTTTGAGAAATCACAAAGTTCTACAAAGATACAGACATTTTATAAAATAGTCCGTTATGTTGTCTATAAACCCATTTACCCATTCCAAACAGCGAGCATTTTCGTAACAAGCATTTTTTTAAATAAAAAACTCTACCCAAATCATTTTAATTTACATCCCATTTCATTTCAGTCTTAGCGAGCGCACATCATGTCCGACTTAAGGAAGTATTCCTGCATCTCCGCCATAACCCATGAAATGCTGTCAATATATTCATAAAAATCCAATGATCTTTTCTTGCTTAAAAAAGATAAAAATCTAAGAAAATGTAAAATAGTTTGTATTACATTATGTCGATATTTCGCAATGCACTTATTCGCACGTCTTGCAAAATGAAAATGTCCGTACTTGAGATTGGTTGCACTTACACTGGTGGACATAACTGTTGTCACATTACTTTCAATGTGTGACACAATTCACTGCAAGAAGAAGTTCTTTGAATCTAAATTCCACAAACATTTAGGTCTCATAGTTATGCCCGACAGTGTAACCGACATTTGTACGTATTACAATTTGTACAAATGAGTAAAACAAGAAAGAACTGTTCTTTTTTTTGCAAAGCATTAAGTTATGAGTGCAAGTGTGCGGCACACTTTGCTGTATTATCGAACGTAGATCTCCTCTGCTGTTTTGGAAAAAACTCGTATACTCCTTGCTCCAGCGATTTGTGCCGGATCTGGTGGTTCAGCACTGGCTGGTTACTACGAGTACTACTTGTATGTATAAAGATAAAGACAACGCACTCACGTACTTTTTCAACTTAACGTGTGTCGAACGGGTAAAGTTGTACTTTGAATTGGTAAAGGAATTTTTAATTAACGTTCACAAAAAACGTAAAAAATATGTAATAAATTAATAATAAAAGTTGCCAAATTGCTGTAAAAAAAGTTAGCAGAACTTATTCGACGAATAAATTTAGCTTTAAAGTAGAAAATGTTCTTAAAAAAAGGAGACTTTAAAGACTGCAATCGAAATACGAATTGTGTGTTATCAAATATTGCGAACGAATTTATAAGTCTAAATGGATTTTTTAAGAAAGTGGTACACAGATATGACTTTTACATACCCTTAAAACTTTGATATGCAACATCACTAAAGGAGCGACATCGGGTGATAAGATAGTAATGATATTTTTCCTATTTATCCTACACCACACAGTGGTACAGTGCATTTGTTTGTAGCATCCAAAAGAAGATTAGATAGATGCGATTGTCTATTACATCGATCGACTTATAATCGATCTACAGTACCTAAATACAAACGAATATTAAAACCAGTAAGGAAAGGCAGAAAATCGGGCGGGGCCGACTATATAATACCCTACACCTCCCTAACAATGCGATAATAATTTTGAATAATTGGCAAATGGGTAGTAACATATTATCTCTAATTCTGAACAGATAACACTATGCCAGAAAAAGCAATTTTTTTTGTGTCCTAGACCTAAAAATTATTGTTTTGTATAGATTATGGCATTCTGTTATATAAAATCAAAACCAAAAATTTTTTTATGGATAATTTTTTTTTGTAAAAATTATAATATCGTCGAAGGTAGGTACCCTTAGTATTTGCACTATAATACGCCCGATCAGGTCGACTTATACGTTAAATTGAAGCTATTAATGTGGGCTACCAATGTTGGAAATATCTCTTTCACTTAGAAACAGTGGTTTAGTAACAGTCATTAACCAAACTGGAAAAGTAGTTTTTTTTTTTCAAAAAAAAGAAATCCTATGATAAAAAAATAATACCTAGCGAAGAAAATAATACCTATTTGAAAAAAATCTATGGATAAATGTAGAAATTATAGCCCGTATGGTAGAGGCAAGAGAATTTCAAAAAATCGTTTTTTTAAATTTCTGTTTAAATAGCGATTTTATTTATTACTTTTATTTATATTATGTAGTCATTAGAAGTAATTGTGAGCAAAGACAAATAGAATATAAGAAGACATTCCTTCCTGTAGCGAGTAATTGTCAGTTACGAACGAATAGGAATTTGATTCCAACGAGTGAGGTTTTTCGCGGATTTTCAGACTGTTTTTCCCGAATTTTTTGTAATTGTCACAATTAAAATATTAATATTAATCGATAAGTGCAAAAAAAGTTCAATCAATGTTCGCGGAATACCGTTTTTTCGCGTGTGACAGTTCATTCCTATTCGTTCGTAACTGATAGATTTTGACGTTTCGGCCTGAAGGAATATCTTCTTATATTCTATTTGTCTTTGATTGTGAGTTCTTTGTTGACGTTTGTAGATTTCGGAATCGGTTTCTCTAATGAGGAACCAAATATAATCTCCCATCATTCTTTCATCCCAGTGCCCTTGGTAACGCCGCTCGATGGACTTCAATTCTTGGTGAAACCTTTCGCCATGTTCGTCACTTACGTCGCCAAGATTCTCGGGGAAAAAGTTTAAGTGAGAATACAAGAAATGATTTTTGAGGGACATATTTACACTTGTTGGAATACATAAAGCGAAAAATAAGTTAGAAGAATACATACATATGTGTTATATAAATAAATATAAAAAAATATATTTTTAACAATTTTTTTCATAATTTTTTAACAAATCATTAGTCATTGTTTCATATTGAGGGCTTTTATTGGATCCACGGAAATTTGAAACTACAATCTTAAACGACCTCCATGCTGCAATTTCATCCGACGTCAAATATGATTCGAAATTCACATCTTTCATCAGTTTCCTTATTTTAGGCCCACCAAAAACTCCTTCTTCGATTTTTTGAAAAGAAAGACTTTTAAATAAACTTTTTAAATATGAGAGTGAATTGCCATCTTTCCTTAAGGCGTTTACAAAATTTTTAAAGAGCCCCAGCTTAATATGCAGTTTTGGCAAAATATCGGCTAGCCCAGAGGCATAACATACCAACTACTTTTAAATCGCAACAAATTTTCCAGTCATGTTTATATTTTATGTATTTTATCAATTTAGCCAATGTTTCGTATGATTCCTTAGTGTTGACAGCATGAGCAATGGGAATCGACGGTTTCTTTCAAACTTTCTTTACTGCTGTCAACAAATAACCGCCATTCCTTTGAATTGTATGTTTGATTAAGTTCCTCGAACAATCCGGAAATGTCATTGCAAAAGCATCTGTTATCCACAGTTGTTTAAAATTGTTTATAAGGTATATCTCGGACTCTATAATATGATATGTTAGCATATGGGGCCAAAATATTGTACTGTTTCATCCCAAGTGCAAGTTGTTCTGCCTTATCTTTGGTCAGTTCCAAATCTCTCACTAGATCAATGAGTTGAAACTGAGTTAAATGCGATGACTTCTGACTCAAACTTGAATCGCTCAGAGTTGAGAACTCAGTTGAACTTGATGATGTTTCCGTTATTAGGCTGTTAGGTATACTTAGACACTTCCTACTCCAATCTATTAACTTAGACAAAAATAGCAGTCCGTATCGTGAATGAATGGTTGTCTCCAAATCATTGGCATTCCAAATTGCACGTGAAGTCTAAAATTAAAACGTTTTATTACACAAAACATTGTAATACATTAATTTTAAAGTACTTACCGCATTCTTACACTAGTCCATCGAGTAAGATATACATGGCACGAATTACAGAAAATACTAGGTATCCACGGTTCGTTCAAATTTTTAACTCGTATACCAAAATATTACACATATATTTCTTCTATTATTTTATAAAACGCACGTCGATTTTTTTAATTACATATTTTCCGCAGATGTAGCAGAAATTGTCGGGATCATTTACACATTGAAAAGTTCTTTGCCTTTTACTAATACTTCGAAATATAACTTTGTAATATTTTTCAGAAAATCGGCTTATCTCTTTAAGGCGCTGAATTACACTAATTTATAAATATGAAATTTCATTCATAAATTCCGGGTTTAGGGTTCATAAGTTGCAGTAGCAGTAGCTAACATGTAAAGCGTGATCCATTTCGAGGTTCCCTACTTTTTTAAAGAAAAAAACACAGAAAATTCAAATTGAATGGGGAATGTTTATTATCATTTGAAAGAACATTCTTTGGCATTTATTTTATGAAGATTATGTCTATAAAATGTTGCCCGCGGCTACGTCTAAGATGGTCCATCCGTTGAGTCCAATTTTCGATGACTCGTTCGAGCATTTCGACTGGTAACTGGCGAATGACACTCGTGATGTTTTGCTCCCACTCCTGAATCGAAGCGGGTTGTCCGCATAAACATTAGACTTTACATATCCCCACAGGAAAAAGTCTAACGGTGTGATATCACACGATCTTGGTGGCCAATTGATGCAATGTGTGGGAAGTGGCACCGTCTTCTTGAAACCAAATGTCGATGAGATCACGAGCTCCAATTTCAGACATCAAATAGTCGGTTATCATGGCACGATAACGGTCGCCATTGACGGTTACGTTCTCACCGGCATCATTTTTGAAGAAATATGGACCGATGATTTCACCGGCCCACAAACCACACCAAACCGTTGTTGTTTCTGGATGAAGTGGCAGCTCTTGAATCTCTTCAGGTTGCTCTTCGTCCCAAATGCGGCAATTTTGCTTGTTTACATACCCATTGAGCCAGAAATGGGCCTCATCGCTGAAAAAAATTTGGCTCGAAAACGTCGGATCTTCTTGGAACTTATCAAGAGTCTATAGAGCGAAGCGATGTCGCTTGGGAAGGTCGGGCGGCTTAAGTTCTTGCACAAGCTGTATTTTGTATGCATACGTCAGTCCGAGTTCTTGCAAACGGCGCCGAATCGACTCTCCACGGTCTTCGTGTACACTCTCAGCTACGGCCGCTACATTTTCTTCACTGCGTGCTGGACGTGGTCTATTCGGTCGAGTATTATCCAATAATGAATGCTGGGTCTCAAGATGGGTGATGGTGTTGCGAATAGTACGCTCAGTAGGCCGATTATGTTGACCACAAGTTGAGCGAAGTGAACGAAACACATTCCTCACAGAAAGTGAATTTATGTAATAAAGCTGAACAATTTGTAAACGTTGTTCAGGCATAAGTCTTCCCATCATGAAATGCCAAACAATACTTAACAAAAATAACATGACAGCATGACACGACTCACACGTGATCTGTCAAAAAAGACTATTGAAAAAAGTATCTCTACTTGGATCACCCGTTAGTTTGCTTCGAAAGTAGACACCCAATATTTTCAAGACTGCCGCGTACTACTTTGTATTGCGTACATATAATTTTACTACCTGTATATATGACTAGGATTTCCATGGTCCTAAAAAGCCTAACTGAATGGAAACATCATAAATAAAAATCCACAAATATTGTTGACTGACCCTCTACCTGAGCGGATCTCATCCAATATAGCTCTCAGATTGAATATAATGTTTTATGGAGGGTTACGAACTGCCATAAAACCTCGTCCTCTCTATAACATTATAATGTCTGACATCCATCCTCATAAAATAAAATTTAAGTGCAATGTCTCTTATAAGTCTCTCTCACATATGGTGAATTGAATATAAGCAAAAAACATCATTTAAAAACGAAAAAATATGAAACAAGATTTTTTTAATTTCCCTAACATTTACAAAATGCCTCATAACTTTTACATCTATCCATATATTTTTTCAAATAGACAGTGCTTTCTTCGTTAGCATTCTGGCTTTTTAAAAATGTGATAAAATAATTTTTTTTCTATTTTTTATCTTTTTTTTTGTACCAGGAAAAAGTGTTTTTTAAAAAAAAACCTTTTTTTCTCATATTTTTGACTACTGTTACTAAACCAAAGATTCTACGTGAAAGCGCTATTTGCAGCATATGTAGCTCTCATAATTCCCTTTAATTTAACGTAAATTTACCATAAACATTTTTTTTATAATTTTTTTGGTGTTTGTGACACCAAATTGCACTAGAAACTGTTGTCCACATCCCTTGGACGAAATTTTTGTTGCATAGTGTTATGTTGACCATAATTTGAGCGAAGTGCACGAAACACATTCCTCACAGAACGTGAATTTTCGTAGTAAAGTTGAACGATTTGTAAACGTTGTTCAGGCGTAAGTCTTTCCATGATGAAATGCCAAACAATACTTAACAAAAATAACATGACAGCATGACACGACACACACGTGATCTGTTAAAAAAAGGCTATTGAAAAAAGTATCTCTACTTGGATCACCCGTTATTATATGTTGTTAGTATACGAGTTCCAAATATATTTTATTGATTTTCAAATAAAATTTATTTGCTCAGAAATATATAATATTTAAAAATATGTGTTCCAAATATATTTTCTTTCGATTCGAACATATCAAAAAGCGATTTTGTCCCGTGTGCAAATATCATTGCCGGAGGTATAATTGGTCAGTAAAATTTTACTATCGACATTTATTTACAAATTCACTGGGACCGCTTATTTTTGATGCCTCAAAAACATTGTTTTTAAACTACTGCCGTCGCCGTCTATACACGATATGTTTGATATGTTTGCATAGAAAGAAAATATATTTGGGAGAGAAATTTTTTAAATATTAGATATTTCAGAAAAAATAAATTTTATTTGAAAATCATTAACATTTATTTGGAGCGCATATGATATTCTATTACAACAAAATATATTTGCACTAACTTTTTCAATTAAAATATGTGTTTACAAACAAATAAAAATATTGTTAGAAATTTCTTCAAATATAATTTTAAAATAATTTTACAAACGTTTAAAATTTCTAAAGAATAACTTTGAATTACTGAAAAACTTAAAACTTGCATTCAGTTTAATGTATCGATATATTAATCCCCGCATCTTAGGGAGGAGGGTATACTCGTATATCATTTGCTACGAAGCAAAAGTGTAACACATCGAAGGAGTGACCTAAGACCTTAAGTATGTCCGTCCGTCTGTCTGCTGGCAGGTGCGCACGATAACTCTCGAAAAGAGTAACCGATTGACTTTGAATTTGGTATGTGGTAATAACGGGTGATCAAAGTAGAGATACTTTTTTGTCATGTTATTTTTGTCATGCTGTCATATTTTATTGTTTGGCATTTCATCATGGAAAGACTTACGCCTGAACCACGTTTACGCGTGTCATTTGCCAGTTACCGTTCGAAATGCTCGAACGAGTCATCGAAAATTGGACTCAACGGATGGACCATCTGAGACGTAGCCACGGTCAGCATTTGATAGACATAATCTTCAAAAAATAAATGCCAAAGAATGTTCTTTCAAATGATAATAAACCTTTCCCATTCAATTTGAATTTTCTGTGTTTTTTTCTTTAAAAAAGTAGGGAACCTCGAAATGGATCACGCTATATTTTCTTCTATCTCCGGCTAAGTTTGAAGATGGGCCATATTGGTCCACACCTTCTAGTACCTCCCCCACAAAGGGTTAACTTTTAGGGTTAACATTTGATTATTGTTAACCCACAAAGGGTTAACATTTGATTATTTAATAACTTCTATACTACTTATTTGAATGCTCCGAAATATCATACATACAAGCTGAAAAAAAATCGCTTCTGTAGTATATTTTCCCAAACAAAATCGGCTTGAAATATACATATCGCTCACTCACTTCTAGAGTGACATAACTCAAAATTGAAAATTGCCAAGATGTGTAACTTTAAGTCCGTATAAAAAGATAGGTAACATGAACTAAGATGTTTAAATACGCTTGAATAATCCGAAATATGGTTGTTTACTTATAGACCAAATTTCGCTGAGATTAATTTATGGACATTTGCAAAATTCGGATTTTTGAAAGGCAACCTCAAAAATTTTAAATTTTGAGTTATGTCACTCTTGAAGTGAGTGAGCGATATGTTTAGGGTACACTCCAAATATATAATATTTGACACACACAAATATTGTATGTTTGGGAGGATATTGTTCAAAACAAAATAAATGCTCCCATTCAAATATTTTTTTATTTGGAACTAGTATTTCCGAAACAAAGATTAATTTGTAATTATTTTTTTTCCAATGTAATAATGTCTTAACTTAAAGACAAGTTTTCTGCTTTTCAGATGTTCAAAGAGCGTTTTTTATAAATTTTATATGTTTGTAAAATTTTATTAAACTTAAATCTAATAATCTTTCGTAAATATAAATTGCATTGATGGATTGAAAAAAAGTGATGAATTGGAATATTTATAAATAAAATGACATTTTTGGCTATAAATTTAAACACGAAAATTAGGAAAAACAAACTAATATTCGAACAAGTTAGCAAAGTTTTAAAAATCTTTTTAAATAAAATATATTTGGAAAACTTTTTAAACAATAACTTTGTTTGTGTGTAAACACATATTTTATTTGTGAAATTCAGTTTGCAAATAAATTATGTTCTAATATATTAATACATGCGTTCCAAACAAAATTTCTTGATTTTCAAATAAAATTTATTTTGGTAACAAATATATAATATTTAAAATAATCGTTTCCAAGTATATTTTCTTTCAATTCAAATATATGAAAAATTACGATTTTCCTCCGTGTAATATTAGTTTATTAGTCACTATTACCTCGAGAAAAATAGGCGAAGTTGCCACGCCCCTTTTGGTACACACAAATGGCCACTTTTGAACCAAAAGTTAATACCTTATAACTTTATTACCAGTGCATACAAAGACTTGAAATTTTGTATTGTGTTATGGCTTTAATAGTACCTACAATACAGTGAAAAATGGGCATTACTGCCACGCTCCATTTGGTACCTCCCACACAAATGGACCATTTTGTACCAAAAGTTACCAGCTTAAAAAAATTACCAATTTAATACCAGTGCATACAAATATACAGTGTGCTGCTTTTATAGTACCTAGAGTTCAGAGAAAAATGGGCGTTATTATTATCCCATTTTGGTACCCCCACACAAATGGACCTTTTTGTACCAAAAGTTAACAGCTTTTAACTTTAATTGCAGTGCCTACAAATACTTGAAATTTCGTACAGTGCAAGGCTTTTATATCACCTAGAGTCTAGAGAAAAGAAGCCGTAATTGGCACGCCTTTTGGTACCTCCCACACAAATTGACCATTTTACACTAAATGTTAACAGCTTATAACTTGAATACAAGTGCATATAAATACTTGAAATTTTGTACAGTGTAATGCTTTTATAGTACCTAGAGTCCAGAGTAAAGTGACCGTTATTGGGACGCCCCTTTTGGTACCTCTCACACAAATGGACCATTTTGTACCAAAAGTAAACAGCTTTGAAATTTAATACCAGTGCATACTTTAACGTTATTAAATGCAATTTAAATTGATAATAATTTAATTAAAACAAAAAAATAAATAAATTTACAATATTTTTTGAGACTCAAGGTGAGGGGATTCACTAGTCGGTTTACACGAATGAACTTTCTTTATAGTTTATGGATTCCTTTAATTGTGATACAATTGTCAAATTTTACAATTACAAACATTGCTGAATGCAAGCAAATGTGCTGCCGGAAACAGATGCACATTTTCTGCGATTTATGACATTCATAATAACCTTGATACTATTTCCCTTTTCGAGTGATTCTAAAAACTCCTAAACATTTGAGAAAATTATATTAAATTTCTCAACGAAGGGATGACAAACAAAAAGATATTAAATTGAAATAGAAGAAAAAAAAATAAAATAATAAATGTCCCCTCATCTAACATCAAACGAGCGAAAGGAAGAACAAAGTTACGAGAATGGGAAAAAACCCAACACCAAACACACCCACGCCATTTGATCTGCAGTTTCCTCTTCAAAACCAACAAAAAGAGAAAATAAATGTGCAAAGAACGAAAAGGAAGAAACTTGAAGATACTTTTTATTTCTACAAGTTTCAGTTAAGAGCAAATAGGCGTTGTCCCCTCATTTTCCTTTTTAGTTTTGGCCTTTGTTGCTGAGCCGTATCAAGTTGAACTCCACATGAAGAATGGAAAAAAGTATCAAATTGTATCGAAACTCATATGTCTCCTTCAAAAGGATGACAACATATGCAGCTAATTTCCTATCGCATAAGAAAAATCTCCTACGTATATCCTAGCTGAAAGAAGGAAATAGAAAAGAGACATGAGCAAAGTTCTTCCTACTGCATTAGATCAATAAAATTGAATATTGAATAAAGTCTCGGGGATTCCAATGGAAAGAGATACAGTCGCATTTATACACAAATACGTTTACAATTACACTTGAAATGTATTCAATTGAGTTGAGTGCATTAAGAGCATTTGGCCAAAAGACAAGAGCAGTAGAGAGCTCTATTGACAGGAAATGTCAAGGATATCCTTTACACTCGTGTGATGAATGAACAATAGCAGCGACCGAACAGATACGACGACACAGTTCCTTTTTGTGGAGTCTAGGTTATGTTTTTTTCTGCGCTCCGCTCTGTGATTACAAACTGTTGATAAATGTGCAAAAAATGGCTGGGTAACAACAACAGCAAAAAATCATAAAAATTCATGGCATATTAATGTAGTCGTTGCCAGAATCCTGACAGGATATTCACATACACCCAGACCCATAGAGTGGCAGCAGTGACAACATCCTTAAACAGGAAATACAACTGAATTGACATACGAGCCGCATGTATGACAAAGTGTTGTTCTTGTTGCCCATCCGACAACAAAAACAACAATACGAAAAAACTCAATCATCTACAGTTACAGATTCTCCACAGCACAACGGACAACAGCCGTACGCAAACGTTCCCTCTTTACAATGATGCTTCCAATATGATTTTTTTTCTGTGCGATGTCCCTTTTTATTGTCATTGTCGTCCTTGTTATTTATGTAAAAACATTGACAATATTCTCTGGAGTTCTGTATGTATTTCCGCTTGATAAAAAAATGAATAAACAACTATCTTTGTTTATCAATAAATTTTGTGTGTGCTTTATTTTTGTCCCCTCTATGTCCTTGATGTTTTCCTTCTGTGTCGTTTTTTCCTGTGTTGTCCTTCCACAAACATGTTCATAAAAATTCAAGAGCTTTTTTATCATTTCGTCCTGCAGACACACTGAGAGTGAATGTGTGTATGCGTTCTTTAGATGGTGTTTTTGTCATTTTATATAGATTTATGACCGTTAAAGTACTTACCAAAGTGTAGGATTTTCCGTTGAGTGCGAGTAATGGACTTCCGTTTCCTTCGACATCGTTTGCTTGCCTGGAGAGGAAGAAAAGGAAATTTATTAATGCAAATTTACAGATTGTTACGAGATAATTGCTTAACTACAGTAAACAATAGTTGTGAGTTTGTGATTTTTGTTAATCTAGGAAAACTGTAGTATGTATATGCGGGTGTGTGTTCGCCCGGAAAATAATAAAAAAATACCAAATTTTTAATTTTTGCTCGAAAAATTTCCACTTACGAATTTCTTAAAATTGTACTTTAAAGGACAAACAGGGTTCAAAAAGGCCTTATTAGGGTAACCTTTGCGAGAGACGACAGAAAGTGAAAAATGTATCAAAAAGGTTTGGGGATGAGATTTTTAAGGAACAAAGCAGCCCCAAATAGCGTACCCTCTACTAGAGATAAAATAATAACAAAAATTCAAATTTAAACAATTTTGGTTAAAAAAATATAGAGTAAATTTTGGACAAAAAATGTGTGAATTTTTCGAAAACTGTACATTTTATGACACAAACGGTATAAAAATGAGGCCAAATTTAGGTAACCTCTGCAAGAGATGGAACAAAAAGATTGGAAGTTGTGATAATAATGCATTTGTACAAGGCCTACTTTTTAGGGAACGAAGCGGTCCTAAATAATGTACCATCTACCAGATATAAAATAATAACCAACATATAAATTACTAATTCTTTTGCTTAAAAAGGCCCAATTGTGGTGTGATCTCCCATAGCACCTTTTATTTTCGAAATTTATCCTTTTTGAACGAAATTTGGGGCCAACAATTTTACACTCTCCGACAGATAACACTTTAGAACAGCAATTTTAGGGAGATTGGAGACAAAGCAGGTAAATTAAATAATTTACCACTTTTGTAATTTTTTTAGTAAAAAAGTGCATATATGTATTTTTGAAATATAAACTGTTTAGGACTAACAACGAGAAAAAAGGTATACAAATAACAATATAGAGGTTAGAAAAAGATGACAAGGCAGGGCCTAATAGGGTAGTCAGGACACAGAGATAGAATAATAATGAAGTTTCAAAATTTTAAAATTTATACGAAAAATTCCAACATAGGAATGTTTTAAAATTGTAAATAGACAATATTGTCGACAATTGGACAAGAGCACCCGGAAAATAATAAAAAAATCCAAATTAGTAATTTATGGTCGAAAAATGCAATCTAACGAATTTCTTAAAATTGAACTAAAGGACAAAAAAGTTCAAAAAATACCTAATTAGGGTAATCTTCGGGAGAGACTACAAAATGTAAGGAACGAAGCGGCCCCATATAGCGTACAATCTACCAGAGATGAAATAATAACCAAAATTCAAATTTATACATTTTAACATTTTTGGTTCAAAAGAGGCCTAAAAAGAGAGTAAATTTTGTCCAAAACATTCCCACTTATGGATTTTTGAAAACTGTACTTTTTAAGACAAATGCGGTACAAAATGAAGAAAGATGTCGATAGGATATGCATACCAATTAAGGCAAAAGTTATGGCCATTCGAAGTTATATATTCAGCAAAAATTATTTTGTAATTTTCTTATATCAACCAAACATTACTTAAAAAACGTACACACATTTATATTCATCTTAAAGGAAACTTCCTGGAAAATGTTTTCGAAAAAAAAACAAGTGAAAAATCGTCATTTGTATTGAAAGTGCACGCCTGAAATTGCATGTTGAGGAAATCTATAGATGGGGAAGCCCACAACAAATCGACGGCTCCAAAAAATTTCGGTTTTGATTTTTCCCATTATTTTATATTTTTTAGTACACCTGATGAAACGCTTTGTGGAATTTTTTTAGATTTTTTTTGATAACTCGTTCAGAATTTACCTATATTTAAACAAGAAAGAAAGTTCAGTCGGGTAAACCGACGAAAGAATCCCCTCACCTTGAGTCTCAAAAAATATATATTAGTAAATTCATTTAATTTTTTGATTTATTTAAATTATTATCAATTTAAATGGCATTTAATAACCTTAAAGTATGTACAGTTATTAAAGTAAAAAGCTGTTTACTTTTGGTACGAAATGGTCCATTTGTGTGAGATGTACCAAAAGGGGAGTTCCAATAACGGTCACTTTTCTCTGGACTCTAGGTACTATAAAGGCATTGCACTGTACAAAATTTCAAGTATTTATATGCACTGGTATTAAAGTTATATGCTATTAACTTTTGGTGTAAAATGGTCCATTTGTAAGGGAGGTACAGAGTATGAAGCCGCCGAGCCGAGCCGCCGATTTTAGTCGCCGCCGACCTATTTTCACCAGCCGAAGCCGCCGCCGATCTTTGCGGCTAAAATCGGCTGAAACACAGCCGCCGTTCCATAGAAAAAACTTTAAAATATGATACGATTTACATTTTGATAAGTAAATAGCTATATAGCAGATATATCGTCCCCTTAATAGAAGAATAATGTGTACGCATATACACTATTATTTTTTATTGCATTCTAAGAATCTACGCAATTGGTTCTATACTCGTGTCTGGTGAAATTCTACTTCCACAAATTCTGTTATTGGGTGTTTGAAATATGATTTTTTCGAAACTTCATTTATTGGGTGGACGATATGGAAGTGAGTGATTTTCGTTTTGGATCGTTTTTGTCACAAGCGGGAGCTTAACATGTCTTAAAAATCATAATATTGATAGTAATAGAAAAATAATTATAAAAATTATTTTTTAAAGGAAATAATAAGATTTTTTATTTATTATTAGATTATGTACATATGAGATAAAAGTATTTTCGAAAAAAATCAATGGATAATTAAAGAATAGTATAACATATAAATTTATACCTCCATTCTAAAGAATCAATCAAGTTAAGCTCAAAACAGTAGAGGTCATTCTACTTAAACCACAAGGTAATTCCACACAAATTTAAAATTTCACTAAAACGTCGATTCGTCTCTTCAGGAAACAACCTGTTCGACTTAAGCTATGTATAGACGAATGCCGGAAAAATTCAGCCCTGTGAACGTACAACTGTGTAAACATATATTTTTTGTCTTGTAACGTTGGCAGAAAAGTCATTGTGAGATAATTTGCACATTGTAAGTGCGAAGTTTATGCATGTGACAACGGCGCCATTGTCAGAAAAACATTTTATTGGCCACTGTCTACAAAATATTTTTATTGGCAATCCTGCATATAAATATTTACACTTCACCTTTGCCTAACAATCTGTCATTGTCCGTACATTTGCGGCACTTTAACAGGGTTGATAAAGTTGTCCGATCTGACAATCGTCTATACATAGCTTTAGCATACTGTGAAAATAGAGTATATCATAGAGCCGCCTAGCGGCGTGGAATCGGCGATTTTTTCACCTCACAATATCTTACAATTAACTTAAAAACATCAAGTATTTAAGAACAAAAACCAGAGCCTAACTTTTCAACTATTATTTTAAATGTTAAAATGTCTATCATAGAGCCGCCGTATACCAATTTTATGTCGGCTTAGCCGCCGCCGCCGATCTATAATTTTCAATGGCAGCCGCCGCCGCCAATTTTGGCTCGGCTTCATTCTCTGGGGAGGTACCAAAAGGGCCGTGCCAACTACTGCCACTTTTCTCTAGGCTCTAGGCACTAGGCACTATAAAAGCATTACGCTGTACAAAACTTCAAGTATTTGTCTGCACTGGTATTAAAGTTATAAGCTGGTAACTTTTGGTACAAAATGGTCCATTTGTGTGGGTGGCAACAATGCCCATTTTTCACTGTGTTGTAGGTACTATTAAACCATTACACTGCACAGTGGGCTAAAATGAAAAAAAATGGACATAATTCTGCCATTTCAAAACCACTTATCGTATGGCGATGACATTTTAGGTGTGTATACAAGAGGTGTTAGAGAGTTTAAGTTCGGAACTTGGACCCCCTATCTCATACAGGGGCGGATCTACAGGGCCCTAAATTTGACTTCGGATATAGAAAATTTTCATCGGCTTCTAACTTTTGAATGGAGTTTCCGATTTTAGTGGCTTTTTTTCTGTTAATACTCCTAGACCTACAATAAACATTTTATAGGTTGAAGATATCTTGAATAGTTTCCGAGATATGTGGATTTTAAATTTGAATTTTTCATTTTTTCGCCGACTTTGCCTTGGAGTATAGCCAATATCTCAGTCAAAAGTTAACCGATTTACAATATCATGAAAAAAGGATCGATAAGATATGTCAAGAAATAAGAAAGTTATGGCCCTATAAAATCAATAGAAAAAATTTTTGCAATAGAAAAAAAATTTTGCAAATCTCAAAAAAATCAAATAAAAAAATGGGAAAAATCAAAACCGAAATTTTTTTCGTAAAATTAAACAATGTATTTTCACTTGCAGATATCTCGGGAACTGTATGAGATATGTATCATAATTTTCATAATGTTGAGATTCGATATTGCCCCTACTTCACTTAAATGTATTTTATTTATTTTATTTTCGTTTTTTTTTATTCCGGTCTTTAAATTGTTATTGATTTGACACTAGGATATTCTCCTGGCTCTAGATCATCTTTGCCTCTATTATAAGTCTTTATTGTAGAATGCAAAGTTTTATTAAACAAGTAAGAAAGTTCAGTCGGCTAAACCGACTTATGAATCCCCTCACCTTGAGTCCCAAACAAATATTAGTAAATTAATTTTTTTTTAAATTCAATTATTATCAATTTAAATTGCACTTAATACCCTTAAAGTATGTACTGGTATTAAAGTAAAAGCTGTTACCTTTTGGTACACACATGTCCATTTGTGTGGGAGGTACCAAAAGGGACGTGCCATTAACGCCCATTTTTCTCTGGACTCTTGGTACTATAAAAGCACGACACTGTACGAAATTTCAAGTATTTATATGCACTGGTATTAAAGTTTAAAGCTGTTAACTTTTGGTTCAAAATGTTCCATTTGTGTGGGAGGTACCAAAAGGGGCGTGGCAACTTCGCCCATTTTTCTTGAGGTAATAGTGACAAATAAACTAATACTGTGTGTAGAATTTCAGAGGATTCAAATAATTAATATAGAAGTTATTAAATAATCAATATTTCACTAAATGTTTACCCTTTGTGGGAGGGGTACAATATAGCTCATCCTCGAACTTAGGTTACTCCTTCGATGTGTTAAATTTTTTAAGTATTAGGTCGATAAAGGCGGAATACCTTTATAAATAGTAAAAAAAATCACAAAAAATTGTATTTTGAAAGCTGGCATCCTATCAATGCCTATTTTAGGATAAATGTAGAAATTATAGCCCTGAATTTTGTTGAAATTCTCGTATTGCTACCAAAAGTGCTATTATTTCTTCATTTATCCATAGATTTTCTTCAAGTAGACATTGTTTTCTTCGTTAGGAAGCTAGCTTTCACAATTAGGTAACAAACGTTTATGTATATTGTTTACATTTTTATTTTCAAAAAAGGCGACTTTTTTAAAAACATCAAATATTTTTTAATTGTTTTAAGACAGTTACTAAACTTCTCTTTCCACATGAAAATGTCATTACTAACATTTGTAGTCCTCATAATTTTCTTTAATTTAACGTAAATCCCGGCATTATCGAGCATATACTTCAAAATATGGTCCAAATATTAAAGGCACCTTCCAAGAAAATTGTTTTTTAAAGGAACATTTTTTTAAAGGAAAATTGTTTTTTTTAAAGGAAAATTTAAAAAAATTACCATCAAATTTTTTTGTGTTGTTGTTATTTATTGTTGGTCTGTGCTTTTGTTATTCAGTCTGAATTTATTTTGGTTCAAGACCATAATGTTTCAGTTACTTTCTGTCTATTGCAAAAAAGTAATAGAGACAAATACAAAAATTGGTAGAGAGTTTTAATTGATTGGTAGAATTGACTGCAGTTTCGATAGACACAACTCTATCATCTTCAGAATTCAGTAGCAATAGTGTATGTCTTTAACTTAAATCAGCTGAAGTACTTATGGAAGCAATAAATTGAATTCATCAAGAACTATGTATAGGATAAGTCACAACATTTTTAAGTCACATACACTTAGAGACAATACAAAATTTGGGGAAAATCGGTTCAGATTTAGATAAAGCCCCCATATATAGGGTGATCCAAGTAGTGATACTCTTTTCAATAGCCTTTTTTGACAGATCACGTGTGAGTCGTGTCATGCTGTCATGTTATTTTTGTTAAGTATTGTTTGGCATTTCATCATGGAAAGACTTACGTCTGAACAACGTCTCAGATGGTCCATCCGTTGAGTCCACTTTTCAATGACTCGATTATGTTGACCATAAGTTCAGCGAAGTGCACGAAACACATTCCTCACAGAACGTGAATTTTCGTAATAAAGTTGAACGATTTGTAAACGTTGTTCAGGCGTAAGTCTTTCCATTATGAAATGCCAAACAATACTTAACAAAAATAACATGACAGCATGACACGACTCACACGTCATCTGTCAAAAAAAGGCTATTGAAAAGAGTATATCTACTTGGATCACCCTATATATGGGGGCTTTATCTAAATTTGAACCGATTTTCCCCAAATTTTGTATTGTCTCTAAGTGTATGTGACTTAAAAATGTTGTGACTTATCCCTTTATGTATACATACAACATCTGTACTAAGTAACATATTTTCAGCATTTCCCTGGATGTAAGGCGTTAGACGTCTGCTTGAGAAAAAGAAACATCTCCGTCTATGACAACTTGTCTGCATTTCAGATGATATGCCAAAAAATTCCACATAAAAACACAAATAAACCCTTGAAATGTACATTGAGAATACGTCTGGAATGCATACAATTGTTGTTATTGTTGATGTTGTTCTTCTTAGGATATACGCATTGCGCATGTGCGTCTCTGTGGCAGTTTAGATGGCACAACCAAAGCGACTGCGTACCGACTAAAATGCGATAAATCAGTTTTCATTAACCCTTCGGCTAAACGAGATTTTTCATAATTTTTTTCTCCTTTTTCGATAATTATAGTGTTGTACACTTGAACATAAACAGAAACATCAACATATCATTTTTAGATGCAGCAAACGACGGCAACAACAACTCCAACACCAACAATTCCACAGCGACAACTTAGACATGCAGAAGAATCAAAGAAAGAAAGAAATGATATGAATTTGTATTTATATTTCATTTTCATTACAAATGTTTAAGACGAAACCGAAAAAGGGATTGTTTTTGAAGCGGCGATAGTTATGCGGCAGTGCGATATTTGTTGTTTGACCAAGACTGCCGGACGGGATGGGACCTGACTGACCCAGAGATCCGACTTGAAATTCTCATAATGCGTTTTTTTTTTCTTCAAGTGAATTGGAGTGAAGTATTTAATGGTTTTCTTTTGGTAAAATGGAGGAGTGAGAGGTGAGTTGGACCTTTAGGTAAAATGTATAGATTTCTTCTTTTGAAAATCGCAACAAATACCGCTAATGTTTTTTTTTCTCAGACATAACAAATGATATTTTTTCAAATGTTATTTAAATGTTTTCGTAGGGTTTAAATGGTGCTGAAGCGGGTAGTTAGATTATGTTGTACAAAAGAACAATCCCAAATAAAACATATGTGTGCTACAAATCTAAGACAAAAGTCCAATAAAACTACAATGGGCCAGAATTTTCATTCGGTTGGTCAATCCATATATATCTCAACGAATATAACACCGGTGGACACCATTTTTGGGTCCGACTTCAAGTGTCCAATTTTGGTTTCGTTTCTATTACTATTCGTAATAATGGAAATATATTGTTTTTTTATCAAAGTTTGTTTTTGTAGAAATGAGAGCAAATCTTCGAATTTCAAGAAAAATTAGGGTTTTGCTCGCTACAGCTTTTTAAATTATTTTATTCATAATCGATCAGACTTCACGATAAAATCATAAAAAAATATGAAATTCGCAATGTTTTGATGAGGCTTTCATTTAACAATTATTTAAATTTTCTGAAAAATAGGATTTTTGCAACATTGTGTAAGATATCGCCGAAACCGCTGAACGGATGAAAAACTGTATTGTAAGAAGTTGAAGTCTACTTAATTTTGAAATATTTAAAACATTCCTGAACCAAGTCGGATAAATGGTTCTCGAGTTTTGCTTTCTATTTAACATTTCTATTTTTTAATTCAAAGAAACCATCCTTTAAGCTAAGAAAAACGAGTAAGGAATTCATCTTCTAGAACGCTAAGAAGTCTTATCGGAAGGGACTTTTGTATGGGAGCAATATTAAAATATGGGCAGTTGTTTCCCATTTGCACTAGGAATGATTAAGTGCAATATAAAGTATAAATTTTTAAATTTCAGCCAGATCCATTGAAAAATGTGTTCTCTAGAGTGCCAAGAAGTGACATAGGTGGGGACCTTTATATTGGGGCTATATCAAAACATGGACCTATGTTCCCCACTTTTACTAGAGGCGCTTAGGTCAAACATTAAGTATGAATTCTCTAATTTCAGACAGATCTATTGAAGAATCCGTTCTCTAGAGTGTCAATAAGTGGCATCTGTTGGCATATAAACATGATTCGATCTTCCCCATTTTACCTACGGACTACGAAGGTTGCTATATATTTCTGGCCTAGGCATGTTCCCATTTTGGATTTCCATTGGAAAGTTTGACATATTTAGCATAAACGTACTCAGAACGTTTTGACGTACGACCATCATTTGTGTTGTTTACAGGGACTTGACAAAATCAATTTGGCAAAAAATGGAATTAACTCGTGAACATTTTCGTGCGATCATTTCTTCACAACTTTCGACGTGGATTATCACGACAAGAGTGCATCAATGAACTAAAATCTTTGTATGGCGATGAAGCACCATTCTATAGCACTGTGAAAAACTGGTTTAATAAATTCACCCGTGGTAGACGCTCGCTCAAAGACGTAGGTCGTCCAAAAACGGCCGTTGCGCCAGAAAACATTGATGCCGTGCGTGAACTGATAATGCAAGATCGTCATGTGACATACCGTGAGATAGAGGCATCCTTGGGCATTTCTTCAACCAGCATACATTCGATATTGCATGAACACCTGGCCGTAAAAAAGGTTTGTTCCTGTTGGATCCCGCACAATTTGACAATCGGTCAAAAAAGGCTCGTGTTGATTGCTGCAAAGAAATTTTGAAAAAATACGATCGCGTTGCTTCAAAAGACGTTTATAAGATCGTCACAGACGACGAATCTTGGATCTATGCGTATGAGCCCGAAACAAAACAGCAATCGACCGTGTCGGGTCTTCGAAGACGAGCCAAATCCAACGAAAGTTGTTCGTGGAAGAAGCACTTCGAAGCAAATGGTCGCCTGTTTCTTCGGCATAACTGGTCATGTGGCAACGTTGAGCAACGTAGGACGGTCAATTCTGAGTGGTACACCACAATGTTTGCCTGAAGTATTCGGAGAAATTCGAAAAACGAACAAGAGAAGACGAATCATTGTGCACCATGACAATGCGAGCTCTCACACATCGGCCCAAACCAGCGCCGTTTTGACCGGCCAAAACGTCGAATTGGTGGGTCATCCGCCGTACAGCCCTGTATTGCACCCAATACTTCTATTTATTCCCGCACATCAAGAAAAAAATGCGTGGTCAACGATTTTCGTCGCCGGAAGATGCTGTTAAAGCGTTCAAAGACCATGTTTTGGAGGTGTCTCAATCGAAGTGGAAAAATGCTTCGACAATTCGTTTGAGCGCATACAAAAGTGTATAAATCATGCTGGAGAATACTTTGAAAAACAATAAAAACATTTTTGATGATAAATATTCGCATTTTCATTATTAGGCCAGAAATATATACAGCAGCCGTATTAGGTACAATATTGAGTATGAATTCTTCAATTTCAGCCAGATCAATTGAAGAATCTGTTCTGTAGAGCGTCAAGAAGTGGCATAGGTGGGGACCTTTATATGGGGGATATGCCAAAACATGGACCAATATGGCCCATTTTCAATAGGAATCGTCCCTAGTATAAGGAATGCCTCTGTACCAATTATCATAAAGACAGCTTCATATTTGCGACCTGCACTTTGATTACAAGAATATGTACATGGACAGACAGACAGACGGATAGACAGACGGACATGTATTTATCGACTCAGCACGCAAAGAAAAAAATCGTTTTGCGAAACGAAATATTAGACAAATACAATACTCATTTACTACGACTGAACCAGCAATTGTTTACGCAAAATAAGTTTCTGTCACAACAAACGAAATTTTAGTTGCTGCAAACGAGAATTGTAGTTGTCTAATATTTCGTTTCTCAGAAACGAATTTTTTCTTTGCGTGAACAAGTGATTCTTTGTTTTTCAGGCTTTACACAGTGTGATGTCGGGTATACAAACACATATTTTGGCATAACTGGAGAACAATTTATCCGAATTTATCGTTTTTCTTGAAATTCGAAAATTTTCTGTCATTTCTACAAAAACAAACTTTGATTAAAAAATATATTTTCCTTATTACGAGTAGTAACTAAAAAGAAACCACCGAATCAATTTTTTTTTGTGCAATTTTAATATTTTCTAAATAAAAGCCTCATAAAAACATCTATATATCATATAGTCTGATCGGCCATGAATAAAATGAGCCGATTCCGAAGAAAATCGATGCATAATTTTAAAAATTTAAAAAACTGATTTAAACTGTGATACTCTCTTTCGGCTAAAGACTAACCTGCTTCTATACAGTGATAGAAAGCAAGTATTTTACATGGCAAAATATCGAGCCCTAACCGCCAAAAATACGTAAGCGCCACCATGAATTACTTTTAATTTTTTGAGAATAATCGTTTACTGATGGCAAATGGCATCATGTTTCCGAAATTTTTAGCTGTAAAATGTACCGTTATACTAAATTTCACAGTTATATAAACAGATGTATGCATTACATATGCATTTAAACAATAAATAATCGCAAACGAAACCTTCTCCTATACATTTTTGTGAGTGGCGTCTTTTTGGCTGTTATGGCTCGATATATTGCAAGTATTTCATTGCGTGCTCACAGACTATATCATGATTTCTGGGGCGTGACCCCCTTCATCAGTAGTCTACATGGCCGGCTTTCAAAAAAACCAATTCCGTGTTGGTCATTTGAAGTTGACGGTACTTTCGGAATTGTTTTCATTAATAGTAGCAAAAAATGTGTGTTATTAGGTGTACAATTAGGAAATCATCTCTACATTACGAGGATCGAATTACTATTTTTCGAAACTAACGGCAAATTCCACAATCTACGGTTGTCCTACAGTTATACCTAACCTACAGTTATAGCTGTCCAATTGTATGAAATTTTTATTTTTTAACTGTGAGTTAGCTCTAACCAGAGGTTGTAAAATTGGGGGTAAGTATTGAATTTTTTTACTTATTTTTTAATATTCGATATATTTGTCATTGCTTCAATATTTGTTCATTTTAATTAAAAATTGCGTTGATCATTTAACTGTTTATAAATTCTAATAATCGTAATTTGTTGCCTGCTTTTCAGAGTATAAATATTTGTTACTTTTATCCCCTTTTACATAAATACCAATTTGTAGAAATTCTAAAGTCAGTTGTACAACAGTAGAATGTATAATAAGCATTAATGCAAAAGGTAAAATAAACATAGTAAATTGTAAAAAACTACAACAATAATGATTTTATAGTACCTATAGTCTATTGAAAAAATGGGCGTTATTACCATGCCTCTTTTGCTATCTCCCAAACAAAATGGCCACAATAAAAAATATAAAACATTATTTTGTGAATTTCCCTTTCCTTTTTTTAAATAGGAGCTTACCTAACATGAAAATTGGAATTTTGGAAAAAAAAAAATTTACCATAAATAAAATTTTGTTTTGGTTTCATAAAAGAGAATGCTAGACAACCAAAAAAAAAATTTGTCGGTTGTATAATTAGCCACAAAGTTTGCTGGGAAGGATTAGCATTCAAATTCAGCCCGATTAATGCACTAGAGTCTTTTCACGACTCACACTTCAAAAATAAAATTAATATTATATGTATGTATATCGATTATTGAAAATTGCATATTCGCAAATTAGCTTATTATCCATTCGAGGGTTATGAATTATAACGTTGTAGTGTGGGAAAATTAACGAAAGATGTTCACAGTAACACTAATGGTGGTTTCGTTTGTGCAAAAAATGTAAAATTTTTTCTGAATTTTTCACTGAAACCGCATTTTATGTTTGTTTGTAAAAATGGTGCAGCCGTATGAACGGGTTTTGATTTCGTTTGTAAAATTATTACACTCCGCAAATGACAAAATATCGCATTTTCCGCACTCAGCCCAGTCCACGGTGTGGAGCGTTGCACCGTCAAAAAGCAAACTTCAGAACCAAACCTAATTGAAAGCGTACATTCTTAATGCACTATCGAATGGTTGCATCATAATGTAGGTATGGGTTTTTCTCACCGCACGATTTTTGTTCGATTGTTCGTATGCAAAATGCGAAATTAGCAGCGGGTGCAGGGGGAATTTTTAAATTGTCGCAACATGATGTGGTGATAATATTTTTCAGAAACGAAATCACCATAAATCTAAAAAAAGATCTATGAAGTAAGACTTCTCTATTCCTTTCAGCCAATAATCCATTCCGTACTAATTAATTAATTACATACGCATAACATTTTCTAGTGTAATATGGAGTCGCAAACACAAGAAGAAATTGCACAGTAATTTTTTTTTAAACATTTTTCTTTAAAATTCCAATTTTCTTGGAAGGTGCCTTTAATATTTGGACCATATTTTAGTATATGCTCGATAATGCCGGTATACACGTTAAATTAAAGGAAATTATGAGAACTACAAATGTTAGTAATGTTACTTTCATACGGAGGCAGAAGTTTAGTAACTGTCGTTAAAACAAATACAGGGTGGCTGATATGTAATGCAACAAAGTAAAGCGCTATATTTTTTTAATTTTTTTTTAAATTTTATTGTTCAAAAGCAAAAAATGTCGGAAATAACATAAAATTTTAGAAACAGTTTAGATTTGTTCGAATTGGCCACCTTTGGCACGAATTATGGCCTTCAAACGGCCGACAAAGCCATCACACGCTGCACGAAAGTGGCTCTGCGGTATTCCCGGCGAAGCGCCGCCTTGATATGATCGATACTTTGGTATTTTTTAGTGCGAACCTTACTCTCTAAAATGCCCCAGGCGCAAATGTCCAACGGATTGAGATCCGGAGATCTTGGTGGCCATTGTGCGGTAGAAATGAAGCGAGGAACCTCCTTTTTAAGCCATTTTTGGTTGACGCGTGCTGAGTGCGATGGTTCTGAGTCCTGTTGGAATGTCCATGGTCTGCGGCCGAAATGTTTGTCTGCCCAGGGCTTCAATACTGTCTTTAGGACGTTTTCCCGATAATATTCGGCATTTACTTTGACCCCATGGTCGATGAATACGAGCGGGGAGCGACCATCGGCCGTTACGGCGGCTCACACCATTACCATCGTCGGCGCTTGAGTTCTGGTGGCCAATCGAAGGTGTAAATTTTCAGCTGACCTCTTTGGCAAGTAAACCCGATCATTTTGTTTGTTCACAAACTGCTCAATTTGGAATGGCTTCTCACCGGAGAAAACCAAATTCGGTAACTGGCCACTTTCGTGCAAGCGAAGCAACTCCTTGGATCTTTCCAGTCTAACTTTTTTTTGTGCATCGGTGAGCTCTTGCACTTATTGGAACTTCAATGGCTTTAGTCCAAGCTCATTATTTTTTAATATGTGTTGTATCCGTTCTCGCGATATGTTCAGCTCACGAGCAATTTTTCTACCACTGCGACGTGGATTTCGATCAAATCTGGCCTTCACTTTTCGGATCATTTCTGGTGTTGTTACCGTTTTTTTTCGTCCACTTTTGGGACGCGATGCAACACTGCCAGTATAACGGTAACGAGCAATGGTACAAGAAACAAAAGATTTATTCACATTTAAATGCTGGAGGGCTCTAACGATAGACACTTGTGTTTTTCCACCCAAATATAAAGCAATCACATTATCACGCTTGAATTCCATCACGAATAACTTTTTTTCTGAATGCAATAGATCAAAATGCTTTTGTAAGCTTGTAAACAATAAAATGAACTGTCACTGAAATAAATCTGTCAGCTATCAGACTAGCGGTTTAGAAATGATAGCAACCTGAAGTTGGTTGCAATACATATCAGCCACCTTGTAGAGACAATTTGATTTTTCTCAAAAAAAAAATTTTTATTGGCGCGAAAAAAACCATAAACAAGTAAGAAAGTTCAGTCGGGTAAAACCCCTCACCTTGAGTCCCAAAAAATATTAATAAAGAAAATTATTTTTTTTGTTTTAATTAAATTATTATCAATTTAAATTGGATTAAATAACTTTAAAGTATGTACTAGTATTAAAGTTATACCCTGTTAACTTTTGGTGAAAAATGGTCCATTTGTGTGGGGGGTGCCAAAAGGGGCGTGCCTATAACGGCCACTTTTCTCTAAACTCTAGGTAGTATAAAAGCATTGCACTGTACGAAATTTCAAGTATTTGTATTCACTGGTATTGAAGTAAAAGCTGTTTATTTTTGGTACAAAACGGTATATTTGTGTGGGAGATATCCAAAGGGGCGTGCCAATAATGCCCAATTTTCTCTGAACTCTACGTACTGTAATAGCGTTACACTGTACAACATTTCAAGTATTTGTATGCACTGGTATTAAAGTTAAAAGCTGGTTACTTTTAGTACCAAACGGTCCATTTGTGTGGGAGGTACCAAAAGGAGGGTGGCAAAAATGCCCATTTTTCTCGAGGTAATAGTGACTAATAAACTAAAACTATGTGTAGAATTTAAGAAGATTTAAATAAGTAGTATAGAAGTTATTAAATAATCAATATTTCACTAAATATTGACGCTTTGTGGGGGAGGTACTTGAAGGAGTGGGCCCAGCCAGCAGACAGACGGACGGACATTGCTCATTCGACTTAAAATGACCCAAAACAGATATCCGCGTAAACATTCATTGGGTCTTCGGTCATTCCTTTGATGTGTTACACTTTTGGCTCGTAGCAAATGATATATACCCTCCTTTCTAAGGTGAGGGGATAAAAAAAGAAAAAAATCGCCAAAAATCGTTTGCTCCATTTTTTGAAAACAAGCATCCTAACGAAGGGAACAATGCTAATTTGAAGAAAATCTATGGATAAATTTAAAAATTATAGCGCTTAGCGGTAGCAATAAGGGAATTTCAACAAAATTCGGTTTTAATACCCCCACTATTGTGAACAAGGGGCCAAATGTGATGATACTGCGGGCCAAAAATGTAACACATCGAAGGAGTGACCTAATAGACCCCAAGAATACTTGGCTGAAATCCGTTTTGGGTCATTTTATGGCATTTGAGCAAGGTCCGTCAGCCTGTCCGTCTGTCTGTCTGGTTAGTGCGCACGATAACTTTCCACAGGATTAAACGATTGACTTCAAATTTGCTATGTGAAAATATTTTTTTCTATCTTAGACTAAGATCAAAGATAGACTATATTGGTCCACTCGTTCGAGTATCTCAACCACGAAGGGTCAAAATTTAGTTAAATATTGATTATCTCATAACTTCTGTACCACTATTCAGAATCTTTCACAAATCCACATATAGTATTAGTTTCTTGGTAGCTATCATCTTGAGAAAAATTGAGCGAAATTGCCACGCCCCTTTTGGTACCTCCCATACAAATGGACCATTTTGTACAAAAAGTTAACGGCTTATAACTTTGATTTCGGTCCATACAAATACTTCACATTTTGCGAAGTGTAATGCTTTTATAGTACCTACAGTCCCGTGAAAAATGGGCGTTATTGCCACGCTCCATACAAATGGACCATTTTGCACAAAAAGTTAACGATTTATAATTTAGATTCCTGCACATACAAACACTTGAAATGTTGTGGAGTGTAATGTTTTTTATTGTACCCATAGTATATTAAAAAATTGCACATAGAAACACTTTTGTACAGTGTAATGTTTTTATAGCACCCATAGTATATTAAAAAATGGGCGTTGTTGCCACACCCCTTTTGGTACCTACCAAACAAAATTTCCAAAATAAATAATATGAAAAATGATTTTTTTGGATTTCATTTACTTTACAATATGGGTCATAGTTTAAATATTTATCCATATAATTTTTGCAATTTGACATTGTTTTCTTCGTTAGGATGCTAGCTTTCCAAAAATGGAACAAACAAGTTGTTTTTTATTTTTTATGGTCTTTTTCGTGCCAGCAAAAAAAATGTTTCTAATTGTTTTAACGACAGTTGCTAAACTTCCTATTCTACGTGAAAGTGATTAATTCAGCTTTTCTAGTTTCCTATAATTTAAGTGGTAACCCGGCTCTATCGAGCCTGTACTTCAAAAAATATGGTCCAAACACTTAAGGTAACCTCCATGAAAATTGGAATTTAAAAAAATACCATAAACAAATTGTTTTGGTTTCATTAAATAGTAAGCCTCAGTCAATACAAAAAAACTTTTTAGGTCTCGGACACAAAAAAAAATTGTTTGTTGCATAGTGTAATCGAATTCAGAGGGAGATGATGGAAAGTCTTTCGTCAACCACCGAAAACACGACAACAATCGTTAATCTTAAACACACAATTACAATTTCTTATTTAATTTACATTTCTCAAACTGAAGTAAATAAAATTAATTAATTTATTTTTTATGTTTATATAGGGGTATTTAATAGGGACATAACCATTTCGTATCTTTATATCAACGCACCCTCAAACATTTTTAATCATCTTTCAGTGTCAAAACGTTAGTCGAAGTCAACATTTTCATCATGGTAAAGTTCACTTACGTGCAAAGTTTGGAAATCATTAAAAATTAAATTCCGAGTCGGTGGTCGCAAGTTTAAGAGCGCTTACTCCAATTTTCGGCCGTAATAATCGTCCCACCCGACAGGCTATGTGTGCTATAGTGGATAAATTTGAATCCAAATTTTCACGTTTGGATGTACCGCTCGAAGTGACGAAAATATCGCAGCGTAAGTGTATCCATTAAAAATGAGCCAAATCAGTCGATTCCACGTCGTTCTCAGGAATTGGGCATCTCTCAAACCACACTGTGGCGTATTTTGCGAAAAGATCTTGGCCTTCATCCTTATAAGATCAAACTGACTCAAGAACTCAAGCCACTTGATCATTTGAAACGCCGAAACTTCTCCGATTGGGCTATGGCAAAGTTGATGTTATCTCCTTAATAGAAAACCCTATATTAAACAATCGGTTTTTAATAAAACGGTCATCTGACAGTGGTTTGTATGTATGTTCTCCCACCCTCGGTCTCTAAAGAGATATACCCTCTCTTTAGACAATGTTTACGCACTGTATATAAAAAAACCACTGGGTTGCCATTAAAATGTTCTGAGGGGACCTATAGTTGTTTTTTACAGGAAATCTTTTTGTCGACTACATCACCAAAAAATCCATCTATTTCTACGATTTTTGTGATTTCATTATATATGAGTGTGGAAGGAGATTTTGAGCGAAAAAGAAATATAAATAATAACCAGTAAGGAAAGGCTAAAGTCGGGCGGGGCCGACTATATAATACACTACACCACTCTCGTAATATTGAATAACTCTGAAATATAAATTTTGTAATTCATGTATAAATTGTTTACATAAATTTACTTTTGAGTCATTTTATACTTAAATAATACCCTGTACCACAGTGTGGTGTAGGGTATAAAAACGAGTGGATGTAAAATACAGCTTCTACAGGACTAAAGAGCCAAATCGGATGAAACATATATATGGGAGCTATAGCTAAAACTTAACCGATTTTCTTCAAATTCGACAATGTTGGTTTGTGGATCAAGAAACTCTACCATTCTAAATTTCAAAACGATTGGATGTAAAATACAGCTTTTATAGGACTAAAGGGCCAAATCGGACGAAACATATATATGGGAGCTATAGCTAATTCTTAACCGATTTTCTTCAAATTCGGTAGTGTTGGTTCATGGATCAAGAAACTCTACCATTCTAAATTTCAATGTGATTGGATGTAAAATACAGCTTCTTCAGGACTAAAGAGCAAAATCGGACGAAACATATATATGGGAGCTATAGCTAAATCTTAACCGATTTTCTTCAAATTCGGCAATGTTGGTTCATGGATCAAGAAACTCTACCATTCTAAATTTAAAAACGATCGGATGTAAAATACAGCTTCTATAGGGCTAAAGAGCCAAATCGGACGAAACATCTATATGGGAGCTATAACTAAATCTTAATCGATTTTCTTCAAATTCGGCAATGTTGGTTCATGGATCAAGAAACTCTACCATTCTAAATTTCAAAACGATTGGATGTAAAATACAGCTTCTATAGGACTAAAGGGCCAAATCGAAAGATAGATATATATGGGAGCTATATCTAAATCTGAACCGATTTCAACCAAATTCAATAGCGATCTTAATAGCCGCGAAATACTCTAAACTGCAAAATTTCAGAACGATCGGAGTGAAATTGCGGCCTGTTGTCGACGAACATCTTTACATGGACAGACGGACGGACGGACGGACAGACATCGTTAAATCGACTCAGCTAGTGATTCTGAGTCGATCGGTATACTTTAAGGTGGGTCTAGCTGTGTTATTTTCAGGTGTTACAAACATCTGCCGTGAAACAAACTTATAATACCCTGTACCACAGTGTGGTGTAGGGTATAAAAAGAGAAATATTTGTTGAAGTGTCTTCTTTATTTTGTTCGTTTACATGGAAAATCTTTTCCGAATCCTTCAAATCTAAAATTGTGTTTGAATTTACTCTTTGTTTACCCATCTAACTTTTTGGCTAAATATCTCGAAAACGAATTATCACACGGAAAAGGTTAATGCCATTCGATTTATATAGGAGACATTTTACGAAGTAATACATGATATATACATACATGATATACATCATTTGTTACCGGTCACGGGTTGCTAAGGACTGACCTAAGACCTTATGCATCATCTCAGAACATGTTGGGTCATTTGAACTATGTTTGTCCATCCTGCTGTCTGTCTGTCTGGCTGATGCGCATGATAACAATCCGAAGTAGTAAACAATTGACTTGAATTTTGTAGACATATTCCAATTTTACTAATTTCGAAGATTGCCCATATTGGCTTACTCCTTCTGGTATAACCCCTACAAAACAAACAATAACAGGGTCCGATTGGCCCATTTTCGCTCGGATATTTTATGTATGGCCTATCCATAGCGAGCTTTATATGCGAATTATATCGAATGGATCGAAATCGACCATATTGGGTAGGGTCGAATAACACAGTACAACATTTATCAGCCCATTGGTTTGGGACTCAATTCTGAGAATAGGACTTGAAATAAGACCCAAAAATAAAAACTTCTGTCTGAAGCAAAGTTGTAGATAGCGAATAGGAGAAAAAATGCGTAACAAAACTCCCGAAAAAAACGCATCCACTGCCTTAAAAATTGAAAAATATTCTGTTCTGTTTTATAATGTTCTGCTTTATACGTATACGTATAAGGTTTAATGTATACGTACTTTTCAATATTTAACTGACAGATATTTCATGACTTTGTGGGCCAGAAACACGGCTGTGGCGCTATTAAAAACCACAATCACTAACAATTCTATGATTGATTAGCGATTGCTTCTTCACCGAATACCTATTATATAGGCCCACACACATTCCTCTTCAATCAAGTTTCCATGGGGTGCTAAGTGGCGCCACACATCTATGGAAGACGACATACTCATACATTCGATAAAGCCATAAACACTCACACACAAACAGAGTACAAAAGCGAACCGAAAGCAATGAAGAAGGTGAATAGAATCATAAAAACCGTAGCTAAAGAATGAATAGAAGAAACCACAAACAAATCGCTTCACAAACGTACACCCTCAATATAAGTATAACCTCTAGCCATCCAACCAATCGGCCAATATACCCACCGAAGCCAACGAAGCCACATGTCGAACCATAAAAAGGACCACCATCATCATCTTCATCGCAGTCAACGTCACCGCGTCGTAGACACAAGAGTCACACAAAACATGTAGTGGTCACTCTGATCATAGAAGGAGGGGGAGGTGAAAGGTGGGGAGACCCATTCTCCCACACCACACACACACTCGACATTCTCTCTCACCCTGTCACTGTTGACATATAAGCAAAAGTGGTAATAAAAACCAAACGGAGAAAAAAGAATGGAAAACAAAAAAACGACAATAAAAACACTACAAAAACACTATTTGCCGAAACAAATCGATTTTCGACCAACAATGAATTCAATCAATTCGTTACGGTATTTTGTTGGTCAAAATGTTTCATTATTTTGAATCCTAAGAGTACAATAACACCCTCTCGGTATCTCTCCACCCTCACCCGGCCTGAAGAAGTCTTATTCATATGTAGTAATAACACTCACAAACACACATGTGAAGTACGTACTTTCGGGAGTGTCATGAAAAGGAAACTGAAATTATTTACTCTCACACACAGGACCAAATAAATATTCACTTTCGTGACAAGTGAATTTCACGAATGTCATTGAATGGTGGTGAACTGGCGTTTGATTGCTGTCACTGTCCGTTGTCCTTGTTTTTTTTTCTTCCCGGTAAAGGAGAGGGTGGCGAAAGTATATACAAATGCTCGACCAAGCGACGACCGCAGTACAATTGTCCAAACTTTTGTTTTTTTCCGTTTTCTCTACTCCTATCCGTACATTTTGAAGCAAAGAAATAATCGGAAAAAGGAGTTGTAAAATAAATTTCCATTGTTGCAAACAAGAGCCAACGAACAATTTCATGAATATCCAAATAAGAATAAACTGCCGACCAGGGTGGTATGACAAGAAAGGTTTGTAATATTTTAGTGGTCGACTTCAGTGGTCGCCTCAAGTATAGAGGAAGACCTCAGTGGTCGTCTCTAATATAGAGGAATACCTCAGTGGTCCTCTCTAATATAGAGGAAGACCTCAGCGGTCGGCCTCTAGTATATAGGAAGACCTCAGCGGTCGGCCTCTAGTATATAGGAAGACCTCAGCGGCCGGCCTCCAGTATAGAGGAAGACCTCAGCGGTCGGCCTCTCGTATAGAAGAAGACCTCAGTGTTCGACACTACTCTAGAAAGAGAAAGACCTCAGCAGTCGGCCTCTAGTATAGAGGAAGACTTCAGCGGTCGGCCTCTATTATAGAGGAAGACTTCAGCGGTCGGCCTCTAGTATAGAGGATGACCTTAGCAGTCGGCCTGTAGTATAGAGGAAGACCTCACTGGTCGGCCTCTAGTATAGAAGAAGACCTCAGGGTTCGAACCTACTCTAGTGCAGCGGAAGACCTTAGTGGTCGACTGTAGTATAGAAGAAAACCTCAGTGGTCGACTCTAGTACAGAGGAAGACCTCAGTGGTCGACTCTAGTAGAGAGGAAGGGCTCAGTTGTTGACTCTAGTATAGAAGAAAACCTCACTGATGTCTACCTAGTAGAGCGGAAGACCTCAGTAGTCGACTCTAGTATAGAAGAAAACCTCAGTGGTCGACTCTTATATAAAGGTAGACCTCAGTGGTCAACTCTAGTATAGAGGAAGACCTCAGTAGTCGACTTTAGTATAGAGGAAGACCACAGTGGTCGACTCTAGTATAGAGGAAGACCTCAGTGGTCGACTCTGGTATAGAGGAATTCCCAGTGGTCGACTCTAGTATAGATGAAGACCTCAGTGGTCGACTCTAGTATATAGGAGGATCTCAGTAGTCGACTCTAGTATAGAGGAAGACCTCAGTGGTCGACCCTAGTATAGAGGAAGACCTCAGTGGTCGACTCTAGTATAAAGGAATACCTCAGTGGTCGCCTCTAGTATAGAGGAATACCTCAGTGGTCGGCCTCTAATACAGAAGAATACCTCAGTGTTCGACTCTACTCTAGTATAGAGGAAGACCTCAGTGGTCGACTCTAGTATAGAGGATGACGTCAGTGGTCAACTCTAGTATGGAGGATGACCTCAGTGGTCAACTCTAGTATGGAGGAATACATCAGTGGTCGTCTCTAGTATAGAAGAAGACACCATTGGTCGTCTCTAGGATAGAGGAAGACATCAGTGGTCGTCTCTAGGATAGAAGAAGACATCAGTGGTCGTGTCTAGGATAGAGAAAGATATAATTGGTCATCTCCAGGATAGAGTAAGATACCAGTGGTCGACTCTAGTATAAAGGAAGACCCTAGTGGTCGACTATAGAATAGAGGAAGACCTCAGTAATCAACTCTAATAGAAAAGAAGTCCTCAGTACATCAGAGGTCATCTCTAATCCTCAGCGATCGACTATGATAGAAAAGAAATCCTCAGTACGTCAATTGTAGTAAGACCTCTGTGGCCGACTCTAGTGCACAGGGAAGTTTCAGTGGTTAAATCTAGTATAGAGAAAGACCTCTGTTGTTAACTCTGGGATAGTGTAAACTCTTTGAGCAATTCTAGGAAAGGAGGAAAACAGGAACACCTCGAGTGGCAGAATGTACACAGTATGTTAAAAAAATTTGCGAATTTTGTATTTTCAAAAAGTATTTATTTATTCATGAATATCTATTTTGTCCCCTTCAAAGTAATTCCCCTCGGTTATAATACACTTCTGCCAAAAGTTTTTTCCAATCCTCGAAGCACTTCAAATAATCATTTTATGTGATCTTGTTCAGCTCCTCCTTCGATGCCATCTTTATCTCCTCAATCGTGGCGTAGCGTCGTCCTTTCATGGGCCTTTTCAGTTTTGGGAACAAAAAACAGGGGGCTAGGTCAGGGGAATACGGTGGCTGCGGCACCATTACTGTGTTGTTTTTGGCCAAATATTCGCGCACAAGCAACGATGTGTGTGCAGGGACGTTATCATGGTGCAAAAGCCAGTTTTTGTTCCTCCACAAATCCGGGCCTTTTTTGGCGGATTGCTTCGCGCATAACTTGCAGGTAATATTCTTTATTGACCGTTCTACCCCGTGGCAAGAACTCATAATGCACCACGCGCCTGCAATCAAAGAAAACTGTGAGCTCGGCGTCCGGCACGCTGTTCGTCCTTCACATCTTCTCGGCCCTCTAAGAACATTTTGTACCACCGATAAACGTTGCTTTGGTCCAAGGTAGCTTCACCATATGCCACAGTCAAAAACCCGGAATGCGTCAGCGCACTTTATTTTGTTTTTCACACAAAATTTAATGCAGATTCTTTGATCCATTTTCTGAAATAGATAAAAAATCGAAGACAAGTTAAAACACATCCTAGCACAACAGCTGTCAAAAATTAACTAAACATTCAAAATGGCCGACCTTGTCAGCATAAGTAAGGAACTTGAGTACAAACATAACGCTACAAAAATATCAAAAATCAAATACACGTAGCCCGCGGAAATTAAAAATTCGCGATAATCTTTGAACATACCTCGTAGTATAGTAAAATATAAAAATACAGTACCAGTCAGCCAGAAGGACTCTCTGAAGGGTGAAATTTTAAATATTCGCACTTATCAACCCAACCTCGTAAAAAATGTTCCATAGTACTACAGAAATGAATACAAATACTGAAATACTATAGTCTATAACATTCACCGCAATGAATTTATAGAAAATAGAAAGAAAGTAAAAGAACGGCAACTTATCCAAACACTCTAGACTGAAATCCCAAAACAATGTCCATTGGATGGTGGAAAGAGCGTGTGGTAGCAATGAATGGGCCGAAAGAAAACGCTTGGTCATTTATGTGGAGCCATTAGCACCACCAGATCTATTCTTCCACTTTACCATTGTGTTTCTTCACACTCGTTTTCCATTTTCTTGTGCTGCTGCTGTTGTTCTTGGTTGTTAGTACAAGTATGGAGTATTGTTGTACTGCGACAGCAGCACGCGTTTCTAATGCCAATGACAACAAACGTCATGTTCCAGTGGTCGAGAACGTGTCCTTATGCGGTGGATGTGGAGGACGTCATGGCCGCCAGTTAACATGCGACGGCACCATGAAACTACAATTTTCAAGCCTCACATATGTTATCAAAAAAGTGGAATGAAGAGAAAAGAAAATTAACGAAAAACTCAATGAATGAATATAAATGTTTTCCTTTTTACTGTGTGGGATTGTCCTTGTTAGGGTTTACATCTTATTTTTATTCTTATTCGGCGGTTGGCGGGACAAAATATAAACATTTGTTTTGTTTGACCGTTTGGAAATCATTTAATCATTTGCCTATTAAGTGTTTTCGGTAGAAGAAAGGCTAATACGGTGATTAGTCCTTTGATAAGCTTATCAGATGTAATGTCACGCGGCACAATATGTTGGGAATATGTTCTTAATCGAAAGATGAAGGAAGGAAGCCGAGTGTGAAGAAGGGATATTATAAACAATTGATTGTGATTATAATTACACACATAGGCAATCGTAGGCCTCAGAACATGGGAAACATGCTGCCGTAGTATGTCCTTTATCGCAAGGCCGGCTAGTTGGATATACAAAAAAATGTGGCAGACGATTGGAACCACCCACAAATTCAACTGATGTTATTATTATTACGACTGACGACGCCTGCGTTTCCTCTACAAACGATAGTCTGCTAAATTGCCTACAGCGAAGAAAAACTTTCCAAAGTATCAACATTTTTACTAAAAAACAAGTGAGAAAGTTTCAGTCGGGTAGACCGACTACGAGTAAAAAACGGAAGTAGGTTTGGAGGTTAACGTGAATTTACACGTTTTTTAGCTAACACAGTACAACACATGATTTTGGGACTCAATTCTGAGAATAGGACGTGAAAGTGGCACCAAAAATAAGTACTTCTGCATCCTTCGTTTAGTCAAGTTGGCTCAATTAATAATTTAATGGCCATAAGATTTTTTTACTCAAGGTGGATTTTTTGCACTTGTTCTATATTTTTTAATAAATCTTCAGTGTATTTCATTTGTAAGCGTTTCCACATTTTTGTTATCAATAATTTTCGATATTAATACAGATTGCGGAATATAAACTGACTCAAGTATATTTCTACATTTGTTTATAAAAATTCAATTAACATTTTATTGAAATTTGTATTGAGTTTTTCTTTAAATAGACTCCTACAACATGAAGGTGATCTATATTTATAGAGAATCATAAAAATTCCTCAAACTAAAATTATGGTGAGATTTTTACAGGAACGATATTTTAGACAGTTACAAACCACATTTCCGGAAACGAAAGTTCCTTTGACAAAACTGAAATTATTATTTTCGTACAAATGTTTATAGCAATGTATTTCGATACATCCATTCTAAAACATGCTAAGTCGACTTAGCATTTGGTGTTTATCCGTCAACCCAAAAAAAGTTATTACAAAACAGCACAGGTCATTCGATATGCATTATAAAGGAATTCCACACAGATTTAAACAAATTATTAAATTTTGATCGCCTCTGCTGAAAAACTACTTTGTTGCACTTAGCTTTGTTTAATACGTAACGGTTCGGTTTTCAGCGATTAAGAACTACTTCGCTACTGCTTATACTCCACTACAAAAGGTTAACATTTAGTAAAATATTGATTCTTTATTCAAATCTTCTGAAATTCCACACATAGTAATAGCTTATTAGTCGCTATCATCTCGAGAAAACGCCACTCTATTATATACTACCTATACGAATCCTCTGCAATTCGACACAATAATAGTTTATCTTTCGCTATCTCCTTGAGAAATGGTCATTAAATGGGCGAAGTGGCACCGTGATAAAATCATGATCAGCCGCTTTCTTTATTGCATACTGTAAAATCTTTCTATGTACTGCAAAAAAAAAACAAATTTGTTGGTATATTGCAGACTTCATTCCAAATAATTTAAATTATTATTCCATTTGTAGTTAATATATTATTATGTAACGGGTGTGACAAGCCAATGTAACGGGTGTGACATAGTCTCAATCTGGAGGAGTAATAAGTAGATCGAAATATTGTCCAGGATTTATTAGCCAACATCCATATACTAAATTATTTTTTTTTTGCGAAAAACAAAATCGAAGTCGTTTTATTCCCTAAATCATATTCATATTTCCGAGTTTCTTTATCACAAGTTTTGACATCTTAAAAACTCTTTCTCTTTTGTATCAATGTTTATGACAATGATATGTTTTCATTTTCTACAAATAATTAGTTTCTGAATTGGAATACGCTGTGCATCCTGCTAGAATATGTATTATAAGCAGAAATATTTTCAAAATAATGTTTAGGTCAGTTATTCTTGATTTTTTTTAGTTTTCCAAATAGTTTTTCTAAAATATATTGATATTTTTTAACTCCTTTTGAGAAGTATTCTTATGCCTTCTATTCCAGAACCAATCAAAACCTTGTATCATTGAATGGGCTGATTTAAAATGACCTTATGAACCTTCACTGCCGCACACATCCTTCTCTTAATGATTGCCCCTTTATTATCGATTTATTTTTTCCTATTTTCAAACACTCCATGATACAAAACCTTTGCAGGCACTGAATATTTTCCAAAAGTTACGAATTTTACACTAAACTACACTTAAGGATGCGTACTTTCTTGTAGTCAAAAGAAAAATTTCAGAAAATAAAAAATATGTCGAAAAATAGCTCATGTGAGTTCAACAGTACAATTAGTGCATCCAACAATTTTATAATAACCTATAGAAAATTCATTGGTAGGAAAAAAAACTTCCTAAATTTCATCAACTCTTCATGAATTTCTAAAATTCATTAGTTCGTGATGTCCGTTATGGCTATTTCCCAAAAAAACACAATTATTGTTTAGGAAATTCAACAGTTTTTTTTTTTACTTAATGTGAAGTTCAATCGAACACAATTAATTTCTAAATAAAACGTCATTCAAATGACCTCTACGACTTCTGCAGGAACGAATTCGATGAACCCAATTTCCGAGCACTTTTTCTACTAAATCAAGTCGTATGTCATGAATGGCACGTTCAATATTGACTTGTAAAGCTTGAATAGAGTCTGGTTTATTTCGAAAGACCAATGACTTCAAATAACCCCACAAGAAATAGTCTAATGGTGTTAAATCACAACTTCTTGGAGGCCATTCAATATCACAATTTCTTGAAATAATCGAATCTCCAAACTTTTCTCGCAACAATTTAATAGTTTCATTTGCTGTGTGGCACGTAGCCACAATCGATCAATGACAAAAAGATAGCTCGTAACGAGAGCTTAAATATTGATCATGGTTGTCAAGGTCGTAGGTCGACTGGAAAATGTTTTTTTTTTTTGATTTAAAAAAATGGACTTAGCTCACGAAAAGTTGAAATTGGAAAACTATTATTTTGATAATAAAACTGAATAATTTATAAGTTTTTCTTGCGTATATCTCTCCATGATGAAATTGTAAACACTACTGAATACAATGAAAACCAAATGACAGATCTTGACATATTACAAATGGCCGAAACGTCACTTAAAAATCATATCATCCCTATTGGAAAACCCGTTATATGTCGCTCTCAAACATTCTTATTTGTGCTATAAATACTACATTTTCTGAAATTTTGCAGTTCTATTTCAGATACATATATGTACATAAATTCTGAACAACCAAAACTTACCATATCGTCTACTCCTTATACGGGGAGTAGAGTTGGGCACTATAGTTCTTTTAAGTGATCGCTCTTTTTAGTTCAGTTCAATTGAGTGAACTATTAAGGGAATCTGATTGGAATATGAATGGAAGAGTAGGAAAAACTAATACAAAGGCGTTTGTATATGTTGAATCAGACATTGACGATGACATAAAAATAACAGCAAAAAACAAAACACATAGTGAACTACTGAGCTGAAATTAACGAGTTGTGTGAACTAGTTCGTTCAGTTCAGTATAGTGACCCGTTCAATTGAACTAGTTCGTTCACGAACTACACAACTCTAACGGGGAGGAGATTGTGCGATTTTAGTAATCTTTTCCGAAGTTCTGTAAAATGAAGTTAATTACAGAACTTCGGAAGAGATAAAAAAGAAAAAAAATCTCTTATTCAAGATTCAAATTCGACGAAATTGAAATGTTAATATCCACACACACACACACATTTTGTTCAACAATTTTAAAATTACTTATATTTTTATTCGAAATTTCAAGGCGACTTGGACACGGGCTTAATATTTATACCAAAATTCCCAAGAATTTTATGCGATTTGACACTTTGTGTTAAATGTCAAATTTAAACGATTATCTACATAAGTATTCGTGTTAATTTAGATTTATGTTAAGAACTCCTCTGAACTTTGACCGACTGCCGCCCACTTATGTACATGTTCCAGTTAACCGGGTACGGATGACAAACACACACATCTGTCCTTTTACAAGGTAAATTTCCATATGACAGCTATTTTGATCGGAAAGGCTCAGTAACCAACAAATAATATATGACATTATTAGATTTACTTGCTGCTAGAACAAGTGAAAGTCCTTGAGAGTATGAAGGAGCAGAAGAAGAACTCCTTAAGGACCTACTAAGTAGCTGCTGTTTGTGACAAACTAGTCGGTGTAGAAGAAATTTGTTGTTCAACACTTTTCGGTTAACGCCGAACGGCACTCGAGTGTCACTTGAGTGTACGTACGTACATGAGAGGCTTGGTAATTGTGGTTGATGTCCTGCATGTTCCTCTGTCTGTCCTTTAGGGGTGATCGTGTGGAGTTGAACATCGATGCAAGTACTCGAATATGGAATCTTTGTGTTTCAGTTTACAAACCGCCTCTTTTCTAAGAATTCTGGGCTAAAATTTCAGTTGTTGTTTTTTTGTGTTTGCAACAACATCTGAGATCACTTCGATCGAGAGAAAAAAGGACATTTATATTAGATTAACTATCTGTGTTTTGTTGGTCAGATAAGTAACCGTAGCGAACATAAGAAGATCATCGTTTATTCCTTTATTTTTTGTTTGTGATCATGACATGACTTAACTAGAATATCCTGGCGATGTCTTTATGTTCAGCCCGGCAACAGTGACATCTGAGGCAACTGATGTTGTTGGCAATGTTGTGGGCGTTACTGACATCACTTTGGTCATATTGCGTTTGTTTCGTGTAATTTATGGGCACAAGGGTTTTTTTCTGCTCTATGTTCTTTTTATTTGTTTGATTCGTGATAGGTTTAAAAAAGGTCCTTTCAGTTTGTTTTTAATAAATTGGATAATATTTTTAGTTTTCATTTTGGAAAATTATAACAACATATGTTTCTTTACACAGAGTGTTATAGCAATATGTAAGTTATGTTTAGAAACGCTCCATTATAAAGCGCGAAATGTTTTATCCCCAAGAAGTATGTGTTTAAATCAAATTTAAAAAGTTGTCCAAAATTATATTCTCAATTTCAAAATAAAAATTAGTAGAATATATTTTTACATTGCCACCATTGCTCAGTGGTGACAAAACCCAAACAATTTGAAAAAACTCAGAACCACTTCGGTTTCCTATTGTATTACACTATGCAACACAATTTTCGTTAAGTTTCCAAAGCCTAAATTAATTTTATAAAATCGTTTTTTTGTCTGTTTGTTGGTAACACCATAAAGTCTAAACAACTAAACTGATTTTCCTGAAATTTCGTTATACTAATTCCTGGGAAGTCTCATAGGCTACTTTCATTTTCGATTTCCCGCCAAAACATTGTCGACCAGACCGCTTGACAGCTGAGGCTTCTATTAGAGCCAGATAGCTGAAATTTTGCATACACAGGAGTGTTGTATAAAATAGGGATGTAACGAAAGCGAATGCAAAAGCGAGTATTGGAATAAATTTCTTGCAAATGCGAAAGCGAATTGTAAAATTTGCATTTTTGCAAAAGCGAATGCGAATAATAGTTTGACCCTTTAGTACCAACAAATTTAATGAACTGAATTGATACTTTTCCAGGATATTCAAGTATTAAGAATGTTTTCCATATTTTTACCTCCTGTTACCACAAGGACAAACATATTTTCCTTGGTATTAATATCTTCAAATTGTGTGAAGGGAATAAGGAGTTTTAACACTTTTAACAAATTGAAGCGAATACTGAAATATATTTTTGCGATAGCGAATGTTAAAATGATGCGAATAATTCGCGTTCGCATATGCGAATGCGAATATTCGTTACATCCCTAGTATAAACCACAGGCTACCCACATAATCATTTTTCGGCATGTGGTCTGCTCTAGCGCTATCAAAAACTTGAGTATTTTTTTTCTCCTTTCAGAAGATACAAAGATAAAACTTTGTAAATATGAAGAACTATAAACAAAAAATATATTCGCGAAAAATAATTTTGAATTCTTTGACTATGGTCAGCGCGGCAGTGACCAGAACAATTTTTATTATTTCACCGATTTTAAAGAGCTAATATAAAAATGTTTATGTACATACTGATTTCAATGAAGATGCGAAAACAACAATTCGATGTCTAGTCTGAGGTCTAACCGTGCATAAAACCATGTCTTAAAATTTGTTAAGCATTTTCCTAATATTTCGTCTTAAAATTTGTAAAGCCTTTTCAAAATATACGATCGACCACCACTTACTGTGATAACATATATACTTATAACTTTGACAATTCGGTCAATTCTCAGACGGTGGTCAGTGTAGCAGTAACCGAAGCAATTTTCATTATTTCTGTACTTCAAAGTCCCTTACGAGCTATGATCCTACTAATTTATGTGTGTATGCTGATCGATTTTATACAAGCGACTTTTGACCGCTTGATCGTTGCGGCCCCTGTAAGAGGTAGAAAGCTAGAAATTTTGCTTATGTTCTTGACTTGAGTGAAGTACAACTTCCGGACTATTCACATAGTATTTTTTGTTCCGTTGTCAGTTCTCGCACTATCAAAATCTTTAATATTATTTTTGTACTTTAGAAGCGTCCTAAATAATACAAAGATAAAATAATATATTGTACTCGTATACTATATACGGAACACAACTTTGGATTCTAAGATGGTGGTCAGTGTAGCAGTGACCAAAACAATGCTCATTCTTCCACTGCATTTCAAAATTCGCAAAGTTTTTTTATTTATTATTTTTCGATGTAGTATGAACTCTTCCTGTAGATTTTGACCTGCCGATTACAATTCTGTATTAAAATTTTTGCAAAATACATACATTTAGAGAAAACGCGGAAGAAAATTTCAAATTTGATGTATTTTGCAAGCCCGTGTAACACTCAAAAACCTTCTTAAGATGCCAACTGTAAAGAGTGGACTTTAATTCATATAGTCTATTGCATATAGTTTAAAGCAATGACGTCTTTACAGTGAAAATTAGATGCTTTTGGCAGCAGAATTCTAAAATATGTAATATTACCTAAAATGCCCAATAAGACAAGAAAATGAATTCATTATATCCTCTCCTTAGAGGGGAGGGTATATATCATTTGCTACGAGCCAATAGTGTAACACATCGAAGGAGTGACCTAAGACCACATGTATGTTTGGCGGAAATTCAATTTCGAGCATTTGAGCAATGTCCGTCCGTCTGTCTGTCTGCTGTCTGGTGCGCACTATATCTAGAAAAGATTAACCGATTGACTTCAAATTTGGTATGTGGTAATATTTTTCTCTATCTCCTGCTAAGTTCGAAGATGAGCCATATTGGTCCACTCCTTCTAGTACCTCGCCAAAAATGGGTAAACATTTAGTGAAATATTGATTCTCTAACAACTGTTATACTACTTATGTGAATCTTCTGTAATTCCACACATAGTAATAGTTAATCTGTCGCAATCAACTTGAGAAAAATAGGCGAAGTTACCACGCCCCCTTTTGCTACCTCCCACACAAATGGACCATTTTGCACCAAAAGTCACAGCCTATAACTTTAATACCAGTGCATATACGGGTGAAAAACGTCATGTTTGATATGTTTGAATCGAAAGAAAATATATATTTGTGATCAAATACATTTCATTTGAAAATCAAGAGATTTTGTTTGGAACGCATATATTAATATATTAGAAAAAAATATTATACGGCTTCCCACAAACAAAAGTTATTGTTTACGAAGTTTTCCACATATGTTCAAAAAAATATCGCGAATTTTGTATTTTTTGAAAAAGTATTTATTTATTCATGAATATCTATTTTGTCTCCTTCAAACTTCTGCCAACATTTTTTCCAATCCTCGAAGCTCTTCAAATAATAATTCAATGCCGTCTTTATCTCCTCAATCGTGGCGTAGCGTCGTCCTTTCATGGGCCTTTTCTGTTTTGGGAACAAAAAATAGTCACAGGGGGCTAGGTCAGGGGTATACGGTGGCTGCGGCACCATTACTGTGTTGGTTTTGGTTAAATATTCGCGCACAAGCAACGATTTGTGTGCAGGGGCGTTATAATGGTGCAAAAGCCAGTTTTTGTTCTTCCAAAAATCCGGGCGTTTTTGGCGGATTGCTTAGCACAAATTGCCCTGTGGCAAGAACTCATAATGCACCACGCCCCTGCAATCAAAGAACACTGTGAGCAAATCCTTTACGTTCGACCGAACTCGGGCGTCCGGCACGCTGTTCGTCCGTAGCATCTTCTCGGCCCTCTAAGACCATTTTGTACCACCGATAAACGTTGCTTTGGTCCAAGGTAGCTTCACCATATGCCACAGTCAACATTCGGAATGCGTCAGCGTACCTTATTTTGTTTTTCACTCAAATTTGATGCAGATTCTTTGATCCATTTTCTGAAATAGATAAAAATCGAAGACAAGTTAAAACACATCTAAGCACAACAGCTGTCAAAAATTAACTAAACATTCAAAATGGCCGACCTTGGCAGCATAAGTAAGGGGACATGAGTACCAACATAACGCTACAAAAATATCAAAAATCAAATACACGTAGCCCGCGGAAATTAAAAATTCCCGATATGTTTTGAACATACCTCGTACTTTATATAAAAAAAAAACATTTTAAAACTTTGCTGACTTTTTCGAATTTTAATTTAATTTTTCCTAGATTACAGTAGTATTTTTTAATTTATAAATATTACAATTCATCACTTATTGACAATACTTATACATCAATGCATTTTATAGCTACGAAATATTATACGATTTAAATTTAATTTTACAAACATATAAAACTTTAAAAAAAATAGCACTTTCGAACTTCTGAAAAACAGAGAACATGCCTTTATATTAAGGCATTGATTGATACATTGTCAAAATACTTAAATAAAAATGTTTCGAAAATATTAGTTCCAAATAAAAACCAGTAAGGAAAGACTAAAGTCGGGCGGGCCCGACTGTATAATAGCCTCCACCATTGTTTGCCAACAAATACACTGATACTATTACGAGTTGCAGATTAAATAGAGTACATTTCTAAATTCCAGACACACATGTTAAAAAACTTGACCTAATACTTATCAAAACATGGACCGATACTAATTTAATTCAATATGAAGTACAAAAGCTTAAATTTCCCCATAATAGGTTAAAAATGCACCCCCTTTTTACTAGAGACGATTAGGTATAATATTTAGAATGAATTATTAAGCCAGCCAGCCAGATCATTTGAAGAATCCGTTCTGTAGAGCGCCAAGAAGTGACATAGGTGGGGACCTTTATTTGGGGAATATACAAAATCATGGACCGATGTGTCCCATTTTTACTATGGACGATTAGATCCAATATAAAGTGTATATTCTTTAAATTCAGCCTGATACATTCAAAAATGTGTTCTCTAGAGTGCCAAGAAGTGACATCGCTGGGGACCTTTATATGGGGGATATATCAAAATATGAACCGATGTTCCCCATTTATCCTAATGTAAAGTGTAGATTCTTAAATTTCAGCCAGATCCATTGAAGAATGTGTTTTCTAGGGCGTCAAGAAGTAACATCGGTGGGGAGCTTTTTTACGGGGGCTATATTAAAACATGGATCGATATGCCCCATTTTCAATAGGGATCGTCTCTATTGCCACGCCTCTTTTGGTACCTTCCACATGGGACAAAATCGTCTATTTTGATATGTTTGAATAAATTAAAATTTTATTTGTAAAATCAAAAAAATATATTTGGAACGCATATGTTACAATAAAATATATTTGCAAACTAAATATCCAAATCAGATATGTGTTTAAATACAAACAAAATTATTGTTTAAAAATTGCTCCAAATATATTTTATTTAAAAAAGATATTCAAAACTTTTGCTGACTATTTAGAATTTTAGTTTTAAGTTTTCCTTGGTTTCGAATTGTACTTCCCAGCATTAAGTTCTGTTAAGCTAAGTTAAATCAAACATTTAAATTTCTGAGTATTCTAAGCCATCCAAGATCCAAGATTATACGATTTCAGTTATTATTATTTTTATTTTACAAACATTAACAATTTCTAAAAAAATAACTTTGAGTTACTGAAAAATTGAACTCAATTAAGGTATTTTCGGAATACCTTAATGCAAATAAATATTTGTTTGGGAAATAATGGCCCCATATAAAACATCTTCACAAATATACAATTATGGTGTGTACCAAATATTATATTTGTAGATAGTATATATATGTTTAAAGCCGAATATGTTTGGGATAATATACTACAGAAGCGATTTTTTCAGCGTTTATCAGTTTCCAAATTCCAAATGCAGTTTTACTTGCAACACATTACCAAATATACAAATTGTAAAGGGGTTAATATTCTAGCTTTGCGATTGGAGAAAATGTGGCTTACTTTTAAAATTTGTGTAAAAAATAGCGTAAATTGGAGAAGCTTGGCAGCAATGTCAGTGAATATTTTTGAGCCGTTCTTTCTTCGACATCATTTTCTAGGAAATTTGCTTTTAGATGAATATAAATAAATATGTTATACTTTTTTTAATAAATTATTATATAGAGTGATCCATTTCGAGGTTCCCTACTTTTTTAAAGAAAAAACACATAAAATTCAAATTGAATGGGGAATGTTTATTATCGTTTGAAAGAACATTCTTTGGCATTTATTTTTTTAAGATTGACGTTGAGACGTTTAAGACGTTGAGTCCAATTTTCGATGACTCGTTCGAGCATTTCGACTGGTAACTGGCGAATGACACGTTTGTCCGCATAACTTTAGACTTTACATATCCCCACAGGAAAAAGTCTAACGGTGTGATATCACACGATCTTGGTGGACAATCGACCGGCCCAAAACGTGAAATTATCTTCTCGCCGAAGTGTTCTCTCAATAAATCCATTGATTGATGCGATGTGTGGGAAGAGGCGCCGTCTTGATGATACCAAATGTCGCCAAGATCACGAGCTTCAATTTCAGGCATCAAATAGTCGGTTATAATGGCACGATAACGGTCTCCATTGACGGTTACGTTCTCACCGGCATCATTTTTGAAGAAATATGGACCGATGATTCCGGTTCGTCGGATCGGGAATCGGTCAATGGCAAAAAGATAGCTCTTAACGAGAGCTAAAATATTGCTCATGGGTGTCAAGGTCGTGGGTCGACTGGAAAGTGTTTTTTTTTTTTTGAATTAAAAAAAGTGTACTTAGCGCAATTGGCGAAGGATTATTTTGATAATAAAACTGAATAATTTGTAAACGTTGTTCAGGCGTAAGTCTTTCCACGATGAAATGCCAAACAATACTTAACAAAAATAACATGACAGCAAAAAAAAAGGCTTTTGCAAAACGTATCTCAACTTAGATCACCCTATATAACTCCAAAATACGATCATTTTTCGCTAAAAATTACAAAAAAATCAATTTTTTTTGAAAATATAGTATGAAATGGCCATAACTTTTGTCCTTTTGGGTATATTGGATCGAATTCTGTTTCATCTTATTGCAAATATTGTTGGCAATTGATGAAATATGGAAGATATCGGGACATATTTTGCTCCGATATTCAAAAAAATGCTAGAACTAGGGTCGAAAAAAATGATAAATTAAATTTGTAAATGCGGATATCTCGGGAACTGTACAAGATAATTCTTATGTGTAAAAAGCCTTTTGTAGACCTCGGTTAGTAGAACGTTCACAATAAAGCGTTATTCGAAAGCCTTTTTTAACACTCTTTTTTGCACTGTTTTGTAGTTTTCCCAGACATATCACAATTTGGTGTTAATCAGTACACAGAAAACATGCATTATTGGCTTTAAGCCAAAATAACATTATCTTAAAGAATAATTTCTTTATTCCAAAGAATTGTCCGGCTCTTTAGAAAAGTTTTTTGAAGAAAAAGAAAATATTACTTAAAATAAAGAAGTTTGGCCGAAAACTATGAAACATACGTTGAATCAATGAGGATATTCTTTGTTTTAATAAACAACATTTTTTTAGTGTAAAATAAATGATCCATTACAAAATATAATTGATTAATGAAAATGGTGTCCGATTGTCCCTCATAAAAATTCCGGTATTGACATACAAAGAAATTCTTTATTATTATATAGTATCTCACACCTGTTGGACTAATATAAAATATAACAAATCTCTCGTCTGGCCATCACACAAAAAGGTGTCGCCTTGATCATGAAAGACTTGGTAATTATTAAATCACATTTAGCTAAGGGTCTAATCAAATACAAGACGCATATTTTCAGTTGTGTTCGTATAACCACCAAAAACCATAAATTTTCTATTAAGAATGAAAACCTCAATAAAAAATAAAATTAAGCATCAACTTCGAAAAAAGAAAACACAAAAACAAGAGAAATAAAAGACGATAAACTTTTAAACACCTCTGTGTAAGAAAACGACAAACCCCAAAGCCAGCCTCACAAAACCCAAGGAGGAACCCCAATGGTTGGATGGATGGATGGATAACTGGTCGGTTGACTGAAGATGATGGGAAAAACTATTAACCGCGTTGACAGTTAAACACATTTTGAAGCATGTTCCCCTCCAGTTGCAGGGATAGATGTTTGGATTGATGTCTGCTATGGCCTGGGATGAATGTCTGTCTGTCTGTTTGGTAGGGTTGGGAAGAGGTAAGGTGGAGCTCACGCCGCTTGTGGGGAAGGAAGATCGACAACGAGCAGCAAACTAGAAAAATAAAACATCATTTTCGGTAATGATATAATGTTATGCTTTCCAAATGGCGTTTTTCTTTTTGGGTCTTAGAAGATGTCTCAGTGGAGTGGCTCGAGTTGGTAGAGCTAAGCACATACCCCTGCGGTATTCGGTCGGCCGGTTTGGGATCATTTTGGGAGTTGCCACAACAACACGCACTTTATTATAATTTTTCTCGTAAAACACCGCGCTTAGCATCGCGGACATGGGTTTGGGTTGTGGTTGTCTTCGTCGTCATCATCCCAGAGTGCAGTGGAGTGCCAAGAATGGGAAAAAGTCCCAGAGTCTGTTTAAGCGCAAATTTAAGCCTCCAGCTAAATACTTGTGGTTGTTAAATCTCTTCTCTTTTTTGATTGATTTACAACTTAAAAATCCGAAAAGCAGAAGATTTGTACTGTGAAAGAACGGAGAAAAATCTCTTAAATCGAAATCATGTTTGTTGTACGGAACATTTGTGGCTGTAAACCCAAAAACCAAAAAAAAGGAATCCCTCTCCAGCCTCAAGAAGTTTCAGTGCATTCATGTTGGTCTTCGGCTGGTCGGTTGACTGTCATGACAGACAGACGGACGTTTGTTTTGTGGTCCCAGTTAATTATGATTAATGATGATGTTATGATGCGTTAATATTTTATTTTGTTTTGTTTTTTTATTTACTTGGAGTCTCTAACTACTTGATTCAACAAATATTATTTGCTAGGAGTTTTTATGTTGTTTGGAATATAGGTAAACGTAATTTAAGAACTTTATAAACAGCTGAGATTTCTAGGTTTTATGTGGTAAAATTGCATACAATCGTATTGCAATTGTCACAATGTAAAATTAAGGGAAAAAGTAGCCTTTAAGGGTTTTCTAAGAAAGCAATCTGTGTGTGTGAGAGGTGCTCCAAGTCACACTTGTCTCCGAGAATTAAAACGAAAGGATTTCTGATTGGAAATTTTTAGAAGCTAATAGGTTTTCCGACTATAAGTAGATATTTTAGCTTTTGCTTGAATGAGATGACTCATAATTCGGTCTTCCCACACAATATCAAAGAATGGTAAATTGGGATAAATTTAGAGCCATATTCAACAGGTCTCTTCCAAACAAAAAATTAGAAATCAACATGCAAACTATCCGGGATATAACAAGAATCGGTGGAATGAGTCAATGCAACTCTTAACGGTTCTTTACAAGGTGAAAAACTATACATCACCAATCTACTATCAAAGGTTCAGAGAACTGCCTGCCTATGCATAAGCTGAGTTTTAAGGAATACAGCGACTTAGTCTCTAAAAGCCCTACTCCATATACTGCCGATCAATATTGTTACGAAAAAACAAAATTGCCTATTAATGTGAGGATATTAAAGTGTAGTACTATGGTAACCTAGCGAGTGGACTATATACCAACGGTGTACACCTTCGAGAGGAACTTCGGTACTATGTCTCTTGAGGCCACATCCCTAAATTCACAAACAGTCCACGACTGCCGCAGATCTCTTAACGAGATGGTTGAGTAATTCAGCCTTCACCTCTTATGGATGCCTGGGCATAGGGATATCCCGGGGATCTGCAAAGCCGATGAACTGGCTAGGAAAGGGATGACATTACAAATTTTCGAAGAATTTGAATATATTGGGGCGCCACTATCCACATGTAAGCTTTGGCTTAGGCAGGAGGCAATCAGGCAGTCCAACGAAAGGTGGATAGAAATCGGCACCGGTAGGGTAGCTAGACAAATCCGGCCAAGATATGACCTGAGAAGGTCAAAATATCTCCTTGCACTAGAGAGGAAAAGACTGTGTACCTTAGTGTCAGTTATGACGGGACACTGCCTGATCAGCTAACACGCCAGTAGGTTGGGTATTGACTCCAATGACTTCCGCAGAAGCTGTGGAGATGTGGAAGAAGTGGAAAGCATTTAGCACTTAGTATGCTACTGTCCTGCTTTGAGTAAACGACGTATGAACATACTGGGGTCGGTCTTTATAGGTAGTTTAACTATTCTTTCCGGTACTCGTACTATCGATAACTTTGTATATAATAACGGTTGGTTTCGATGGGGGCATGTCTGCCCGTGGTAATACTAGGGACCCTAACAAGTAAAAATCTACTTCATCAGCTGCAGGAAGCTCTTTAATAAGGCAAAGGCCACAAGAGCCCCACAAAACTAGGACACATACATATAAGGAAGAACTCAATCAGTACAAAAAGAAGAGATGAGAGAGGCTCAACATAAATCCTGGATAGATTTCTGCAATGATATTGAAAGCTCATACCCTTTAGCCTCAATACCTTGTTTAGCTAAAGATCAATTAAATTCACAGTTCTTGGACCAAATATTTATATAAGCCAAATATTCCACACCAATCTACACCAAGAACGCAAAGAGAATCAATTTCTACAACAGATAACTTGCATTGTTTTAGATCACCTGATAGCCGAACTTGACATGGAACCTCGGCAATGAGCTTGATTTTATTTCTGGATACACTGGTGACGTACTTATTATGGAAATCTGTTCCTGGTTTCCCCACTTCGATCCAGAGTTTCTTACCAATAATGGAGACATCGGATGCGGTGTCGATTTGCATTTTAACATCATAGCCTGAATGATGTTCACCTGATGATGATGTTGGATTGATGTTGACCATGACGAATCTCCGACTTGAAGAATCTCGGTTGACTTTAACAACTCTTGACTGAGGAGAATTTGACTTCTTCTGATTCTTATACCTCTTACGGCCCTTATCTTGATTTCCTTGATGTGCTCTGTCAGAACGTTGATTCTTACAGTAGCCTTCTTTGTGTCCTATGACCTTGCACTGTGTGCATGAGTGTTTTGCATAGTTGCAATATTTTGAATAGTGCATTCCTCCACAGTTCCAACATGGAGTTTTGGGAACTTTCGTGTCCTGATTTTTATTCTGCTTTGTATTTGATTTTATGACATGTACAGCTGTCTGGGTGTTTTCTTGTACCATGGCTGTATCATGTTTCAAATTCAGTAGCCTTGGTGCACCTGTAACTAGCTTGCTTAGGGTATTGCTGGAATCATCCTCGAGAGTAGATAGACATCTCATGCGAACTTCAGAATCGTTGTGTGCTTGAAGACCACACACAAACATGAGACATATGAACTCATCCGAATTCATTTCCGAAAGATTGAAACATTCACATGCTTCATTTACCCGAGCTGCATATGTCACTAAATCTTCTTGGAGATTCTTGACCGTCTGCAGGCATTTGTATCTTGTACTGAAAACTGATTCATGTAACCCAAACATGTCCTTTAGAATCTTGATTGTCTCCACAAACGTGACATCTCTTGGATTCTTCGGTAAAATAAATGAAGCATATTTGTTGTATGCAACTGGATTTAGCTTCCGCATTAGCAGTCTGACTCGAGCTACATCTTCCAACGCTTTACCTTCCATAAGAAATATGTCTTCATAACGGGAGTACCAACTATTGAATGTAAAATGATTTGTTTCATCGTAGCAAAACTCCGAAATACTATTGGATAACTTTTCCATGAGCTGATCCTGATTCAGAGGAGTTCCATTTGTCAAGCTTTGGAGGAGCTTGCTTTGTAGTGCTAGTAATTCCAGAATTTGCTGTTTCGCCATATCCTCGTCGCCAATTTGTTAGGGTTTTGAATAAAATGAGAAACACACGAAAGAAATATTTCAAACATACTAAGGCTATTTATTTCAAAAGGAAAAATAAGAATGAACACATTTTCAAATGTTTTAGAAAATGTGTAAAACTAAATGTCGTAGCATTGAGTACAGGAAGTTGCAGATACAATTGTTTTCTGACTCAACGAGATATATTTATACATGTTGTATCACTAAGGCCTATATACCAACAAAATGGGGAGAACCCAATGTTGTTTTCATCTCAAAAGCGGGAATGCCGTCTCATATAGGAGCTATGGATTTCCGGCCGATTTGTATACAGTCATTTCTCCTTAAAACCCTGGAGATAGATATTTAACTAAGGGCTAAAATTGATCGTGACTACGTTGAGCATGCCTACAACAAGCACAGAAAGAAACCGCCCTGCCTGATCTAGTCAGCTTTATGGAAGATCTCTCACTTAAGGAATATACTTAAGGACTATACTGTGGTAGCTTTCGTAGATATAGAGTAGGCCTTCAATAACATAAATCCAGCAGCTATAATAACGGCTTTATCAATCATGGCCTTCGACTGAATTTATAACATTTTGATTAAGAGACACATTTTAGCTAGCTTACGGTCAACTGACCTCCATACATTTGTCAGCAGGGGAACGCCCCAAGGTGGCGTTCTGTCTTCTCTGCTATGGAATGTCGCCATCATTTCTCTGGAAATGATGAGGGTTATGGATATTGTCTAAGCAGATGACGTGGCAGTAGCTATCAGAGGGAAGTTTCCGTGTTATCTTAGAGACATCATACAGCAGGTCCTTCATGCAATTGCAAGATGAGCCTCCAATAATGGTCTCGGTGTAAACCCTACCAAGACGAAAATAGTTATTTTCATGAGGAGATATAATGTCCCAACAGTTGCACAAGACTTCCTCAGAGGTATTGAAATTGCCTTCGCCGAATGCGCAAAATAATTAGGCATTTTACAGGACAGTTAGTTGAACTTCTTACCCAACATTCTGGTTACATACGGCAGTAGTCGGACCGATAATTCTACTCCTATAGGGAATTGTGGTCTGCTATACAGCTCTGTAGTAATCCACCTTCTGCGCGATACTAAACAAAGTTCAGTGAATTGCTGCTATGTGGTATCACTTGTAAGCTGAGTACGACGCCAACTGAGGCACTAAATGTTATACTACATGTAATGCCGCTAAATAATATAGCAATGCATGTACTGTGATTAGACATAGGGAACTGCCAATGTGGTCTGGAAATGGCTTTACCAGGCAGAAATCTTAGCTATTCAAGAAGGAATGACTGAAATTAATGTTAGACGGAAGTTTCCTAGTACTCTTAGAGACATCCTACAGCAGGTCCTTCATACAACCGGAAGATGGGCTTCCAATAGTGGTCTATGTGTTAAATCAACCAAGACGGAACTTGTTATTTGCAGCAGGAAATATAATGTAGGAACAGTTGCACCAGTCTCCTGGAGAAGAATTGAAATTCCCTTCTCTAAAAGAGCAAAATAATTAGGTATTTTACTAGACAGAAAGTTGCACTTTAAACCCAACATTTTGGAAAGAGTAGAGAAGGCTGTGGTGGCGCTATATACCTGTAAAAGGGCAATAGGAAAACGTTGGGGTCTGAACCCGAGGACAATTTATTGGTTACATAGGGCAGCAGTCAGACCGATAATGCTGAAGAACATTGTCGTCTCATGGACAGCTCTGCAGAAAACCACCTTCTGAGCAATAGCAAACAAAGTTCAGCGAATGGCTGATATATGTACATGTTATGCCTTCAGATAATATGCAATGTGTTTTTTGAGCTATCACTCAACAAAGTTATTCCATTCAGATCTGTTTAATGCTAAATATATTATTTCACTCCAGCTTCGACCCATACTCGTTGCCTCCGCCTCCACTGATATTCTCCAGGAGTTTGCATGCCCACCTTTTCTGCGGCTACCTTGCGGGTTCCACTCCAGCGTCTGTCCAGCAATATCGTCTCTTGCCTTTCTTAAGGTATGACTATCCATTTTCATTTAAATTCTCTTATTTCTTGGCTTACTGGTTTCTGTTTGGTTTCACTCCATAACGCTATATGTGATATTACATTAGGCCAGAATATCCTCATGATTCCTCGCAGACTCCTGTTTATGAAGACCTGCAGTGCCTTTATCTCAGCCAATGCTAAGTTCCATGTCTCACATTAATAAATAATGACAGACTTGACGTTCGATTTAAATATCCGCAGTTTCGTATGCATTGAGATGATCTGAGAGCGCCACACATTGTCTAATGCTCCAAAAGCACTACGTCCTTTCTTGATTCGGTGTAGAATGTCTTCTTTGGTTCCACCGTTGTCATTTATTATGCTCCCAAATGCAGGGTGGCTGATATGTAATGCAACAAAGTAAAGCGCTATATTTTTTAAATTTTATTGTTCAAATAAATTTAAATTTTATTGCAAAAAATGTCGGAAATAACATAAAATTTTAGAATCAGTTTAGATTTGTTCGAATTGGCCACCTTTGGCACGAATTATGGCCTTCAAACGGCCGATAAAGCCATCACACGCTGCACGAAAGTGGCTCTGCGGTATTTTGGCCCATTCCCGGCGAAGCGCCGTCTGACATGATCGATACTTTGGTATTTTTTAGTGCGAACCTTACTCTCTAAAATGCCCCAGGCGCAAAAGTCCAACGGATTAAGATCCGGAGATCTTGGTGGCCATTGTGCGGTAGAAATGAAGCGAGGAACCTCCTTTTTAAGCCATTCTTGGTTGACGCGTGCTGAGTGCGATGGTGCTGAGTCCTGTTGGAATGTCCATGGTCTGCGGCCGAAATGTTTGTCTGCCCAGGGCTTCAATACTGTCTTTAGGACATTTTGCCGATAATATTCGGCATTTATTTTGACCCCATGGTCGATGAATACGAGCGGGGAGCGACCATCGGCCGTTACGGCGGCCCACACCATTACCATCGGCGGCGCTTGAGTTCTGGTGGCCAATTGAAGGTGTAAATTTTCAGCTGAAGTCTTTGGCAAGTAAACCCGATCATTTTGTTGGTTCACAAACTGCTCAATTTGGAATGGCTTCTCATCGGAGAAAACCAAATTCGGTATCTGGCCACTTTCGTGCAAGCGAAGCAACTCCTTGGCTCTTTCCAGTCTAACTTTTTTTTGTGCATCGGTGAGCACCTGCACTTTTTGGAACTTCAATGGCTTTAGTCCAAGCTCATTTTTTAATATGTGTTGTATCCGTTCTCGCGATATGTTCAGCTGACGAGCAATTTTTCTACCACTGCGGCGTGGATTTCGATCAAATCTAGCCTTCACTTTTCGGATCATTTCTGGTGTTGTTACCGTTTTTTTCGTCCACTTTTGGACGCTGGAGGGCTCTAACGATAGCCACTTGTGTTTTTCCACCCAAATATAAACCAATCACACTATCGCGCTTGAATTCCATCACGAATAACTTTTTTCTGAATGCAATAGATCAAAATGCTTTTGTAAGCTTGTAAACAATAAAATTAACTGTCACTGAAATAAATCTGTCAGCTATCAGCCTAGCGGTTTAGAAATGATAGCAACCTGAAGTTGGTTGCAATGCATATCAGCCACCCTGTATATGAACGAGCTAACGGTCTTAATAACTGTTCGATCTATAGTGATGTTTAGGAAGGCGTAGTGTTGATAGACATCAGCTTTGTTTTACCAACACTTATCTTTAATCCTGCTCCAGCTGCATATGCGTGGATATTATGTAGGTTGTGAGTAATCAGGCAAATTCCATCTACATAATCAAGGTAAAGCTGGCTTCCTTGCAACCACCAATGTATTCCTTGCGAATTTCTCATTGCGTTATTCATTATTTCGGCGAGTAAGATGTTGAAAAGCAGAGGGGAGAGCACATAGCTTTGCCTGTCGAATGCTCGTTCGAATCCTAGATAAAGTGGCCTCCTCCATTGAACCGACTGTTCCACAATCACACATAAGCTGTTCATATGAGCAATATATGATCTGTGTGGTCGGAAACCCGCTTGCTCCCTTTCGCCGATGCGTATGGCCACAATATGAGATACTATTTTTCATAAAACGGTGTATAAGAATATACCTCTCCAGTTTCTGCAATCCGATAAGTAGCCTTTTTTAGGTATCTAAAGCCTTCATTCAATATTCTGAAATCTTAACTTTAAAAGCTACGATTTCGGTAGCGGAGTTATTATTCTGACCAAAGTCGGGCCATACTAGGGAACTGTAAAGCAGATTAACTTGCTAGACAATGGACTACCTTACACACCACAACAGCAGGGCGTTGGTACGTTTGGAGTTTAGGCAGGGCCTAAATGGAATATATGCAGTTCCTGTCGTTTGTTGTCTTTAGGGAACTAAAGCTTAAGAAGATGTTGCAGGTCGCTGTAGCTTACCCACATATTTCAATTATTCTGTCTTACAAACTTGATTGCTTTTCAATTCCTTGGTATGTTTCGGTGGCCCGTCACACAAATCACTCATTAAGACACCTGCCACAGTCGAAGGCATAGATAATTCTGTGATTGTCACAAAGAACCACTTAATTCGAGTTGGGACATTTTTGAGTTTTTTTAAATTAATTCGTCCATAATCTATGGACTGGTATCTTCTATACGAGAAACGAAGTTTTTTTTACCATTTTATGCTGCATTTAAATCTGATATTCCCATAAGGAATGCATTAGAAATCAAGACTTATATACGCTTCCTGAACATTTAGATTTTTTACATAAGTGGTTATTTGTGAATGCCACAGAATTTAACACTGAAAAGAAATCTAAAATATCTAATAAGAAGGTCCAAGAATGTCGATCCTCAGTATAGATATGTTTCTGGGTTCAGAGATCGACAACATCGATATATCCGAGTTGAGGTTCCAATGAGACAGCGCTACATGCCGTACAACGGTTGCTGTCATCTCACGGCTAGCGTTCATCAATTGCCCATTATCCCGATTATATTCTCTGGGACTACGTCAAGGTCATAGTCTACGCTAACAAACTAAGAACTTTGGATGAGCTCTAGATGCTATTGTAGAAATAACACCACACATATTGGACCGAGTCTGTTATCGAGAATTTTATCGACTGCTTGAAGAACTGCCGGCGAAACCACACGAAACTGACACATACTCGTACATGATATTTTTATGTGTTTGTTTCAAATACCTTTGTCGATATTTAAATAATATTAGTTTGTAAACAACGATTTGTTTGAAAATACAAACATACCAAAAATCGAGATTTTAGAAGCAGTAGAACCATTGTCAGTCATTATGCGCTAAAGATAGCACTACTGAATGAGAGTAAACCAGAGAAGAAAACTTAAATTAGTTTTGAAACTCCACATGACTCTCTCTTCCATTAAAAACGTGGGCGTAAGAGGTGCGACTGATCATTTAGTGCTGAAATTCTACATACAGTCAAGTCAGCACTGCTCTCTTTTCCAATAAAAATCTAGGCGTAAGGAGTGAGATTAACTTAACGCCCAAGTGAAGATAAAAATTATGGAAATGTGCGCCAAATCGAGACATCTTCCTCAAAAAATGGCCGCTGATCATTCTGCATATCTCCCTTACTAACCTGCTGAAAAAGGGTGCAGTGTGGGAAGTCATGGTATATCTCATCCTGTACACTAAATGAGCCACCTAATTTGTTATGATTCTCCTTAAATCTTTCCGCTTTAGCCATTGAACCATGTTTAGATTCTCCTCTACGATTTCTTTCTTTTTTTTGTAAGGCTTATCAACACAACCATCTACCAGTCTCAGGCTCACACAAGCAAAAGTGGATAAGACCGCCGCCATGGCCAACCAACCAACCAACAGTCATCATTGAACAATTAATTAAAAAACCAAAGAAAAAAACAATTTAAAAAACGTATCTCACTATCATCATCTGTGATACTTTAATTGTTAGTTTTTGGTCGAAACCCAGATAGTAAGGAATGTGCAAGTATTTCGGTTTCCAGTGCTTTTTTATCCGAGTACATAGAGCAGAACACGTGTGGTCATTGTAGACATATAAATCAATTTCAGTTTTTGTTTTTTGAAAGTACCAAATCTAGCGATCACGGCAAAGATCTAGTGGTTTATGCTTATGTTTGGGTTGTTGCCGTTTGATGTGTTCAAAACTATTAATTGTTTTATGAAAATAAATATTTCAATTGTGATCGTGGTAACGTCTGCATAGAAACGAAAAAATTAATTAATGTTGCCTCCTTCAACTTTAATCCTTTCGTCTTGTTCATTGGGCACTCGATTCAAAGTTTGTTTAGGAATTACAAAACATTATTTTTTATAAAATGTTTTTTATATCAAAGAAGAGACAATCAATTCCCAATGGTGTTGAATTTAAATTTCCATCAAAATAACGTGTTGAAATACTAGCAGGATATTTGACAATCTCAATTGGTAAATAAAATTAAATAATAAAACCATCGTTCAAGTGACAATGCATTGATAGGTCCACCTTTGAATGGCTTCGACCAATAGATCCGTCTGTCTTTGAGCGATGTCCCTGGTTATGTTGACTTTGAGGGTATCGGTCGATTGTGACATATTGACATAGTCCTGCAAGGCCAAAAGAAAAAATCGATCGGGGTCAAAACGCACGATCCTGATGGCCAATACACATCACTTTTACGTGTAATTACCATAACCTCAAATCATTAATGCAGAATGTCCATTGCGACATTACTTGTAGCTACATCGATAATATCGTTCAATTTGGGCCAAAAGAAATTGATTATTTATCTGTAGCGCTCACCACTGAAGATGTAGACCCCAACAAAGTCGCTTTCGATGGAGTACGGACTAATGATGTCGGCCCAAAATCTACACCAAAGCTTTGTCATCTACTGAACTTCATATAAATAGATGATGGCTCTTCCATATGGGCAAATCCGAATAACTGCACACAGAATACAGTTTGGTTGCCTCAACCGAATTATTTGCCAACCGAATTTTGGTAGTTCTGTCTACTATCATGCGATTCCATCAGGACAACCAATATTTTGGTTGTGGTATACTTCTGCTTCCATGTTGACAACAATCATATTTGGTTGCGCCAACTACGAAAATGGTGGCTAAAATTATCTGTTGTAGTTGCTACAACCAACTGTTTTAAAAAATTGGTTGTTCTGACAATTTGTCAGTCATATACTACCGACAATTAATTAACAGTTTTCATTAAGTTTTATTTTATTTATTGAACAAAAAACCAAACAATTCATAACAAAACTAAAAATCCCATATTACAAATTCATCACTATTATAAGATGTGGAAATATTTACCGTTCTTGAACAAAATGTTGAAGATTTGTTTATGTCGAGTAATTTTATTTTTTGTTTGTCATGTATCAGCAAAATAACAGCAACCAATCTTTCGCTTGTATTTCCCAAAATACATTTAATAATTCTAAATTTGGGAAATGATTGAGATAACCAATAAACGATTATTTATTAATATTTTTTCTGTTGTAGTAACCAATTATTCGTTGCAATAATAATCTTTGGTCTATTGATACAATTTCTGTTGTCGAGAATAAAACATTGGTTGTCACAACCAAAAATCGATCATATATACCACAACTAACCGAGTGTCAATGAAAAAACAATCTTAATTCGATTGATACAACCATCGATTTAGTTGCAAGCATTTTCAGTTGATCATATCCATGTTATTATTGTTGTTTCAACTGTTTATTTATAAATACAACCGACAGACGGTGTAGGCAATATACTTGTTGTTGCTAATACTATTTTTTTATAGTTACAATCGAATTCCAACCAATTATTTTCCTGGGTGTGTATACCAAAAATGTAAAAAAAAATCAATGAAATCATTATTTTGCGGTACATTCTATGATGATGAACATTAATAAAACAAAATACGTACGAATGTAACGTCCGCAACCCAGGATGAACCCATATAAGATTTGGTTTCTCGAAATCTGCACTTTTCTAACACATATTTGAAGTATACAAATTGGAATTAATTTAAATTCGAGGGACTACAATATTTCGACTTAAAATGCGCAAATATTTTCTAGTATTTCACGTCGACGGGGCGACATTTTTTTCAGACACGATATCGCTATTAGTAACAAAGAAATGCATACAAAAATATGCCGCCTCGATAGGTATGACTTTTGGTCAAAATGAGAGAACTCTTCCAAACATTTCGATGACCATTAACTTTGAGCTATTGTGTCAGTTGTATCTTGAACGGAGGCAGATCCAAGACCCAACACAAATTGCGAAGCCTGAGTCCAGCTTCTTGTGTATGGTGATATATCGACTGTCTGAGTTTTCCCTTTACACTTTCAGGGACAGCTCTAAAATTCGTATTCGATCTGGAGTTCTTTTTAGGTATGGGTATAGACCGCTTGATTACCTAACTTGTCGATTTACAGCACCATACATTAGAGAGTTCATTTCGCAGATCCACAACGGAATATCGGACGCACTGATTGCTCTAATAAACCCTCATTTTGTTAATAAAGCTGTATAAGAGGCTGATCATATTTCTCCTATCTTAAGAAACAGAAACAAATGTAAAAAAAGCACCAACACTGATTTTTGTTCAGTTTTTTCGATCAGAACTCTTCCTTTCAAAAGAGATGTTTTTGGGGTATATTGGAAAAGATAAAACACTGCGCTCTGGAAGCCATGTTAACACATACCTTTATACGTCTTTCGATCCTTGTTTGGGGATCTCATCAGAGGGTCAGATACATATCACAGTGTGACCTTGTGATTGTGCGGATCATCACTTGCGTTTACTCGTATACGAATATAATTTGCATGGATATTCATCCAAAAACACTCCTCGTTTTTCAAGATGATTTTTCGGCCTCCTCTTCCAAACCCTGTGAAGCCTGCTCAGCGAACAAACAGCGTTACCGATGGCCATAGCTTTTAGCTCATGGCAGAATGATTGGATTTTGTTCGCGTGCAGGATCAAGTCCCAACGCAAAATTCAACAAGTTGAAGTCTGAGCTAATACGAGTTTTTTTGCGATACGATTCGATATCGACAGCCTCTATTTCTCCTCCATACCATGGATATCGGTGATGCTATCGTACAAAAACTCACATAGTACTGAAGCTATGCATAGTACTCTTGCAATATTAAGCCGCTCTCTCTCATTTCCTTTAAAAGCGTACGTGAGCGATTGCCCGAATCACTTTTTCAACGCCTAAGTGAAGATCATAGATGATGTGGAAGGGGGATAAGTCAGTATCGCCATCAAAAATCAGTGCTGATTTTGCGGTTGTAAGCATAACTTACTACACCTTTCCCTTACTAACCTGCAGAATAGGGAGTTGTGAATTGTTTTTGCTGAGACGGGATTTTATCTAATTCCCTCCTCGTTGTCATCACGCTCAATGCAGGGCATATAGGGAAGACATCTAAAAGATGGAACATTTTCTATTTGTATGCCCGCCTTACGCACAGCAAGATCCCAGGTTTGATACATAACCAGATCTGACTTATCTTAGATGTCAAATTCGAAGTATCAAGATATGTATTTTATGTGCGAAAGCTAGGCATTGATATATGAACTTTTTCATCGTTTACAATATTTCCCACATGATCTTCATTCGTCGTTATATTCACATCCTGTACGGTGCAGATGTGCTTGTAAGCTTTAGTGTTCTGTCAGAACACTCATCATTTTACTGGCCTGGATATTGGCCTTACGTAGATTCATCTTAGATGGATCACACCAAAGTATCTTTGAAAATGTTCCCAATGTTTCGTTTTCCCACATTATGGGTCACCGTAGACCAGTGCTTTAACTAATTTTTCGTGACATCGAAAGTTCTTGTTTTATCTAAGCTTATTACTGTAAGTTATCTGTCCTTTGAAGTCAAATCATATGTTCGTTCAATACCAACGAAGTTCATAATGTGTTGAGTAATGCTTAATCCCTTCTTCTGCAACACTGCATTGGTGGATTTTGCCTTTTCGAATATTAGCATTGTTTTAATCGAAATTTGGCTGTTGGCTTTCTGAATTACCGGAGTTTATTACCTTAAATTCCGTTTGAAGAATTCAATAAAAAGCACCAAGTGCCGTTTCCCTCTAATGAAGTCACCCATGCTGCAATGGGTCCCCACTGGTCCTTCCGTTCCACCAAGAGTGTCTGTCTGAAACCAATAATCCATCCAGAATTATCCAATCGCTCATCACTTGCTGTATGGGTCATCTCATACCTTATTGGGAGTTCTTTAGGCTGAACGTACAGCGTAGTCCCTAACACCCATATTGAAGCGGTTCTGTTTGTCCAACTTATACTGAGAGCCTTTTGCAATAGTTTTACTTTTTATTTTACTGAGGCGTATGTTATAATTGGTTTAATGGCTGAGCTTTGGTAGTTCTTTCATCTATGTATGTGGTCTGTCCAGCTGTGTTTCCGATCCAAGATTACTCCTAAGTATTGGGTATAGTAATTGTGTTATTGTGGAACCGAGGCTCTTCGAATAATATGCATTTTGTCAGGGTTAACTCATTCATTGCTGGTGCCATATTAAGAGCCTCCTCAGCTCTTAAACATAATAGGTTTGACTCCTACCATTTAAAACATTTCTAAAACATAAGACTTTAGTTCTTTCATTTCATTGTTTTTCTAAACTACTCAAACAGTTTTTACTTCCAGTGATAGAATATATTCGCAAGTAGTCACCAAAGACGGAGCCAAGTAATGACATTATTTAGGTTTCAAATGGCATCCGCAGCACTAATACATCGAAGATGCTGGACTCCTGCGGAATCTCTATGCTAATGTTAAAGCGCAAAGGATGAACCTGGAGTAGAATAATTTGCACATGTTCTCAACTGGCCACTCTTATTGTAGCCGATGCCTGGAAAATGGGCAGAACAATCCCGCTACTGAAAAAATTCGAGCAAGAATAAATCTTACAGGCCGATCTCTCTTCTATCGCCATTAGCCAAGACACTTGAAGCATTACTCCTGCAGAACCTTAATGGAAATTTCCCATCATCAATATGAATTTCGTAAGTAGCACAGTACTACAACTGCTTACCCGCCATATCCAAACACATAAGTCAAGTTCTTAACCAGAACAAACAAAGCGACAGTACAGTCCTCGTTTGTATTAACATTTCAAAGACCTTCGATACGATTAACCTTGCCAATATACGAGTATCGGATAACATCGTGAATAGATCCCCCTCAGCTAGTAGTGAATTATTTGTGTGAATGTCAGTACTATGTGGAATTTCGGAACAAAAAGTCAATACAGCGTAGATTTAAATAAGGATTGATAGGGCTGATATATTCGGCACTGTTTAATCTATATCACATCGGAATTCCCCAACCACTGGACGCCAACGTACCTTACGCTGTTTTCTGTACGATTCTGACATCAGAGCCCAAAACAAATGATATTAGCGATAGACAAAACAACTATCTCGTAGAATGTGAGAGTATATTAGGCGACAATCTCTTAACTACGCCAAAATACTTTCGATCACATTCGACAATATGTATACGTCCTCTGCCCATGCCACTGATATCTGCATTAAAATATAAAATGTCCTCAAGTCGCCAGCCGGCAGTAGTTGGGTAATAGACAAGGAAAACATGTTAACCACGTAAAAGGCGAAATAAAGCGACGTTCCGTGGCGAGCTATGGCAGCACCAGTTTGGTCGTCAGTCGAAAACCATCCAATCCTGATCCAAAAATGCTGCCCCAAAACCCCTACAAAGTATCTGCTCATGTTTTCAGAGGACAATTTGTCGACGATCTCCGAAGCCATCCCAATAACCATCTAGTGGATAGACCTGCAGGCAGATCAGACCTTCTAGATCTGGAGGGAGATGCAGCGATACAAAAGGGAGCCCCTGGATTTAACATCGTATCAGGTGGCGAATATTCACAACGTCGCGATCGCAGCAGCATTGGATTCTTTCAGCATGAATATCGGTTATGCAGAACATCCTCCCCTGCAGGATCAGAGGAAGAATGTCTACCACGACTTACTAGGGTAATACTGGCACAATTGAGATCAGGAAGATGAAGCCGTTTAAATTTTTCTTAAACGCGAAATAATGACGAACACCTGCCACGTGTTTAACAGGGGACCATTATAAGTATACGCTACATCTTTTTAATTGGATGGTTAAGCAAAACTCAACTTTTAAGATCACTACACATCCTAAAAAGGTTGTTCTATTCTTAGACCTGGAAACTATTACAACAGATTCATATTCCGATGAATAACCAACCCACTTGACAAACATTATCTTTGATTTCTTAAAGAATACCAAATGTATGTAAGTCAACAATTATCAATAAATTTAGATTGCGACCCCGAGACAACTCAAAATTACTTTGTTTTAAGCCGACAACGATAACTGAAGTAAAAGTATATCCATATTTTTAAAAATAAATTGAGATTGCTTCGAAATACAAAGGAACATCTTTTGAATTTCTTATGTTGGCCCTAATAAAATCCATTAAAAACACAAAATAAATTTTAGTTAAAATTTTTTAGTAATGTTTTTTATTGTTATTTAATTAATTTGTAATATCTTAAAGACAATATAATATATATATGAACATAACAAGAGTATTTACTTAGATAATCTGGTATTGTTTTTTGTTTTCTTTTAATACATACATATAATATATACAATAAAGCTTAAAAACTATGACAAAAATAAACAAGATAATATATACAAGGATATTACTTTTTCTAAAGACAACTAAAAAATATTAATAAAAATCATTAATTACACACGGGAGAAAAAAAACATAAGCAACAACAAATATTACAAAAAAAACGAGCGGGGAAAGCCGATCATCCTTAGATAAGTAAGACTACACATAAAAGCAACAATCATCTACAAAACTCTTAAGATAATGCCAGGGTAAAATTGGGGTTGGGCAGAGGACCCAATTTTACCCTTCCAAAGACGTCGAGGGGGCAATGAGTGAATTTTGTTTTGAACAAAAAACGGTCAACCGTTAATTTCTTCTCGAACTTTACACATTTTGCACTTTTAAAACAACTGTTCTAAGTTGGCGATTGAGTTTAGTAATTATGCTGTGGCATGATGAGGATGTTGGTAGGCCGCTGCAGCAGCCCAGGGATTATGAGGATGATGATGGAAGGCCGAGGAGGCTGCAGGATATGTGGAGGCGCCGCTGAAATCTGGATATGAAGGATATTCCGTTTTCATTTGTCCTATTAATCCCGAATATGAGCTGGAGTGATGTTGCATGTGAGAGGGATGGACATGTTGATGATGGTGATGAAGGGCATGATGTGCATGATGATGATGATGCTGGGCTAGGGGCGAACTATTGCCTAATGCTCCCGCTCCCGCTGAATTGGAAGGTGAAGACATGGTGATGCCATATTCAGCCAATTGCGACTCATTTTGCATGGTCAGGGCCGAGTAATTATTATTTTGGGAATGTTGCTGTTGAGTTTGTGAGGATTGTTGCATTGTGGCATTGGAGGACATGACTCCTAAGTTTGAGGTAGCGACGACGGTTGAGGATTGTGACTGTTGTTGTTGTTGCTGCTGCTGTTGCTGTTGTTGGTCCATGGCACTGCGTGTAAGTTGAGGTTGTTGTTGCTGCTGCTGGGTATTCCATAAATCAAAAGTTGGTGGAGTACTCTGGCTGTGTTGTTGGTTCGAGGAGGAATTTACATAACTGGAGCTGGAACTACTGCTTAAGTGAGGCTGGAACAATGAGGAGCTTTGATGATATAGATTCGAGTAGGGATTATAGCCGGCTGGGGTATCGGGTTGTTCAGTTTTCAATTGCAATTGTGTGAGAGGTTGTTGGGCGGTGATGGCGGCACCGTTGTTGAGACGTTGATTTAAAGCCTGAGGGGATTTCACTGTGGTAGCCGCTGAGGCTGTAGGTGTGGCCGCCGGTATACCATTTGCCCCCATGGTAGGCGATTTGGCAGGACTCGACTTTTCCACTGTTTGTTCTCCGGTGGCTCCCAACTTCTCCTGCTTAATGGCTGCAGCTTGTTCCTTGGCTTCGGCGGCTATGGCTTTTTTACTTTTCTTATCCTTGAAATGGGTCTTCTTATGTTTGCTCAGATGATCACTGCGTGAGAATTTTTTAGAGCAAATGGGACAGGCATAGGGACGATAGTTGGTATGGGTGCGACCGTGACGCTGTAGCTCATCGGAGCGCGAGAAGCGTTTACCGCAAGTCAAGCAGAGAAAAGGCCTTTCGCCGGTATGCCAACGCAAATGGGTTTTCAAATGAGAAGCTTTGCCATAGAGCCTTTCGCAACCGGGTATATGGCAAATGTGTTGTTTGCGGCCACGCTCATCGGGTCCCACAATTGGAGGTAATCCAGACATTTCATTGGTGCAGTTGGGGCAAGTACAACGCACTGAACGTCTTTGCAACTGCGTTTGGAAGGCTATATCATCGAAATTGAAACTGGGATAGGTTTGACCCGACCAAGGCTGATACAAACGATCCTGATGAGAAAACCAAGCTCCAGCTGCTGCCGAGGCTGCAGACATACCCACATTGCCATAATAATCCGACGCATATTGAGCATAAGGGAATTGTGTTCTAAAATTAAGAAAAAGCGGAAAAAGAAAATTAGTAAAAGCTTCTAGACGGAAAAACGAACAAGGAATAGGAAACGGAAATGTTGTTTTGCTCTGTGTTTCCTTTTCCTCTCGAAAAAAGTGAATATAAATAGTTTGCATTTTTGTGCAATATCTACCTTGTGGGCAATGCAGCAGCAGCTGTGTAGGCAGCCGCCGTATTCCAGGAGTAAGCCGCCGTGGCTGCAGCAGCCGCACCCAAATCCGTATGTGAGCCGGATAAAGGCGATGCCGAGGTAGCCGAGGCCGGTGGACTCGAGGAAATTGAAGCAAATGACTGGGCGGGTGAGGGGAAAATGCTGGGTGACACTGAGGCCGATGATGAGGCAGCCGACTGTATGCTCGAGTTGGGCGAAGCCGATCCGGTGGATGAGGGCTGTGACGGATATTGCATTTCCAATTTCATTGGATTGCCGTTGCTGCTGCACACGGATGAGGAAATGGAGGAGTTGGCGGAGTTGGTTTTGTTATATAAAGCCGTGGTATTGCTGGAGCTGGTGGTAGATGATGCTGATGTCGAGAAATCGGTTAATTGGGCCAATGAGGATGAAGCCAAAGAGGCTGTGGCATAGGGATTTAAATAATTGCAAGCTGCATCAATCATTTTGTTGATTTAGATGTAAACGCTTTGCGGTATTCTTTTCAAAAAATTAGTTTTAAACTTTTTTCGTTAATTCTTAATTTGTTGATTTTTTTGAAGTCACTTAAAAAATCCCGTTCATTTTGTGTGGTTAAAGATTTATGGCACTATTTGTAGTTTTTATTTTTCGTTCTTTTATGAGGTTACACTTTAAGGGCTTTTTCACACTTTTTTCTTTAAGTTTCTTTCTGTTATATATTGAGTTTTGTGATATAATTACTATAATTTTAAAAACTTAATTGCAGGAATCAATTTACTACTGCACTGCACACAAAATATTTTCTTGTGTGCTTGACCAATAACAATAATAAGAAGACTTCGTCTTCTACTTCTTCCGAGCTGCTGATGATGATGATGACGCTGACGAGTCAAGTTCCTGCTGCTGATGATGATGATAATAATTGTAATTCCCAATAATGTGGCAACAGTGGCCAAAGGCAGCAGACACAAAGTTTGTGTGGTGTTGTTTTTTTTTTTTTTGGTTTGGAATATCTTCTTCTCGAGTATAGACGACGAACGAGTACGTTTCACGACGATACGTCCACCGGTAATTATCGATGCCGACTGAATGCTTAAACGCAGCGAGAGAGCTGACTAACGTCCATACGAATTGTGTTTAAACACACACCGAAAAATGTTTGTCTTCTTCTTGTTCAACGTAATAGTATTCCTCGGGTTTGTTTGTATGTAGTAATAACTTCGTTCGTCTGCTTGTTGTGTGTAATGAATGCGGCAGAGACGACGATGAGTGTGTGTTACGTTCGTTCGTTTATTTGTTAGGAACGAAACGAGTGACTGACGTATGAACGGAGGAGTGGAGTAAAGTGTGTGGTGTGTTTGTGTGGAAGGCAGAGCAGAGAGTGTGAGTTTCAAAGCAAAGAGCTGCGCATTTTATAATAATAACCCTTAGCCATATTCACACAACATTTAATCGCCTACAAGAGTGAAAGAGAGCTCTCGGGGGAGAGATAGTCCGAAATGCAGGTCATCTCTTTCTAACCTGGCCGCAGGATATAAGCACGCGTTGGTTTTTTTGTGTTGTGCTGAGCGGTGCTCTCCTTGTTGCAGAGTGTGTGCTGGGTTAGATGGATGGATGGGTAGCTTAGCATAGTTAGGTAGGTAGGAAGGAAGGCTGTTAGGCATTTGAGGGGAAGAAACATCACAGAGCCACAAGCATATTAAAAATCAACTCCAAATACAGCAACAACAATGGCACAACAAATCGACAAATGTAAAGAAGGAAAAACTCTCTTGAATAAATGTGATTGCGTTGTGTTGTTGTTGATGATTTTTTGTTTTTTTATCATTGTTATATGTGGTGGCATATTTTTGCTTTCTCTTTCTAACATTATCCCCAGTAGTAAAGTAAAGAGCGCAACTGCCTCTCTCACTTCCAGCATAAAAATGTAGAGGGAAGTTATAATGGGAGAAAGGAAAGTGTGTTTATTATTTGCAAATAAAGGATGCTCACGCACTCTTTTTTTGTTAGAGGATTTCAAAAAGATCCTCTCTAAAAGTTGTTTTTTGTTTGTGGTAAATTGTCTTTGAGCTGACCTCCACACTAATACTGCTATTTTTCTCTGTACTTATTTAGGGTTACTCCCTTTCATTAGCGATAAAATACAATAAAGAAATTCCATTCAAAATAATTCCAAGCCTAGACAATCCACTTTTTAACGCTTTACTAAATACATATGTACATAAAGCAAGAAATAAAAATAGGTTTAAAACCATAAGAAACATTATCATAATAGAATATTTGGAAAGTTCTAAACTCTTTACATTTCTTAGCATTCTCTGCTAAAACAATAATAAATTTGCCAGAAATTTTGCAATTATTTACGCTGATCAATTTTAAGCGGAAACAACACATAATCTTTATCCCTGCCAGAAATGTCCACTAAGTCATGGTTATTACACTTTCTCATAAATACTAGAAAACAAAAAAGAGAAATTAAATTCATATTAAAAAACATAATACCAAAATATTCCACAAATCATTCTCTACGCACGTTTCCACTTTTTTGTGTGTTTCGTAAGGAAAACAGAAACATGCTCCTTCATGACCCATACACATGTCTGTTTTACACTGCGCTTCTCTCCGAGTATGCATGTAAGTGTGTGAGTGTTGTTTTTTTCGTGGTTGCGCCCAATGAAATAACTGTATTTAAAGGGGCGTTACCAAACACCATCGTTTTTTTTGGTACGACTTCGTTTCGGCTTGTGTGTGCTGCTTAACACCGCTTGTACCCAACATCCAACCATCCGCACCCATACCTCCAATACATTCATACATACATAGCCACAGCCGCACACAAACTTATAAATAGTTGTTACACAGTTGAGCATTTATAGAACAACAACACCGCCACCATGTTTTAATAACAACATCAACACCAACAACAAAAACAACACCAGCGCCAAGTAATCCAAAGTCGTTGTCGTCGTCATATTATCGTCATCATCATCATGGTTACACCGCGCGCACTTAATCTTACAACAACAACAACAAAATTACTCAGAGCGTATGAGTACTAGATTTGTGCTTTGTTGTGGAGGAGAGCTTAAGTTTAAGAAGACGAATATTTTAAAAAATGGGGGAGCTTCATAGTATTGCCAGATTATAAATTCGGTTACAAACGTTATGGGCTTATTTTTGTTGTAATGAAAATAGGGGAGATAATAAAAATTCCTCAAGATCGAAAAATACACATTTTGCACTTTGTATCCCCCCATCTTAGAAAGGAGGATGTATATTATTTGCTACGAGCCAAAAGTGTAACACATCGAAGGAGTCACCTTAGACCCTATGTATGTTCGGTAATTATACCGTCACTTTAGTGTGACGAGGGTATATATCATTTGCTACGAAAAAAAGTGTAACACATCGAAGGAGTGATCTAAGACCCCAAGTATATTCGGCGGAAATCCGTTTTGGGTAATTCTAAGTCGAATGAGCAATGTCCGTCCGTCCGTCAGTCTGTCTGTCTGCTGGCTGGTGCGCACGATAACTCTCGAAAGGAGTAACCGATTGACTTCAAATTTGGTACGTGGTAATATTTTTTTTCTATCTCCGGCTAAGTTCGAAGATGGGCCATATTGGCCCACTCCTTCTAGTACCTCCCTCACAAAGGGTTAAAATATTGTGAAATATTGATTCTTTAATAACTGGTGTATGTAAATTCCACACATAGTACTAGTTTATTAGTCGCTATCAACTTGAGAAAAATTAGCAAAGTTGCCACGCTCCTTTTGGTACCTCCCACACAAAGGTACCATTTTGCACCAAAAGTTAACAGCTTATAACATTAATACCAGTGTTTTATTGTGCCTACAGTCCAGTGCAAAATGGGCGTTATTGCCACTCCCCCGTTGGTACCTCTTACACTAAGGTACCATTTTGCACCAAAAGTTAACAGCTTATAACATTAATACCATTGTATAAAAATACTTGAAATTTTGTACAGTGTAGTGCTTTTATAGTCTATATAGCCCTGTGAAAAATGGGCGTTATCACCACGCCCTTTTTTGTACCTCCCACACAAAATTGCCAAATCATACCCAAATTTAATATCTCATAAAGTAAATATACCAGTGCACATAAACGCTTTTAATTCGGCACAGTTCAATGTATTTAAAGTATCTACTGCTCAGGTGAAAATAAGTGTATTTGTTAAACCCGTTCTGGTACCTCCCACACAAATTGACAGAATAATTCGTGTAATATTCCATTTAACATTACTCACAAAGAGGTGAGGGTATACCTTAGTCGGTTTACCCGACTGAAATTTTCTTACTTTTTTTAAGTCATTTAAGCAATGTCCGTCCGTCCACCTGTCTGTCTGCTGGCTTGTGCGCACGATAACTCTCGAAAGAGTAACCTATTGACTTCAAATTTGTTATGCGGTAATATTTTTCTCTATTTCCAGCTAAGTTCGAAGATGGGCCATATTGGTCCACTACTTCTAGTACCTCCCCCACAAAGGGTTAACATTGACTGAAAAATTGATTCTATAATAACTTCTATACTACTTACTCCAAACTTCTAAATTTCCACACATAGTATTAGTTTATTAGCAGTTATCACCTCGAGAAAAATCGGTAAAGTTGCCACGTCCCTTTTATGCCTTCCACACAAATGGACCATTTTGCACCAAATATGTATGTGTATGCAAATACTTAAAATTTTTGACAGCGTAATGGTCTTATAGTACCTACAGCCAATTAAACAAGTAAGAAAGTTTCAGTCGGGTAAACCGACTAAGGTATACCCTCACTTTGTGAGTAATGTAATATTGAATATTACACAAATTATTCTGTCAATTTTTGTGGGAGGTACCAGAAGGGGTTTAAGAAATACACCTATATTTCGCTGAATAGTAGATACTTTAAATACATTGCACTGTGCCGAATTATAACAGTTTATATGGACTGGTATATTAACGTTGAGATATTAAATTGTGGTATAATTTGGCCATTTTGTGTGGGAGGTACAAAAAGGGGCGTGGTGATAACGCTCATTTTTCCCTGGACTATAGGCATTTTAAAAGCATTACACTGTACAAAACTGCAAGTAATTGTAAACACTGATATTAATGTTATAAACTGTTAATTTTTGGTGCAAAATGGTACCTTTGTGGGAGAGGTACCAAAAGGGGCGTGATAATAACGCCCATTTTTCAACGGACTGTAGGCACTATAAAAACATTACGCTGTACAAAATTTCAAGTATTTTTATACACTGGTATTAATGTTATAAGTTTTTAACTTTCAGTGCAAAATGGTGCATTTGTGAGGGAGGTACCAAAAGGGGCGCGGCAATAACGCCCATTTTTCACTGGACTGTAGGCACTATAAAAGCATTACACTGTACAAAATTTCAAGTATTTCTTAACACTGGTATTAATGTTATAAGCTTTTAACTTTCAGTGCAAAATGGTGCATTTGTGTGGGAGGTACCAAAAGGGGCGTGGCAATTTCGCCCATTTTCCTCGAGTTGATAGCGACTAACAAACTAATACTATGTGTGGAATTTCAGAAGATTCGAATACGTTTAATAGCAGTTATTAAAGAAACAATATTTCACAACATTTTAACCCTTTGTGGGGGAGGTACCAGAAGGAGTGGACCAATATGGCCCATCTTCGAACTTAGCCGGAGATAGAAAAAAATATTACCACATACGAAATTTGAAGTCAATCGGTTAATCCTTTCGAGAGTTATCGTGCGCACCAGCCAGCAGACAGGCAGACAGACAGACAGACAGACGGACGGACATTGCTCATTCGACTTAAAATGACCCAAAACGAATATCTGCCGAACATACTTAGGGTCTCAGATCACTCCTTCGATGTGTTACACTTTTTTTCGTAGCAAATGATATATACCCTCGTCACACTAAAGTGAGGGTATAAAAATGGACGTTATTGCCATGTCCCTTTTGGTACATCCCACACAAAAGTTCAATTTTTTACCAAAAGCCTATGGCCCATATTCATAAAAATTTAATGAAGGTTTGAAGAACGCTTTAACACTGCTAAAGCGTTCCTCAAACCTTTTTTAACTTTTTATGAATAAGGCCCTATAACTTTAATACCAGTACAACTTCAAAATTTATCGGCAGTAATTTAATTAAAACAAAAAAATAAAACAATACGAATATTTTTTGGGACTAAAGGTGAGGGGATTCTTAAGTCGGTTTACCCGACTGAACTTTCTTACGTGTTAAGAATATTTTTAATATCAAGATCATATTCATAATCACAGGATATTACTCATACAATCCTAGTCGGACAATCTCTTTTCTCACACGTGTGTTTTAAACGAAAAGAGAGAAATGTAAGAATTAATCTCTTCAACGTGTTCTGTACAGACTTTCTCAATATTGTACTATTACGGATTATAGCGTTCTCAATGATCTCCATTGATTTCGAAAACGACTGAACCGATTGAGTCCATATTCGCACAACATGTTCGTCTAGCTCGATAAGATAAGACCGACCTCCACAACGTGTTCTGTACAGACCTCCATAAGTTCTGACTTTCGATTTTAATTTACTTACATATTTGGTCTTTTTTAGTTAATGAAGATTAATATATATTAAATCCCACGAAGAAATTTTCTTCTACACTAATACCGGGGTTTCCATTAAGGACATAACATTAACTGCGCCAGAGCCCAATTGGAGAAGTTTCGGCGTTTCAAATGATCAATTGACTTTAGTTCGTGAGTCAGTTTGATTTTATAAGGATGCAGGCCAATATCTTTTCGTAAAATACGCCACAGTGTGGTTTGAGAGATGCCCAACTCCTGAGAACGACGTGGAACCAACTGATTTGGCTCATTTTGAAGGGATACACTTACGGCAGCGATATTTTCGTCGTTTCGAGCGGTACGACGTCTCTTTGGCGCCGGAACATCCAAAAGTGAAAATTTCAAATTTATCGACTACAGCACGCACAGCCTGTCGGATGGGAAGATTATTACGGCCTCTTACAGTTGCGACCACCGACTCAGAATTTCGGTATTTTTAATGATTTCGAAACATTGCACCTACGTGAACATGCACAGGTGTTTTGACATCTCCTACAGACCCGGTTTAAATTTGCGCACAATTCTCCCGATTGTGGATACATTTGTTCGATTATGCTGATCAAAAAAACATCACGAAGTGCACGAAATGCATTTTGATTTGAACGCCCATTTTCGTAAAAGGCTTAAAAAACATTAACGCGTTGCTCGATTGTGTATCTTTCCATGGTTCAAATTGAGTTAGTCTGAAATTGAGAAATGTCAAATGATATGCAGAAAAAAACTTGACGTTTAGGTGTGGTTCACATTCAACATCGGTCCTAACAATATAACCACCCTTTACACATTTTTGACCAATTATTTTCCCAAAAACATTCTACAATGAATTTAAATATGTTATATTTTTTTGTTGTAGTTTCAGCTCCAAAATACCACATATCTATGGCTTGTATCCAAAATGGGCCAATTTTTCAGGAAAGCAAAAAACTGTTGAATTTTATAATTTCGCGATAAATTAAATATGATGTGAATTAAGAAGTTGAAGATATATATTATACACGTTCGTATACTCGTACATTATTCATATCATATAAAAATTATCGCGAAATAATAAAATTCATCAGTTTTTCTGCTCTCCTGAAAAATTGGGTTTTCTAATATAGCCCATTTTGGATATAAGCCATCAATATACTTTTTCGCAATAAAATATAACATTTACCTATTTTTTTTTTAAATATATATTGATATGGCCATAACTTTTGTCTCAGTGGGTACATCTGACCAAATTTTTGTTGTTATTATTTGCTGTCATATCAAAACAAGTGGATATTTGTTGTCAATTCAGAAAAATGCATGTTAGAAAAATCTTTTTATATTTTATACTATAAAATTAATAGATTTCAAAAAATTATTTTGCAGTTCGTAAGCCTTGACATCACAAATCGAAAGTAATTTGCGAATCATTATATTTGCAAAAGTCAATCCCACAATTCCCAAAATAATTTCGAAAATCCCCGAAAATTTGATTTTTTAGCATTTTTCATTATATCTACTATACCAAAAGACAGGCTCCAAATTTCCTTTGCAGTTCAAAGTGCAACAGCTTACTGCATATAAAAATAATAAAGGTTACAATATTCTAGCTTTGCGATTGGATAAAATGGGGCTTACTTTAGGTAAATTTTGTAAATTTCAAAAAATAAATGATTCAGGATCTTATTTTACCATTTAGCAACGTTTTATTAACCTTTTAGGCAAAAATAAATTCATAGCTTAATATTAAATGTTCTGACCTAGAAATAATTCTCCAAGTGTTGTTGCCTTTATTTCGTTCTATGAACTGAAATGTTTATTCCGAAGTCTTTCACTGCAAAATCACCATCGTGATAACCAATCTCTCTCTCATTTCCCAGCAAACTTTATGTTCGATTATATCGATATCAAGAGCTAACTAACTTAGACGTTTTACCACCACTGGATTGAGCATGATCGATATAGGTATATGCATAGGATCAATTTTCGGTAACATTTTTAAAGTGGCCACTTCGAGCGCAGTGTTATCATTTCTGTCTCCTATCACATATCAATACAGATATTACATATAACACTTTTCATCGCCATCTGGTAACCCCACTTTGGATATTTCCTTCAATTTCTCTTCTATGAAAGCCCCCAAAAATTTCACTCTCTTTTAAAAACCTAAAGCATATTATCTCCGCAGAAATCCTATCCACTTCGTTTCTGTTCACAAACAAAGTCGACAACAACTGCAGTGAAATCGAAGTAAACAGAGAAACGGCGAGGAAGATAATGTATCTAATAGCATGTGTGTAACATATAATGAAACGGAAGATACAATTATGTTTTATGCGCTGCTTAATAAAATATCAATTCATATCACAACCCCCTCTCCTTTCATCTCATCGGAACCATCCATCTACCATCGCATCATATTTATTATCCAGATGTATCTATATGTATACTCGTATGTTCGCATGTCCGTCCATCTGCTTGTCTGTCCGTCCGCTCGTCTCCCAACAGCAGTTCAAATGTCTTGCTTCACTGTACGTCTGTCCATCCGCCCGTCTGTCCATTTGTCTGTAGATGATGGGGCGTGATTCATTGTAGATCTTCTCACAATCTTCTTCTGTCCGTAGCCCTGTGTCTCTTGTACATGGTTATTGTTGCATTTGTTTCTCTTCCATCTGTATTGTTATTGTTGGCTGTTTTGCCATTGCTAGGGATGCCTGTGTGTGTGTACTTATATTGTTGGCCCAGGGAGGGAAGGAAGAGTGCAAGAGATTTATTACCCTTTTATAGCATTTTATAAACCATATTCTTTAAGTGATTTGGCGGCCATTCCTCCTCCTCTTCTCTTAAAATCCTCGTTTGAAGTTTTTCTTCTTGTGGTTCAGATTCTTTTCTAGAGTTTAATTTCTTAGATTGATTGTCATCAATTAAATGAGTCTATCATATATTATTATACTAGTTAAGGAGTAATATTTCCATGAGTGTGATGTAGAAGTTTTACTCATATACTTTTTAATCTGGAGCTACTAAAACAGTGAAAGTATGTTCGAGTGTGCCTATATATATACCCAATTGTCAAATGAGAAAGAAATCGGTACGAGTATTTATTCTCCTCTGATATAAAGAAAAAACATACTAGGAAGGGGTCGGGAAAGAAATAAAAATTCAATCTTGGTCAAGAGTTTTATTATTAACCTATGAATTTTATTTTTGACTAAAAAGTTTATAAAAACTTGGTAAATGGTAAAAAAAGATATCGCTTCCATTTATAAAAAAAAATCCAAAATTTAATGGCGATTTGAAATTTTAAAAACGAAATTGTTAATTGCTCTAAATCGATTTTGACAAAGTTTACGAAAATCAAATTAATAAAAAATTAAATTTTTGGGTAATTTTTATCCCCTCAACTTAGAGAGGTGGGTATACATCATTTGCTACGAACCAAAAGTGTAACACATCGAAGGACTGACCTAAGACCCCAAGTATGTTTGGTGGAAATTTGATTTGGATCATTTTAAGTTATTTGGGCAAAGTCCGTCCGTCTGTCTGTGTGTCTGTCTGGCTGGTGCGCACGATAACCCTCAAAAGGTTTAACCGATAGACTTCAAATTTCATATGCGGTAATTTCTTTCTCTATCCACGGCTAAATTCGAAGATGGGCCATATTGGTCCACTCCTTCCAGTACCTCAATAAGGGTTAACTATTAGTGAAATATTGATTATGTAATACCTTATAAACTACTTACTCGAATCTTTTGAAATTCCACACATAGTATTAGTTTAGTCGCCAACACGTCAAAAAAGTGGGCGAAGTTGCCACACCCCTATTTGGTACCTCCCACACGAATGGACCATTTTGCACCAAAAGTTAATAGCTTTTAACTTAAATACCAGTGCATACAAATACTTGAAAGAGTGTAATGATTTTATAGTACCTAGAGTCCAGAGAAAAGAGAGAGTTACTGGCACGCCCCTTTTAGTACCACCCACACAAATGGACCATTTTGCTCCAAAAGTTATTAGCATCTAACTCTAATACCAGTACATATTTTAAGGATATTAAATGCAATTTAAATTGATAATAATTTATTTAAAACAAAACAATAAATAAATTTACGAATACTTATTTTTGGGGGATTCAAGGTGAGGGGATTCATAAGTCGGTTTACCCGACTGCTTTTTTTCAAATTAAAAACACGTTTTCCGAAATTTTTGTTAAAAACTTAAATATAATATTGACACGCACAAATCGAATACAGTAATTGGATTTCAACGTTTTCTCAATAACTGTAAAAGTTATGGACGAAATCCTAAGGTAGGAAATTTTTGTTAAAAATTTAAATTTAAAAAATATAATACTGACACTCACAAATCCAAAAATCATTTTAAATGGCCATTTCTAATATCTACTACTTATTTTATAACTTATTGGTAATGCATTATTCAAGTACAAAAAATCGAGCTACAAATAAGTACTTATTATGCTACTTTATTGTATGCTTTTGGGAAGTACTTTATCCAATGACATCCCCATGTTAAAATAATGAGAAAAGTGGTTAAATAATAAGTACTTACCATTGTCGAACTTTGCTTACTCGTCGGATTATTTGGTAATGAGAAATTTTGGCCATCTCTGGGAAATGACCATCTCTACATATCTACCATTTCTACTACGTATTTTGTAACTTATTGGTAATGCATTATTCAAGTACTTAAAATCGTGAAAACATAAGCACATATTTATGTGGTATGCCTATGCTACAAATAAGTACTTATTATACTACTTTATTGTATGCTTTTGGGAAGTACTTCCCCATGTTAAAATAATGAGAAAAGTGGCTAAATAATAAGTACTTACCATTATCGAACTTTGCTTACTCGTCGGATTATTTGGTAATGAGAAATTTTGCTGGGTAAGGTAGGTCTTGCAGTTTTCGAAATTTTTCATCTGTTCTGCATATATAATTTTTAAAATCCTTTTGTATCAGCGTTTCTGCAGTGTTTTGCAGAAATAGAAGAAAAATATCAAAAAATACCACATATGATTTAGTATTTCGCCTATTAGGTTTAGGTTAGGGTGGCAGCCGTTTTCTTTTTTTTTTGTTTCTTCAGCTCACATAGACCAGTTTAGGTCCCTAGTGGTACCACGGGCTAAAATGCCCTTCATCGAAACCAACCTGTTTGATATACAAATGTATCGATAGCACGAATATTGGTACTGGAAAGATCCGTTAGGCTGCCTAGAAAGGCCAACCCCAGTAGGCCTAGTCGTCGTTTAGTCATAGGAGTTTATACCCAATTTTCTGGCGTGTTCGCCGATCAGGCAGTGTCCGTCAGAACTGATACAAACGTAGACAATCTTTTCCTTTCTAGTGCGAGGAGATATTTTGACCTTCTCAGGTCATACCTTGACCAGATTTGTCTAGCTACCCTACAGGTGCCGATTTGTGCCCATCTTTCGTTTGACTGCCTGATTGCCTCTTGCCTAAGCCAAAGCTTGCACGTGGATAGTGGCGCACCAATATATGCAAATTCATCGAGAATTTGTAAAGTCGTCCCTTTCCTAGCAAGTTCATCGGCTTTGCAGTTCCCCGAGATATCCCTATGCCCAGGCGCCCATATGAGGTGTATATTAAATTGCTCAGCCATCTCGTTAAGATATCTGCGGCAGTCGAGGGCTATTTGTGAATTTAGGGATGTGGCCTCCAGAGAATTGATGGCAGCCTGGCTGTCCGAGTAAATGACAACGCCAGTGTTGGTTATTTTGCCAATAAATTTTACAAATATTAAGTCCCCACTTTGAGGTCCTTTTGGGAATCTGGTGCATATTCCGCAATTTGTTTTAAAATAAAGTTTTTAAAACATGACCCATTATGTATGTTTTCTTCCAAACGACGTAAACTTTGTTAAAATCGGTTCAGCCGTTCAAGAGTTATTACAAATATTGTAAAACACAAAAAGTAAATTTTTTATTAAATTTTTAAAATTTTAAAACTCATAAAATTTTGAAAAAAAAAATCAAAATGTATAAACTTCTTAGGCAAAAATAAAATTCATAGGTTAATATTAAAAATTCTGATCCATTTTCAAATGCAGATCTCTTGATATGGAACAACTCCTAAGGTCTACAAAATGCTAAGAGGCCTTGGTACAATGCAAAACGTTTCTCGAAACAGATAGGAAAAACTGAAGTTACACTTATGTAAAAAGTTGGTGGTCCACTCTGAGGTCGTGTATGTCCGCCCGTATAGTATAGATGGACCCAATTTAAAGCTTAAATTCTGTACCACCTTTTCTAAAAACTTGCCAAATTTTGTCGCAATCGGAAAACTGAACAATCATTATATTTTTATGATTATATTCGTAAAGTCTGATCGGCTATGAATAAAATGTGCCCATCCCCAAGTTGTTGTAGCTAATTCAGCAAATCTACAATAATAGAATATTCAGTTATGTCATGTAGAAGTTCGATTTGCTACATTTTTCTTCGGCGTGAAATCATTTTATTCACGACCGATCAGACTTTACAATAAAATAATAACAGCCGTATTCATAAAAAAATCCTAATTATGATTTAAAGTGCACATTAGTTAACATACACTTTTGGCCTAATAAACTACTATTAATAAACATTTTAATAACTTCGTCAATGTAATGCAACACTATCTTTTTCACACATTGTTTTCTCTCTTGATGCTGCATTAATACGATTATCGACTGTATTAGAAGTCGAATATATAAATTATTTTATTGTCTAATTTAAAAGCAACTGTATTAATTAACAAAAATGTATGCTCACATGTCCAATTGTTAAAAAACAACAACCAAAGATCAAATAAATTACGAATTCAGATCATTTTTATTATTACATAAAAAAGGTATTCGAATAACGAATATTATTTAACACATGTTGATGTTTTACATATCACTAGTGAATTGTGTATAATTTGCATATCTTGTGTTGTGGTTTTGCAACAATTAAAGTATTTGGTATTTTGTGAAACAATATCAAAAAAAAGAATGCAAAATATAATTTATTATACCGATTTTTGCGAAACAATATGGAAAAAGAAGAATGCCGATGGACGCAAAATGCCCTGATTCGATGTCCGTCCGTCAATCAAATTACTGCTCGAAAAAAGGAACCAATCCTTACGAAATTTGTGGGATAAGGAGCAGCTTATTTTACACAATGCATTTAAGTCTTCCTGGAAAATGCGACAAATTGGCCCACGTTTTTGACATATCTTCCATTTAATGGTACATTCCGTTTTGACATAAAGACGTTCTAGAAGGCACAGCGACCTATTTTATTCTTTTTTTATTTTAACCTAAACCATTTCTAGAAAATATGTTCATAATTAGTATTTAATATTTATACCCTCACTTTAGTGTGACGAGGGTATATATCATTTGCTACCAAAAAAAAGTGTAACACATCGAAGGAGTGATCTAAGACCCTAAGTATGTTCGGCGGATATTCGTTTTGGGTCATTTTAAGACGAATGAGCAATGTCCGTCCGTCTGTCTGTCTGTCTGTCTGTCTGTCTGTCTGTGTGTCTGCTGGCTGGTGCGCATGATAACTCTCGAAAGGAGTAACCGATTGACTTCAAATTTGGTACGTGGTAATATTTTTTTCTATCTCCGGCTAAGTTCGAAGATGGGCCATATTGGTCCACTCCTTCTAGTACCTCCCCCACAAAGTGTTAAAATGTTGTGAAATATTGAATCTTTAATAACTGCTATACTACTTATTCGAATCTTCTGAAATTCCACACATAGCATTAGTTTATTAGTCGTTATCAACTCGAGAAAAATGGGCCATGTTGCTACGCCCCTTTTGGTACCTCCCACACAAATGCACCATTTTGCACCAAAAGTTAACAGCTTATAACATTAATAACAGTGTATAAAAAACTTGAAATTTTGTACAGTATTATACTTTTATATTGCCTACAGTCAAGGGAAAAAATGGCGTTATCGCCACGCCCCTTTTGGTACCTCCCACACAAAATGCCCAAATCATACCACAATTTAATATCTCATAACGTTTTTACCAGTGCACATAAATGCTTATAATTCGGCACAGTGCAATGAATTTAAAGTATCTAATGTTCAGCGAAAAATAGGTGTATTTGATAAACCCCTTCTGGTACCTCCCACACAAATTGACAGAATAATTCGAGTAATATTCAATATTACATTACTCACAAAGTGAGGGTATACCTTAGTCGGTTTACCCGACTGAAACTTTCTTACTTGTTTTTCTTTTAATTAAAAAATTCCATAAAAATGTTTTTCAAATGCACACGAAGAAAAAGCAAATGTCACTTTAACAAGCGCTTAAAGTTGATTCTAACCAATGGTTTACAAAAGGTGTTTTAGGCTAATAATCGTTTATGAATACAGTTTTAACAAATTTTGCTTACAAAGTTTTCTAAAGCTATTTCTGTTTCTATGAATACAATATAAGTACATAATTGTGCATTTTTCGACGCCTTTATTTAAATGTTATTGAAATTTTCTCAAAAAATTAGAAATTTTGTCGTGATATCTTGTAAGATATATTAGAAACATCTGGAAAAAGTTTAAGGCTATTTAATTTTCGAATCTTTAAAACTTTCCTAAACCAATTTACTTAAAAACATTCGTGGGCTTATTTTCCGCCATCAGTCCAACTTTTGCCATATACGAGTATAGCTTTGTATTAAAATCATAGCTGAGATTTTGTTTGAATTAAAGAAAAATATATTTGGAAAACAAATTTTATAAATATAAAATATTTTTGAACAAATACATTTTATTTGAAAAACAATAAAATTAGTTTGGAACGCATATGGGCAAATCCTGAGTTGTCAACGTTACATTCGTACGCATTTTGTTTAGCTGATGTTCATCCCGTTGGCGTTCTGAATGCTATATTTTCATACAACCTTCATCTAAATACTTTTGATGAATGCGGTAGTCGCTGCGAATGTTCCGTTGCGGACGTTACAAAAAATTGAAGTAGGTTTTCAGGTTAACGCGAATTTTAGCTAAGTTTGCACAGTAATCAGAAAAATCGAAATACACTAAAGAAAGAGGAATATTTAAAGATATAAATATAGGCCTCATTAGAATTAAACAGGTCTTGGTCCATCAAAAAATTTAATTTTGTCTGTTGCGGACGTTACGTTGCAGACGTTACACCATAATTTCAACAAGTTAAAATTGCGATATTCTGCGGAATTTTTTTTTTTGAAATTTTATAATTTATATTTTACATTTTATAGAACACGCCGCACGTGTCATTTCAATGGTGAGATCATTAAAATAAAAATAATGATTTCACTACACACCTGGCATTTTGTACATTTTTGGTATACAGTTTTTCGGATTTCTGAGTCTTGCATTTGTTGGAGAAAATAGGATCAGGTTTTGTAGATACAGATGATTGTTAAGTTAATTTATCATAAGGAGAACGACGTTTTTTTCGATTTCGAAAAGTGATCCTGACGTTTTTTTGCGTCCTCCGTACTTTGACAAAAGCAAATAACACAATTTTTATGTTTGCCAAATTTATAAGCGGTCGTTGTGTGTCAATTTTAGCCTAAAGCCAACCTACCCTTGAGGTGATTTCATCCACTTACCGAGGATTATCATTGGGACTGCTGTCCACCCCCAAAAATAGTGTCAATTTGTGCTTTTCTGCAGGAATGAGTGAAGATTTTTCCTAATTCTTGTCACAAAGTTTTATACGGTCTTTCTTATTTGTTTTTCGGTAAGGGGGGTTTCCTCTCAACAACCTATATGTAATTGTATTTTATTATTTTTATTCATGAGTTCATGTGAGAGTTATGATTGTGGGTTTTGCCTCGGTGCATATTTTGATGTATGGGTATATATATTTTTCTTGGCATATCTGTCATCCAACTGCTTTTATCGATTATCTTTTCGTTGTAGTTTTTTTATTTTTTTTTGGCCAAATTACATTCACTTGTGTATTTGTTACCAGCACCATCACCACCACCTGCATGCACACACTGCCTCCTGATGTTGTGATGTAGTGGGTGGTTATAAACATTTATTGAACTGTCATATTGCGAAAATGGCCGCTATTTAGGTTAGATGTCATCACCAACAGTAACCGCTATGACTTGTAGTGAAATTCGAATGGATGTGCATGAAAACTATCTTTTAGTTAAAACTGATATAAGACATACGAGAGTATGTCTGTAATTCACGGGATTTATATTAAATGATAGACTATGACGTCATAATAAAATCAGAACACATGAGAATTAAATTCGATTGCGATTGTTTGCTGCTTTAGTGAAAGCGAATAAGTACCGTAGTAAAAAATATCGGTTGTGGCTATGTGAATCTATAATAATAACACTATGTAACAACATTTTTGTCGATGGGCTGTGCGTAACATTTTCTGGTGTTATAAAGTTTCCCAAACACTAAAAAATATTTAAAAAAAATTATGATAATTTTTGTTTAAAATTACCATTTACTTGAAAGTTGCCTGTAGTATTTGGACCATATTTTTGAAGTATATGTACGAGTATGTATATACTTCCAAAATAAAAAAAACGCAAATAATAAGTTTTTTCCAATTTTGAAAGCTAGCGTCCTAACTATCTATCTATCTATGAATAATTGTAGAAATCATAGCACTTTTGGTAGAAATAAGACAATTTCAACATAATCCGATTTTATATCCCCACTATTGTGAACAAGAGTATATACAGTGTTTTCCAACAAGAGATGTAATTTTGAATCACCCGGTATTTCGGTAGCTGTCAATTTTGAAGCATTTATTCTTTGACATTTGACAAGTAGAAGCTACGCCATTACTAATGATGGAACGATACACGATTGAACAACGCATTGAAATTATTAAAATTCGAAAAATCGAAAATCATCGAAAAATCATATTGACTGATGAGGCCCATTTCCACCTCGGTGGCTACGTCAACAAGCAAAATTGTCGCATCTGAGGCTCGGAAAACGCAAGAGTTATTGTTGAGAAGCCTCTCCATCCTCAAGGTGTGACTGTTTGGTGCGGTTTATGGTCCGGCGGGGTCATTGGACCTTACTTTTTCGAAAATGAGGTTGGATCAACAGTTACGGTGAATGGATTGCGCTATCGAGAGATGATTAATGATTTTTTTTGGTCGGAGTTGGATGGTATTGATCTGGACAACGTTTACTTTCAACAAGACGGCGCTACGTGCTACACAAGCAACGAAACCATTGCTCTGTTACGGGAAAAGTTTCCGGACCGTGTTATCTATCGAAGAGTTGATCACAATTGGCCACCGAGATATTGTGATTTAACACCTTGCGACTTCTTCCTTTGGGGCCACCTGAAAGATAAGGTCTACGCCAACAGCCCAGCGTCGATTCAAGACCTCAAAGATAGAATTCGTGAGGCTATCGAGGACATAGGGCAGCCACTTTGCGATTTGGTTATGGAAAATTTCATGAAAAGGATATGGTCCTGTAAGCGTGGTCGTGGTGGCCATTTGACTGATGTTGTTTTTCATTATTAACGGCATACCTTCCTCTTTATTATGAAATAAACATCCGATCATTTATCTCAAAAAATTAAATTTTTCTTTGAATACCAAATTAACACCTCTTGTTGGAAAACCATTTATAAAGCGAGATTTTAAAGAGAGATCATTAATCAAAACATAACATGCAATACAAATAATTAAAACATAAATTTTTCAGTTATTCGACTTGCACTCGAATACATATTTCAAAATGTGTTATGAATAAATGTAGTTTTTGGGAAAATTAGTTAAATTTGTTAGATTTCCTATAAAAAAGTAGCAAAACAACATACTTTTATAGACTTTCAATTTTTTTGCTGCGAATGACATCTCCTTGGAAATTCCCATATATATATATTTATAAAATTATAGAAATAAAAACTAAAGCTGCATCAACTTCAAAACATTTTGTTTGGTGGTCCGTTTCTCGGACTTGCCAATATATTTTTAAATTAGGACTGTTCTCAATATTATACTATATATTTGTAAACTACCGTAAAAAGTGCTGAAAGTATACGGGGGAAATCATCATTTTTGGTATGTTTGAATTGAAAGAAAAGATTTTGAAAACTTTGCTGACCTTGTCGATTAGTTTTAACTTTTTAACTTTTCCTTGATTGCTTTGTAACTAAAAATCTCATAAGCGGCATTTACTTTTGTTTTACAGAACTAATTTTTATTTATTTAAAACAAAATTATTTTAAATATTCCAATTTCATTCATACCAAGATTTATTTATTCCCAAGATTGTACAATTTAAATTTTAATCGAATAAAACATATACATTTTTTAAAAAAGATAGCTTTGCTTTTCTGGAAGAATACTTAGATATAAATTATTTCCTGTTTCGGAAATATTGGTTCCAAATAAAAACCAGTAAGGAAAGGCTAAAGTCGGGCGGTGCCGACTATATAATACCCTACACCACTCTCGTAATATTGAATAACTGTGATATATAAATTTTGTATTTCATGTATAAATTGTTTACATAAATTTACTTTTGGGACATTTTATACTTAAATAATACCCTGTACCACAGTGTGGTGTAGGGTATAAAAACGATTGGATCTAAAGAGCAAAATCGGACGAAACATATATATGGGAGCTATAGCTAAGTCTTAACCGATTTTCTTCAAATTCGGCAATGTTGGTTCATGGATCAAGAAACTCTACCATTCTAAATTTCAAAACGATCGGATGTAAAATACAGCTTCTATAGGACTAAAGGACCAAATCGCACGAAACATATATATGGGAGCTATAGCTAAATCTTAACCGATTTTCTTCAAATTCGGCACTGTTGGTTCATTGATCAAGAAACTCTGCCATTCTAAATTTCAAAACGATTGGATGTAAAATACAGCTTCTATAGGACTAAAGGGCCAAATCGGACGAAATATATATATGGGAGCTATATCTAAATCTGAACCGATTTCAACCAAATCCAATAGCGATCTTAACAGCCGCGAAATACTCTAAACTGCAAAATTTCAGAACGATCGGAGTGAAATTGCGACCTATAGTCGACGAACAACTTTACATGGACAGACGGACGGACGGACATCGTTAAATCGACTCAGCTAGTGATTCTGAGTCGATCGGTATACTTTAAGCTGGGTCTAGCTGTGTTATTTTCAGGTGTTACAAACATCTGCCGTGAAACAAACTTATAATATCCTGTACCACAGTGTGGTGTAGGGTATAAATATTGAGCGCCCTAGTAAGTGAGTAGGTAGCGTGCTCGCCTATGGGTTTGGGATTCGTGGGTTCGTTTCCAACCAGAGGCTCTAGTCTGTCGCTCCAAAAATCTAACCACTTAATAAGACGGCTTTTCTCTGGACCGTAAAATTGGAAAATCAATTTACTTTGTATTGCAATTCAAATAAATAAATGAAAAATATTAGGATGGATACATAGTTTTGTTTAGAACAAACATAAACTATTTGTGGGTGTCAAATATTATATATTTGGACATATGTATGTTTCCAGTAGAACATGTTTGCGAAAATATACTACAGAAGCGAATGCTTCTGAAATGGTAGATTTTTTATGCTAACCATTTGATGATATTTGTGGCTTTATGACAAAATGTCTAATACATACACGCTGAAAAAAACGCTTGTCCCAAACATATTCGGCTTGTAACATATATGTATATGTTTAGGGTACATTCTAAACATATAATATTAGGTACACACAAAAATTATATATTTGGGAAGATGTTGTTCTAAACAATTCTTTGTTTATATTCCAAATAATCATTTTTAAATAAAATATATTTGGAGAAATTTCTAAAAAATAATTTTATTTGTATTTAAACACATATTGAAAAATTTAGTTTATAAATATAAGTTGTTGTAATATATTAATATATTCATTCCAAATATATTTTATTGATTTTCAAATAAAAATTATATATATATATATATATAATATTAAATAATTTGTGTTCCAAATATATTTTCTTTCGATTCAAACGTATCAAAAAAGACGATTATGCCCCTTGTAATTATATCATCATGTGTCATCTAACTTGAGCGGATTAACTTCGTCATCTAAATCGATTCAAGTGAAACTGATTGAGATTAAACGCGAAATAAAAATATCAGCCACATTTACCAAACTTCAAATGTTTATCGTACTTGGACTACACGCTGAAACAAAATCGCTTCGGTAGTATATTGTCTCAAACATATTCGGCTTGAAATATACATATGTTTAGGGTACAATTCAAATATATAATATTTGACACACACAAATATTATATGTTTAGGAGGATATTGTTCTAAACAAAAATATGATCCCATTCAAATATTTTTTTATTTGGAACTAGTAACTATTTTCGAAACAAATATTAATTTGTAATTATTTATTTTGGCAATGTATCAATGCCTTAACTTAAAGACAAGTTTTCTGTTTTTCAGATGTTCAAAGAGCAATTTTTTATAAATTTTATATGTTTGTAAAATTTAATTAAAACTTAAATAGAATAATCATTCGTAAATATAAATTGCATTGATGGATTGACAAAAAGTGATGAATTGGAATATTTATAAATTAAGAAAATTTTAGCTATAAAGTTTAACACGAAATCTAGGAAAAACTAACTAAAATTCGAATAAGTCAGCAAAGTTTTAAAATTTCTTTTAAATAAAATATATTTGGAAAACTTCTTAAACAATAACTTTGTTTGTGTGTAAACATATATTTTATTTGTGAAATTCAGTTTGCAAATAAATTATGTTCTATATATGCGCCCCAAACAAAATTTCTTGATTTTCAAATAAAATTTATTTGTTAACAAATATAAAATATTTAAAAAAATCATTTCCTAGTATATTTTCATTTAATTCAAACATATCAAAAATTGCGATTTTCCTCCGTGTATACATTTTGATTTTAGCCTTGGATTACCATAGATTAATATAAATACCCTGCTTCGGTAAACCAAATCCCAAGATTCCTATTCATTTAAACATTCCTATTCAAAATAGGCTAGTTTTTCTAAATCTACTCCCTTTCCCTATAATCTAACAGATACATGCATTATCCACCTTAAGAAGATTTAATTGGATAAGTGTTTAATAACTTCCAACTAGACTCGAAATAAAACTATGTGCGAGACCGAAAATTAATCGTGAACATCCTCCATTATCAGTTTGTTAATCTGTAAATGTTTAAGATTATTTTACCAAAATTTTCATTAATCCATTGCTACTTTTACAAATCTCCGATTAGCAATACAGTTAATCTGTATCTGTGATCCGGACTTCCTTTCGTCATATGTGTTTACAAAGATTTATCGAATCATTTATTTCATTAAGACACCCAGGATCAAATGTTGGAGACACATCTAGATGAACCTTGAATTTAAAATGTTATTTATACCAATTGCTTTCCTAATACTTGCCCTCGATGAGTACAACAAATCCTCCCAAAGACAATTTCGCCGTAGGTCAATCTTGATCACAAGGTAGTATCAATTTTTTATGTTTGCTTTTATTCGGTCTGAAAATCTTTGTGATTCTAACTAGGATATTCTCCCGGCTTCAAGACCATTTTGTTTCTATATTATTATAAAAACAAATATTTTATACATGGCGGTGTATAAATATGTATTAAAAATTGGCAGCACACATCCTGGATCATGACTTCTGAGCCGTGACACTCGTTATCAACAGATCTGCTGAATTTTGTATTAACTTTGGTTAACAGTTGTTTTTGGTAGATTTTGGAGAAGTGAGGTTTCACAAAGAATTCTCATTCGCATGTGTGTAGAAATCTACCTTAAAGAGCTCCGTATCTCCCATACAACTGCAGTAAAACTGTTGATAACGAGTGTCAACACTGCCATGTATAAAATATTTGTTTCTATAATAATATAGAAACAAAATGGTCTTGAAGCCGGCAGAATATCCTAGTTATAATCACAAAGATTTTCAGACCGAATAAAAGCAAGCGAACATAAACAATTAATACAACCTTGTGATCATGTTTGACCTACGCCGAAATCGTCCTTGGGAGGATTTGTTGTACTCATCGAGGGCTGGTATTTGGGAAGCAAGGGTAAAAATAACATTTTAAAGTCGATGTTCATCTAGATGAGTCTCCTCCTACATTTGATCCTGGGTGTCTTAATTAAATGAATGATTCGATAAATCTTTGTAAATGACGAAAGGAAGTCCGGATCACAACTATAGATTAACTGTATAGCTAATCGGAGATTTGTAAAAGTAGCGATGGATTCGTATGGATTAAGAAAATTTTGGAAAAATAATCGTAACAACAAACTGATAATTTAAAAGCCCAGTCAGGCGTTAAAGGAAAATTACCAATAAAATTGTATTTTAATATATTTTCGTGTTTAGGACACCACCCTTTGCAAATTTTGTAAACTAGTGAAATAGAAAAAATAACGATTTAATTACGCTATGCAACAACAATTTTGTCGAAGGGCTGCGCCTAACATTTTCTTGTGTAGTATTGTGTCCTAAACCCGAAAAAATATTAAAAACAATGTTAATGGTAAATTTTTGTAAATAAAATTTCTTTAAAATTCGAATTTTTTTTAAAGATACAGAAGTTAAGTAAATGTTGTTAAAATAATTAAAAAAAACATGATTTTTAAAAAAATCATTTTTTGCTGGCACGAAAGAAGCCATAAAAAATAGAAAAATTTCGCCAAAAATTAAAAATATTATTATTCCAAAATGAATTTATATTATTTTTCTTTTTTTTTTCAAAAATATTCTTAATGGTGAATGGTCTGCTATAATCTCGATAACTCATCTCATCAGCATTACCTATGTCCATTCCTTTCCCCTATCATTTAAACCGCGTTCTTAAACATACAAATCTCCGATTAACAATGCAGCTCTCATCCATGCGTCTAATCAGAACTTCCTTCCTTTTTCGTTCAGCAACTTAATCGAAACGCCCATCGTATTATATCCCACATCGATCTAGGAATATCTGCCCGTATCAGCTCTATAATCAGAGATTCATTGCCTAATCAACACAACACAGAGCATCTTATCTCGCAGATTCTCCAAAGATCTCCAAGATGAACCGGCATTTAACGGCTAAAGCCTCTGGTGCACAAACTCAACCAAGCTTAGTCGGTCAGGACAGGTATTCCCGTGAAATGGATCTTCTAATCGTTGCACATTTTGCAGCTTGAGCAGAGGATTACGGGGCCGTAAGCTTGGGACTAGTCCCGAGATGTGTACGCATGTTTCAAATAATCACCAAAACATTTACACACTACTCCGTCCGTCTTTCTCGTGACCCAGTGTTAGAGTTAAGCGTTACGCTTGATCGCCAATTTAAAGGGATAAATCCAAAAGTTAAGCCTACATTTTCGGGGATTGAGAGAAAGGCTTGATCTTAATCAGAACTGGGGATTTAGTTTACCCCGCTAAGGAGATAACGAGCGAAGAGAGGTAACATTGTTCGGAGAGCAGAATACAAACATGCGGGAGAGTACAGATATATGGAGAGATGTTAATCCTTTCACCACTACCGCTTGAATGTGGTGGTCTCGGATTAAACCACAGGTCATAATCACTCACAGTAGGGTGGTAAAAACACACACACAGACATAGTGTTAGGGGGTGTGGGTGTGCGCTAGGCATCAGGTAGTAAGTGTTTGGAATTTATACAAATCTCATTGATAAGCTTGTCATAAAATTGGTAAATGCTTAACAGGAAAAGTCAAAGGATACTTTTGTGGTAATCCACAAGATTTATTCACCCGCTCTACTACACAGACCCTCACATATGCAGAAATACATATATGTGCTTCCTCTACTCAACTAAAGTCTACAAACATATTTCATACACACATATAAATACTAAACACAGGTCATTGGATATCCTCTCGTCATCCTTTTCGATGGGAATGTCCAACGATTTTCATAAAATACAAGGATCACTTATCATCACTTCATTGCAGAATTTAAGCCTTTCACTTGGTTGTGCGCGCGCTCTCCATCGCCTCTCAGCGGTAGCAATATTTCCATGATGAGGTCTACGCATACGTCCTTTGAACAGAGGCCAAATAGGCAGGAGTTGTTGTGTTCGCAGCGAGAGAGAGGAAAGGGTTTGTTACAGATCACCATCGCCGTTATGGAGATTTGTTAATTGGATTAATGTTTCAAGTCGCGTTCTAATCCTATTGTATATCAGCAAATATTTTCCGCCAGAGTTGTTCACATGCCCACTACATTTTGGCGATTTGCCCTCTTAAGCGTCGTCTAATCTGGGAGTTTTCACCAATTGACTCGCAGAAGTCATGTTGCAGATATTTAATTTTCTATCGGCGACTACAGCCCTGTATCCTTTCGGTTTCGCTCTTAGTCTTTCGTAAAGAGTTAACTTTTCTATTATTGACAATTCAAATGAATTTGACTTTTTCTTTTTTTTTTGGATTTGTATTGTTCTGTGTGGGTTTGTTGGTCACTCGCAGGAGTTATATCTAAAAGGTTTTGTGGAATTTTGCTCATATAAAAGATACTAGTTCGTGTCTTTAGAGAGAGAACATTTTATTAGAGGGATTAGAATAAAAATATTAAATGACTTTTCTTAGACTATGCTGAAAAAATTTAAGATTTAAGTTAAGACTATTCCTAATACGAGTATTAAGTCCATCCTAGAAAATTTGATTAAGATTTAAAACAAAAATTAGGAAGTCTTGGGAACAAATTCTCATAATAAAGGATGGTTAAATTGTAAGGACCGATGTTGAATGTGTGTACCACACCTAAACGTCAAGTTTTTTTCTACATTTCATTTGACATTTCTCAATTTCAGACTAACTCAATTTGAACAATGGAATGATACACAATCGAGCAACGCGTTAAAGTTTTTTAAGCCTTTTACGAAAATGGGCGTTCAAATCAAAATGCATTTCGTGCACTTCGTGATGGTCTTTTGATCAGCATAATCGACCAAATGTGTCCACAATCGGGAGAATTGTGCGCAAATTTCAGCAAACTGGGTCTGTAGGAGATGTGAAAACACCTGTGCATGCTCGCCCAGTTCGTTTGGTGCGGCTTATGGGCTGGCGACGTCATCGGCCCATACTTCTTCGAAATGAGGCCGGTCAGGCAGTTACTGTGAATGGTGTTCGCTATCGTGAGATGATAACGAACTTTTTATGGCCCGAATTGGAAGATATGCATGTGGACAATATGTGGTTTCAACAGGACGGTGCCACTAGCCACACAGCTAACGAAACAATGGCTCTTTTGCGCAACAAATTCAATGGCCGTGTTTTCTCACGTAGTGGCGATGTCAGTTGGCCGCCAAGATCATGTGGTTTGACACCGTTGGACTTCTTTCTTTGGGGTTATTTGAAAGAAAAGGTGTACGTCGATAAGCCAGCAACAATTGAACAGCTAAATTATGAGATAATTCGGCACATTAACGGCATAGAACCTCAAATATGCCTCACAGTCATCGAAAATTTGGACCATCGGATGGAAATGTCGAGGTCACGGAAATGACAATAATTTCCTAAATAATTTGTGTTTTATTCAAAATCAACATCGGCCCTTAAAATTTAACAACCCTTTAGAAATAGCCCATTTTAATTCCCGGGTACTGGTCTATCTGTTCACAAAGTTTCAAGAAAATCGGTTCAGCCGTTGAGGCGTGATGCTGGAACAGACAAACAAACAAACGATTTTATAATATTAATAGGATTCTGTCCTTAATTTTTACGCATTCATTATAGGATTAAAGAAATCATTAATTAACTAGTCCTGTTTTCTTTTGTGCCAAAAATGCTAAATTTTGTCTGCCTTTCGCCCCAAAAATGCTTTTTGTACCGTGAAAGGGTTTCGTTTTCTTTTGTAAACAAATTTCGCACTTGCACGGTGCAAAAATGTAACATTGCAGCCCTGTATGTAATCGAAGGGGTGGGCGCAGCCCAACAAAACACATGTGTTTTGCGCGTCGATCGAATAGTCTAAAAACCAGCGTGTGTACGTGAGTGTTTTTATACCCACCACCATAGGATGGGGGGTATATTCATTTTGTCACTCTGTTTATAACACCACTAAATATTGATCTGAGACCCCATAAAGTATATATATTCTTAATCGTAGTAAAATTCTATGACGATTTAGCCATGTCCGTCCGTCCGTCTGTTGTAATCACGCTACAATCCTAATAATAGAGCTAGTTTGATCAAAATTGGTAGAAACGCTACAATCCTAATAATAGAGCTAGTTTGATCAAAATTGGTAGAAATACTTCTTATAGTTCCATGTTGTTTGGGATGTTCAATGTTTTGATACCAAATTCCAAAATACGGGTTTTCGAGCCATATACATATGTATACCACATTTTCATAGCAATTTAGTAGAATCTTTGCAGTTTATATTCTATTATGACAAGAATTCATCGCAGTAAAAATTTGTTAAGTCAGTTCATATTTTTTATAGTTCACCTATAGATGTCGCTCCCAAAATGGCTTATTTAAGCCATAAACGTCACATTTTCTATGAAATTTAGCTGAAACTTTGCAGTTTGCATTCTATTTTGGAAAGAATTCATCTAAATAAAATGTCTACAAATCAATTTTATTTTGTTGTACTCCCCGTGTAAATGTAGCTCTCAAAAATTTTAATTTAAGCCATAAATACCACATACGACATTTAGGTGACGCCGCACAGTGCTCTGTCTTCATGTATCGATGTGACAAAAATAGAAGGAGTAATTGCAGAATTATGAAATTTGGTACAAAGCTGTATTTGGTCATAGTGAAGAAAAAATTTGGACCCAATCGGACCGCGGGTCTCGTGCAAATTATTCCGGGTCCTCAAAAATTCACCAGACTATAACACTTAATTGGAGAATTGTATACATATTTATGAAATTTAACATGTCATAAGACTTCACATATATCAGTTGCGGTGTAAAATTTCGACGAGATATAGCGAGTCATCAAATGACTTAAAAATACATTTGGTATTATTTATTGTAGACCTGCAGAATTTTATTTGATTTTCGGATTGTTCGGCTTGAGGTCCTTTGTTGGAAATTAAAACTCGTTAATTTTCGATTTTTAATTTATTTATTTTTATCCAATATTTCGACTAAAATCTTTAGTCATCTTCAGGGATCTATTAGAAATATATACACAAATTACATTTGATGTTAACACGAATACAAAACATTGATATGTACATAAAAATTATCACAAATTAAAAAGCTCGACTGTCTTCTAGGAAGTTATTCGTCAGCTAAGCTTTATGTTGTCCGTCCACGCTGAAAAAAATCGCTTCTGTAGTATATTGTCCCAAACATATTCGGCTTGAAACATATATATCTTTAGGATACATTCTAAACATATAATATTTGGTATACACAAAAATTATATATTTGGGAAGATGTTGTTCTAAACAAATCTTTGTTTACATCCCAATGTGTTTATTTTGGACTATTTTTTCCGAAACAAATATTTATTTTCATTTAAGTATTCATAAAATATCCAAATTGTGTTAAATTTTTCAGTAATTCAAAGTTAATTTTTTCAAAAATTTTAACGTCTTAAAAATAAAAAATAATTATTGAAAAATAATAATACAGGCAACTCGCGGTATAACGAATATTCGGTTTAACGAAAACCCGATACAACGCACGATCAAAATGTTTACATTGAGTACCTTATATTACGAACGACTTCAATTATTTGTACTCGATATAACGAACGATTGGGAAAAAATTATTAAAATTAAAGACAAAACTAAAATAAAAGAATGTAAGAAGAAGGAAAAACACTCTGGAGTCGTTGCAGAACCGTTAGTTTTTATTACTTGCTCATTTTTGACTCATACCTACATACACACCGATAGCGAAATTTTTAATTTTACTTTTAACATAGCCGAAAGAGTATCATTAATTAGAATGGACAGAAGAAACAGAATTTCCTTAAGTCAAAAAATTTAAATTTTAGATGAATGTTTGATTTCAGTGATTTCGAAGAAAAATTGGATTCCAAAAGCATCTATATGCACATTAAAGAAATGCGAAATTAAATGTTCTCTAATTTATAAGCAAATAACAATGTATCAAAAATCGTCGAATTCTTACACGGGGCAAAATCGCCTTTTTTGATATGTTTGAATCGAAAGAAAATATATTTGGAACACAAATTTTTAATTATATATTTCTTAGCAAATAAATTTTATTTATTTGCCTAATACATACGTCGTCAAAGTTCGGTGTATGTCCAGTCAATGTTCAGTGGGCCGCGAGTGCTGTTTTTTGTTTTAGAGGTTTGTCAATGGCTTTTGTGGTCAGATTTATGTGATGAAAGTCTAGTTTTTAACCTAGTCTTTGTCGTACCGACATATACCTTTTGACATATGTCGGTGTCGTCCCCATCACATTTTATTTGGTATACTATATTGGATTTGTCCTCTTTCATCACTTTTGATTTTGTCCTACTAAATAATTGATTTATTGTATTATGCGTCTTAAATGCAATTTCAATTTTATCCTAATTATATATGTCCGAATGTGTAAATCTCCTGGAATGAATGGCATAGGTTTGTAAAGGGTCCGTCATGGCACTTCACGCACACTTTCTGCCACAGCAGCAATATTCTCGGGTGTACGCACTGTTTTTGGCTTTTCACGCTTTGGTTTATCGATGATGATGCCAGTTTCTTTCACTTTTTTCACAAGATAACGGAGCTGACGGTGCTTCTCTTCTTCCAAAATCCGTACGCAATTTTCGCACACATTCTGCAACATTACCATGATTTTCAAAGTAATGTCGCAATATTCGCAATATACACATATTCGTTCAGCGGAAGGATACAACTAATTATCTGTCAAATCAGACATGAGCTAAGTGTTACCATTCACGAAATAAGCACTAGTTGAAAAAAAACGTTAGATGGCGGACCCTTTATATCTTAGCTAGGGTTGATTCTGCTTTATCCTTATCTTTTTTGTGTATAATCCGGTTTATTAGATCCTTTATCGTTGTCATCGAGAAGTCATTCATACTTAAAATATTTATTATTTTCTGTTTATTGTCATCGTGAAATTGTTTATCGCTTATCATAAGTACTCTTGATATAAAATTTTTCGCTGTGTTAATAATTGTTTGGAGTAGTAATTAATAAGTCGTCCAGTAGCCGTTGATTTTTGATAGCAATTTGTAATCAGATTGTTTCCATGTCTTATCACCACTGAGTCAAAGTAGGGTAATTTATTGTCAAGTTCAAATTTTTAAACCGCATTTAACTTTTAACTTTTTTAATTTTAAGATTCGTAGGATCTGCATTTATTGGAAGGTACGTCATTAAATCTTTGTTTTTGTTGTTTGGACAATTTTTGACTGACTTCCTCAGATAAACAACTTTAAATTCAATAAATATTTCCGGAAATAAAATTGTCAATATTTATATACCTACTGGCAAATTAAAGTTACTAATAACATCTTAACGATGAATTATTACTTTGTGTACACTACTGGAATATAATATCATTGGAAGCGCATCAAATTATGATCCTTGTTGCTATTGGGAACTCCTTAAATGCATTACTGTTAATTTTTTGTCTCATGAAAATTTTAGATGTAAAGCAAAAGTAGTTTTTCGTAATATTTTGCATGAATAATAGGAACTTTTACATTTTATTTTTAAAGAGGATATGGCATTAATAATTTTTTTGCGGAAAAAATTTAAATCTTTACGATTTTTTCCGATGACATAAAATATTATTTTGTTTTTGATTTTTCGACATAAAAACACCCTTTTAAAAGGAATTTTTTAAAAATGTTATCAAAAATATTTTATAAATATGTTTTTTTTTTGTATTTTTAAGAATTATGACAACTATCAGGCTCAAAAAAGTTATGGATTTGTTCCACAACTTAAAGGAGATGATTTTTGGAATACCACTTAAACAAACTTTTAACCAGTAAGGAAAGACAGAAAGTCGGGCGGGGCCGACTATATAATACCCTATACCTACCTACCAATGCGAAAATGGGCATTGCGATAAGAATTTGGCAGTGTTCATACATGTAATAAGAAAACTCTCTCTGTTAAATTTCGTACGGATCGGATATAAAACACGATTTCTACAGCGCTTAAATGTTAAATCGGGTGGAACATATATATGGTGGCTATATCTTACTCTGAACCGATTTTCCCCGAATTTAGCAGTGTTTATTCATGTAAGAGAACTCTCTCTGTTAAATTTCGTACTGATCGGATATAAAACACGATTTCTACAGCGCTTAAATGTTAAATCGGGTGAAAGATATATATGGTGGCTATATCAAAATCTGAACCGATTTTCCCCGAATTTGGCAGTGTTTATTCATGTAATATAAGAACTCTCTCTGTTAAATTTCGTACTGATCGGATATAAAACACGATTTCTACAGCGCTTAAATGTTAAATCGGGTGAAACATATATATGGTGGCTATATCTAAATCTGAACCGATTTTCCCCGAATTTGGCAGTGTTTATTCATGTAATAAGAGAACTCTCTCTGCCAAATTTCGTACTGATCTGATTTAAAATACAGTTCCTACAGCGCTTACATGCCAAATTGGGTGAAACATATATATGGGGGCTATATCTAAATCTGATCGGATTTTCTCCGAATTTGGTAGTGTTCATTCACGTAATAATAAACTCTCTCTGCCGAATTTCATAAAGATCGGATGTAAAATGTGGTTTCTACGGCGCTTGCATGTCAAATCGGGTGAAACATATATATGGGGACTATATCCAAATCTGAACCGATTTTAACCAATTTCAATAGGGATCGTCCTTGGGCCAAAAAAGTGGACTATGCTAAATTTCATCACAATCAGACCATAAATACGACCTGCACTTTGATTACAAGAATACATGGACATACGGACAGACAGACGGACATGGCTAAATCGACTCAGAAAGTGATTCTGAGTCGATCGGTATAATAAACAATGGGTCTATCTCTTCTCCTTTTAGGTGTTACAAACAAATGCACAAAGTCATAATACCCTGTACCACAGTGTGGTGTAGGGTATAACAAAGCAAAATTACTTTTTCGAAATTTTGTGCGCGAATAATTTGATCTTTTATATTTTATGTTTAAAGAGGGCATATCATTAATAATATCTGGCGAAAAAAAAGTAGGGATTTTTACGAATTTTTTTTTCCGATGCCATACAATATTTAATATTTTTTGATTTTTCGGCATAAAACCACGATATTAAAAGCAATTTTTTTATGTTTTTCTCGACAAAAATTTATAAGTATGAATTTTTGTATTTTTTAAGAATTCTGTCAGCTATCTGACACAAAAATTATGGGTTTGGTCTACACGTTAAGCGTTGGCGACTGTTTTTGGAACTGCCCTACAAATTATATTTGAAAATAACGTTTTTAAACATAAAATTATATATAGTTTTTTTTTTTAAATTTGTGCGCTTTTATTTTACGTTTTTATATTCTTTATTTAATAGTAACAGTACATATATTGTTTTTGAAGAATAAAATTTTAGGGATCTGTTCCAACTTATTTTTCTCATTCCAATTAAACTTGCAAATTTTTTTTACTTTAACAAAAAATACGAATTTTCCAAAGCAATTTTGAAAAGCACAAAGGCAATTTTCTGCCGGCTTGGCATTTTTGTATTATAAGAAATTCGATTAACTATATACAAAAAGTTTGGTTTAATTTCCCTAATACTTAAACGAATTTTATACAGCTATTTTACAACGTACATTTATGGTAGTTGATTTTTTGGTCGATTTGCGTATACAACAATAGACTTTGGCGCCCTCTCGCGATTTCAAAAAGAGCTAAATAAAAACATATTGTTATTATTTATCTTAATTTGTTTGTTAAGATATGATGAGTACCAATTTTACCATTATTTGAGCCAATTCATTATTATCAATTTTTGTCAATGGGACAGAACACTGTGCGCCGTGGAATATTCTTTATTTTTAGTTTTTTAGTGAGTTAATATGCTAGCTTTTTGCATTATTGTTTTCGATTCTGACCATAAAAAATGCAGCAGTACTAGAAGGTGTAGGCGACATTATTAAAATGCTGATCTCTGGCAGGTCAACATCTTTTTTAGAAAAGAAAACCCCATAAGTATTAGTAAAAATATTTTCTACTTTGAGTAATATTGAAATTGAAGTGAGTACAAAACGTGCGTTAACTTATTATTAACAACAAAATCTTTAGTATTCATGTCCCTTAAAATGCAAAATTGACTACCAAGGAACAACCGAGTGTACTCGTATATATTGTTCTTATTATATTGTCATCTCTGATTTATCCAATCCCAGATTTGATGAGAATGATCCTCAATTTTCAGTAAACAATTTCCCCAAAAGAATATCAAAATGTTCTACATTGTCTGCCAAGACAAACTGTAAATCACTTTCAAATCAATATGTGGCCATTTTTATGAGTATCGTATGGACATACTAGTATGTAGGTATATACCTAAATATTCTCAAAACCAATAAAACAAGTGTTTTCATGCCCCTTCAGCCAGGCCTGATAGGACCTAAGCAAATTGCCAGGACCAGTTGGTACTTTGTAATGCGGCGGCATTTATTAAAGAAAAACTTAGCTTGTTGTTTTTTGTCATCTACTAAGTGTGTTGTTGTTGTTGTTATTCTGCTACTCTCAAGAGAAAAGAATAACAAAGAAACAGAAAACAGAAATTATGTCATTTCTATTGTGTTGCATTGTTTGTTGATGTGCCGTGTAAAGGTTTGTCCTCTATTGTTTGTCTTTCTTTTCTGGCACAACTGTGATGGGGGTTTGCGCACATGCGCAGTGCATTGCGCTGAGACACAAGTGCAGCACAAGTGACATAATAGGGTTTGGGTCACACTGAGCATAAAGAATAAGGCGGCATTTCAACAAAAAAAGAGAAAGGGCAAAAAAAAACTGTCACACAGGACAACATTTATGTACGATTTGATGCGTTGTTGCATCGAAAGGTCACCGAATTCCAAGTAATTTGTGAAATTTTGATACTCACTTATGAAAGCCGCAAAAATCTAAGACATCGAAATGCGAGGAAGAAGAAGAAGCAACAAATTGCTGTGCCAAGGGCTAATTTTTGTACATTACATTATGAGACATGTTATGGTTACCACCAAAAATGGATCATTGGCTGCATGCTGACTAGCTGGCCCTGCACTTGCCCTAATGCTGATGTAATCTCTCATGAGAGACACACACACACACGCAGAAAAAGTGATCTGGCTTTCTTTGGCTATTCTTGGGATTGGCCATAAATTAGTAGGGTTTAATTGTGTAGTCGTCGTCATCGTCGTCGTTCTTTGTGATCTTTTCTCAAAACAATTGATTGTTATTATTTGAATTTATTAAACGCCCCCTGATCGCTGCCCCCGTTTCACTTACCATTATTGTTGCGATCTGATCTCAGATGGTGCTGGTGATGACATTTCTTTGGTAATTTCTCTGGATTAGCCGAGTTCTTTTGGACGTTTTTGTAGGTGACCTCATGTGTGGCATATATGCCGCTGTCTTCTTGTTTGCCTATCTGGATACAAAAAAAAAACAGAAGAAAGGAGTTATTAGCATTAATTGTTTTTAATTGTTTGTTTAGATGAAACGAATATATGGCATATGGCAGCGCTACCGTTGTTCTTTTTTTTTTTTTCTTTAGTAAATATATATACAAGTTTTAATTTATGACGTAACACATGACCCAAAATGAAAAATATCATTTGGTAGTGTAGATGAGCGAATCACAAAAATGACCATAAATTTAAATAAATATTGATCACGGCATGAATAACAAAATCGTAAGGGTCAAGAGATGGCTATACCAGAATGCCATGGATATACGTAGATTCAAATTCCAGAGTTGGCTATAGATTTTTCCAATTACACTCTTCTTCCGGTACCTAGGTTACGTTAGTTTAATGGGGGTAGCCTGTATGTCAGGCTCACTTATGGTGTTTTCTTTTATGCCAAAAAATTGTCTGCCTTTCGGCCCAAAAATGCCCTTTTGTTTTCGTTTGAAGAAAAATGCTGCATTGTGAAAAGGTTTTGTTTTCTTTTGTAAAAAGTGTCGCACTTGTACGGTGCAAAAAAGCAACATTTCAGCCCAGTATTTAATCGACGGGGTGAACGCTGTCCTACAAAACAGATGTTTTTTCAGCGTCGAGCGAATAGCCTAAATACCCGCGTGTGTACGTGCGTGCTTTTTTCAAATGAAGTTTGGACAGATTCGTTATTCAGGCGGCGCCGTGAAGTTTTCTTTGTTTTTATTTTTTTAGTGAGTTAAAAGGCTAGATTTTTGCATTTTTGTTTTTGTTTTTAGAAAAGATGACACCACACGCTGAAAAAAAATCGCTTCTGTAGTATATTGTCCCAAACATATTCGGCTTGAAACATATATATCTTTAGGATACACTCTAAACATATAATATTTGGTACACACAAAAATTATATATTTGGGAAGATGTTGTTCTAAACAAATCTTTGTTTACATCCCAATGTGTTTATTTTTGACTATTTTTTCCGAAACAAATATTTATTTTCATTTAAGTATTCAGAAAATATCTAAATTGTGTTAAATTTTTCAGTAATTCAAAGTTAATTTTTTAAAAAATTTTAACGTCTTAAAAAAAAATTATAATTGAAATTTTTTCAAAAATTTTAACGTCTTAAAAATAAAAAATAATAATAATTGAAATCATATAATCTTGGATCGAAATATATACTTGGAGGATTGACAACCAATGATGGCTTGGAATACTCAGAAATTTTAAATGATTGGTTTAAAACATAAGTTATTGCTGCATTTGGTATCATAACTGGGAGGTTCAAACCAAAAAAAAAATAAAATTTAAATTCGAAAAATTCAACAAAAGTTTCGAAAATCTTTTTTAAATAAAATATATTTGGAGAAATTCCTAAACAATCATTTTATTTGTATTCAAATAAATATTTTATTTGAGAAATTTAGTTTGCAAATATAATATGTTGTAACATATTAATATACGAGTTCCAAATATATTTTATTGATTTTCAAATAAAATGTATTTTCTCAGATATATATAATATTTAAAAATTAGTGTTCCAAATATATTTTCTTTCTATTCAAACATATCAAAAAAGGCGGTTTTGCCCCGTGCATTAGACTATGTTGCCGGAAGGATGAGGTCTTCCTAGTCCAAACCGATTGTTTAAATATACAAATAGATGGCCGTTTCATAAACAGATAACCGATTGCGACAAAACTTACAGAAGATGATTAGAGAACTTAAGTTTTAAGATTGGCCCCCTATGGTATACGGGGACGAAGCTACAGGGCTCCAAAGTTGGCCATCTTGGGTGTCATCAAGCGCGTGTAGGTTAGGTTGAAGAGAGGAGACGTTTCAACGTTCCATGTCCATGGCCATACACTTTTGCTGCTTATTTATGATCGTTTTAACGCCTCATCGGTTACAGAAAATCGGTACACGCTGAAAAAAATCGCTTCTGGAGTATATTGTCCCAAACATATTCAGCTGGAAACATACATATATTTGGGGTAAACTCCAAATACATATTTGATACACACAAATACATTATATATATTTGGGAGGATGTTGTTCTAAACTAGAGTATGTTTTCATCCAAATACATATATTTTTATTTGGAACTAATATTTCCGAAACAAAGAATAATTTGTATTTAAGTATTTTGGCAACGTATCAATGCTTTCATTTTAGGGCAAGTGCAATTTTTTAAAAATTGTATATGTTTGTAAAATTAGACAAAAATTGAAATTGGAATAAATTTAATGCGAAAATTTATAAATTAAAATTAGCGCTGTAAAATCAAATGTAACGCTGAGTATGATATTTTTAACTGTAAAGTATAATAGGAAATCCAGAAAAAATGTCAAGTAAAATTTCGAAAGTCAGCTAATTTTTAAAAATCTTTTTTTAAATAAAATATAATTGGAAAACTTCTTAAACAATAACTTTGTTTGTGTGTAAACACATGTTTTATTTGTGAAAGTCAGTTCGCAAATACATATAGTAGTTCGCAAATTTAGTGGCTTGCGATACGAACCCAAGCAAAAAACAAAAAATGTATTGGTATGACAGTTTTAGTATGTTGATTTAGTTCGGCAAAATAAATTCTTGTTCTTGTTAAATTCAATTTACTGCTTCCATAAGTATTTCGGCTGATTTAAGTTAAAGACATACACTATTGCTACTGAATTCTGAAGATGATAGAGTGGTGTCTATCGAAACTGCAGTCAATTCTACCAAGCAATTAAAACTCTCTACCAATTTTTGTATTTGTTTCTATTACTTTTTTGCAATAGACAGAAAGTAACTGAAACATATGGTCTCAAGCCAAAATAAATTCTGACTGAATAACAAAACACAGACCAACAATAAATAACAACAACACATTTTGTTTTAATATATTAAAATATGCGTTCCAAACGACATTTCTTGATTTTCAAATACAGTTTATTTGTAAACAAATACATATATAATATTTAACCAGTAAGGAAAGGCAGAAAGTCGGGCGGGGCCGACTATATAATACCCTACACCTCCCTAACAATGCGATAAGGGTCATTGCCATAATAATTTGGAATAATTGGTAAATGGGTAGAAACATATTATCTAATTCTGAAACGATAATCGCTAAATTAAGCAATATTCGTTCCTAAATTGAGAAACATCTTTTTGGAAAATTATAATGATCGGAAGTAAAATACAACTTCTATATATGGAGCTTTAATATAAATCTGAACCGATCTTCCCTGAATACTTATTCATGTAAAAAGACCTCCTTCTGTCGAATTTCGTACTGATCGGATATAAAATACAGTCTCTACAGCGCTTACATGTCAAATCGGGGGTAACATATATATGGGAGCTATATCTAAATCTGAACCGATTTCTTCCAAATTTAATAGTGTTCATCCATATAATCAGAAACATCTTTCTGCCGAATTTTATACTGATCGGATATAAAATAAAGTTTTTACAGCGCTTACATGTCAAATCGGGGGTAACGTATATATGGGGGCTATATCTAAATCTGAAGCGATTTCTTCCAAATTTAATAGTGTTCATCCATATAATAAGAAACCTCTTTCTGCCGAATTTCGCACTGATCGGATATAAAATACAGTTTTTACAGCGCTTACAGGTCAAATCGGGGGTAACATATATATGGGAGCTATATCTAAATCTGAACCGATTTCTTCCAAATTTAATAGTGTTCATCCATATAATCAGAAACATCTTTCTGCCGAATTTTATACTGATCGGATATAAAATAAAGTTTTTACAGCGCTTACATGTCAAATCGGGGGTAACGTATATATGGGGGCTATATCTAAATCTGAACCGATTTCTTCCAAATTTAATAGTGTTCATCCATATAATAAGAAACCTCTTTCTGCCGAATTTCATACTGATCGGATATAAAATAAAGTTTTTACAGCGCTTACATGTCAAATCGGGGCTAACATATATATGGGGGCTATATCTAAATTTGAACCGATTTTAACCAAATTCAATAGGGATCGTCCTTGGGCCAAAAAAAAGATATGTGTAAAGTTTCGTCGAGATCGGACCATAATTGCGACCTGTACTTTGATTACAAGAATACATGCACAGACAGACAGACGGACATAGCTAAATCAACTCAGAAAGTGATTCTAAGTCGATCGGTATAATAAACGATGGGTCTGTTTCTTCTCCTTTTGGGTGTTACAAACAAATGCACAAAGTTATAATACCCTGTACCACAGTGTGGTGTAGGGTATAAAAATTTAGTTTCCAAATATATTTTTATACCCTACACCACACTGTGGTACAAAGTATTATAACTTTGTGCATTTGTTTGTAACACCCAAAAGGAGAAGAAATAGACCCATCGTTTATTATACCGATCGACTTAGAATCACTTTCTGATTTGATTTAGCTATGTCCGTCTGTCCGTCTGTCTGTCCGTCTGTGCATGTATTCTTGTAATCAAAGTACAGGTCGCAATTATGGTCCGATCGCGACGAAACTTTACACATATCATTTGTTTGGCCCAAGGACGATCGCTATTGAATTTGTTTAAATTCGGTGCAGATTTAGATATAGCCCTCATATATATGTTACCCCCGATTTGACATGTAAGCGCTGTAAAAACTTTATTTTACATCCGATTAGTATGAAATTCGGCAGAAAGAGGTTTCTTATTACATGAAGGAATACTGCTAAATTCGGAGAAAATCGGTTCAGATTTAGATATAGCCCCCATATATATGTAACCCCCGATTTGACATGTAAGCGCTGTAAAAACTGCATTTTATATCCGATCAGTATGAAATTCGGCAGAAAAAGGTTTCATATTATATGAATGAACACTTTTAAATTTGGAAGAAATCGGTTCAGATTTAGATATAGCCCCCATATATAAGTTACCCCGATTTGACATGTAAGCCCTGTAAAAATGTTATTTTATATCCGATCATTGTCTGTATTTTATATCTAATCAGAACGAAATTCGACAGAAAGAGATCTGTTTACATGAATGAGTATTCAGGGAAATCGGTTCAGATTTAAATATAACCTCCATATATATGTTCCTCCTGATTTGGTGTCAAAGCGCTATATAAGTTGTACTTTACTTCCGATCATTTAAATTTTCAAGAAAGATGTTTCCCAATTTAGGAACGAATATCGCTAAATTTAGCGATTATCGGTTTAGAATTAGATAATATTTTCCTACCTATTTACCAATTATTCCAAAATATTATCGCAATGACCCTTATCGCATTGTTAGGGAGGTGTAGGTTATTATATAGTCGGCCCTACCCGACTTTCTGCCTTTCCTTACTGGTTTTTAATTTAAACATATGAAAAATGGCGATTATTCCCCGTGTACTACATAAGCATTTTCTCAGTATCTTCCAGCCATATCCTCTGATACACTCAGAAAAAGTATTCGTAAATGTATTTATTTATTTTGTTTTAACTAAATTATTATCAATTTAAATTGCATTTAATAACTTTAAAGTATGGTATTAAAGTTTTAAGCCGTTAACTGTTGCTTGAAAACAGTTCATTTGGGTTGCAGGTACAAAAAGGGGCGTGCCATTGACGTCCAGTTTTCGCTGGACTGTAGGTACTTTAAAAACATTACACTGTACAAAATTCAAGTATTTGTATGCGTTGGTATTCAAGTTGTAAGCTGTTAACTTTTGGTGAAAAATTGCCAATTTGTGTGGGAGGTACAAAAGGGGGCTTGGCAACCTCGCCCATTTTTTCTATAGACAATAGGTACTACAAAAATATTACACTGTAGAAAATTTCAAGTATTTGTATTATTAAAATTAACTTTTGGTTCAAAATTGTTCATTTGTGTGAGAACTACCAAAAGTAGGACGTGTCAACAACGTCCACTTTGTCACTGGACTGTAGATACTATAAAAATATTACAAGGTACACAATTTCAGGTATTTGTATGCACTGGCATTAAAGGTATTAGCAGTAAACTTTTTGTACAAAATGGTCCCTTTGTGTGACAGGTACTAAAAGGGGCGGGACCACTTCGCCCATTATTCTCAAGCTGATAGCGACGCATAAACTATTACTATGTGTGGAATTACAAGATTCGGATAAGTAGTTTAGAAGTTATTAGCGAATCAATATTTCACTAAATTTTTATGATTTTTTTGTGACGAAACGGTTAAACTTTTTTGATTGAAACCAATGGTACATTCAAATATAACTTTCAAAGTTTATTGTGTAAAATTTACATAAAAAAATATTTCAAAATATGGCAACGACAGCATTTATGCGGAAGCGTCTCGGAAAAAAGTTGAATTGCGGTGCCCCTCCTAACTCGATACCGGATCATCTGATATTAAAAAATAAATTTATTTAGTTAGATAATCGTTATAGCCAGGTAACGCTGTCGAGTTTTTTTTTTCGAAATTAAAATTTTTAAATTTTTAGAAACATTTTGAAGTGAAAAATGCAATTTTTGCGAGAAAAATCGACTAATTGGTTATAGTTAGACAAAATTAACAAATTTATAAAAAAAAACTCGACAGCGTTACCTCGTAAATTATGTAAAGAAATAGTGTTAAAAATTTCAAAAGGATCGGTTTAGTAGTTTTTTGCTTATGAGGGGCACCGTCTTTGAAAATAAGGGTTGTGAGAAAAACGCTTTAACGTTTTTCTGTTGTACTGAGTCACATCTTCGTTGGTTTTGCCCCGATTCACCTCAAATTTTCACACAATATTCCTGAAATTCTTTTTTAGTAAACGTTTTAAACTGAATTATACTTAATATAAATACTAACATGATACTAGCAAATATTTCATTATACATATCTAATTCAATTGAACTAAATTAAGGAAATACTAACTGAGTTCAAATATTTGCTATAAGTTTGGAGAAATCTGGTTAAATTTTTTCTAAAATAAGTAAATTTTATTATGTTGCTTGCTTGCTTTTATCCGGTCTGCAAATCATTGTGATTCTAACTAGGATATTCTCCCGGCTTCAAGACCATTTTGTTTCTATATTATTATAGAAACAAGTATTTTATACATGGCGGTGTATAAATATGTATTAAAAATTGGCAGCACACATACTGGATCATGATTTCTGAGCCGTGACACTCGTTATCAACAGTTCTGCTGCAATTGTATGGGAGATACGGAGCTCTATATGGTTGACTTCAACACGCATTTTTACTAAAAATAACTAAAATCAATTAAATTTTTTACTCAAATTATGTTAAATTTGTACTATGCGGAAGTAAAATGTTTCCTCAAAATTATGTTAAATTTTACTTAAAAATAGGAAAATTTAAATAAACAAAAAAACTTTTAACTACAAACGAGTTATTACACATATAAAACACATATACTTTAGAGAAATATATGAAATCTTTAATTGATAATAGTTTAAATCGTATAATCTTTCGTAACTATAAATTGAATTAATGGATAGACAAAAAAGTGATGAATTGGAATATTTATAAATTAAAAATTAGTGCTGTAAAACCAAATCTAATGCTGCTAATGATATTTTTAACTATAAAAAAAGTATAATACGAAATTTAGTAAAAATTTAAACAAAAATTTGATAAAATCACTGAAGTTTTTATATAAAATATATTTGGCAAATTTCTCAAACAATAAATTTGTTTGTGGGTAAACACATATTTTATTTGTGAAAGTCAGTTCTCCAATATATTTTGTTCTAATATATTAATATATGCATTCCAATCAAAATTTCTTGATTTTCAAAAAAAAGTTTATTTGTTCACAAATATATAATATTAAACATTTTGGTTTCAAATATATTTTCTTTCAATATTGAAAATGACGATTTTCCCCAATGTATGAGCTAACTCTTAGTCTTTTGTAGGCCCTGGTTAGAGAATACCCTCAAAAATGATATTTTTAAGAATCAGACGAAAAAGACGAACGTTACACATGTTTGAACATTTTGTTCATCCGAGTTTGCCAACCCTGAGCCCCTGTAGCTCCTCCCCAGTATATGATAAAGCCAAATTTTGTCGCAATCGCTTATCTGGTTAAGAAACAGCCTAATTATTTCCTTTTTTATTCCCCCCACTGTTCATTGGCCAAGCCTTTAGGTTACGGAACCAACTTGCGTTTGGTACACCAATAAAGATCATAGTTCTTCGACTACGTCTAATGAGGAATCGCTTGAGATGCTCCTGGATACACATTTCTCGAGCAATCCCTGAAAGTGCACCCTACGAGATTGATGTGGTTATTAAAAAGCTTTAAACGTTTAAGTCGCCAGGACCAGACAATGTCTCGTTGGTAGAGCTTCAGGGAGGTGTATAAGTGATGCAGGCTAATAAACCATCAAAATGAAGAGAAATAAAGCTTCCAAAAGCAGAAAAGCCATCACATACAGGAGCTACACATTTCCGGTCGCTTTGTGAATCGACATTTCTCCTTAAAACCAGGAAAAGATTTGTCGACAGTTATCTTAGAACTACATATAATCACAGGCTAATATCCTACCAAGAGCATGCCTAAAGCAAGGGATAATCCACCGAAACGCCCTACATGATTTAATCAGTTACAAATAATGGGTGATCTAAGTAGAGATACTTTTTTCAATAGTCGTGTCATGCTGTCATGTTATTTTTGTTAAGTATTGCTTGGCATTTTATCATGGAAAGACTTACGCTTGAACAACGTTTACAAATTATTCAGTTTTATTATCAAAATAATCGTTCGCCAATTGCGCTAAGTACATTTTTTTTAAATCCAAAAAAACACTTTCCAGTCGACCCACGACCTTGAGCAATATTTCAGCTCTCGTTAAGAGCTATCTTTTTGTCATTGATCGATTCCCGATCCGACGTACCGGAATCATCGGTCCATATTTCTTCAAAAATGATGCCGGTGAGAACGTAACCGTCAATGGCGACCGTTATCGTGCCATGATTACCGACTATTTGATGCCTGAAATTGAAGCTCGTGATCTCGGCGACATTTGGTTTCAACAAGACTTCGCCACTTCCCACACATCGCATTAATCAATGGATTTATTGAGAGAACACTTCGGTGAGCAGATAATTTCACGTTTTGGGCCGGTCGATTTGGAACCAAGATCGTGTGATATCACACCGTTAGACTTTTTCCTGTGGGGATATGTAAAGTCTAAAGTTTATTCGGACAAACCCGCTTCGATACAGGCCTTGGAGCAAAACATCACGCGTGTCATTCGCCAATTACCAGTCGAAATGCTCGAACGAGTCATCGAAAATTGGACTCAACGGATGGACCATCTGAGACTTAGCCGCGGCCAACGCCAAAGAATATTCTTTCAAATGATAATAAACATTCCCCATTCAATTTGAATTTTCTGTGTTTTGTTTTTTCTTTAAAAAAGTAGGGAACCTCGAAATGGATCACGCTATATAATATATATTCCCACTGAGGCGTAGGAAAGGATCGGGAAAAAATTAAAAATGTTTTCAAAGGCATCTCTAAAATTTTTTCAAATTTATATATTTCAATAATTCTTTTTTGTAATTTGTAAGCCATTATTTATTATATTTTTAAAGAAAAATCCCAAAATTCCCAAAATAAATTAAAAAAATCCCCAAAAACGGGTTTTTAGTTTTTCTCCAAAATCTATTATACTAAATGCCATGCTCAAAATTCCTTTTGCAGTTTACCGTGTAACGCATTCCTACATATAAAAATGGCAAAGGTTTCCATATTCTAGCTTTGCGATTGTCGAAAATGTTTCCAAGATTTGAAACTTTCGTAAAATTGGTGTAATTTGGCGAAGCGTGGCAACACTATTATTTGTTGACCCATTCTTTTCTCGAAAATATTCTCCAGGAAGTTTCTTTTAAGACGAATATCAATATAATCTTTTTATAATTTCCTCTAGACATGTCTCCACAATACTAACGGTTTTTTCAATAGAGATGATATGATTTTGTAGTGACGTTTCGGCCATTTGTAATATGTATGTCATGATCTGTCATTTGTTTTTCATTGTATTCAGTAGTGTTTACAATTTCATCATGAAGGGATGTACGCAAGAACAACGTTTACAAATTATTCAGTTTTATTATCAAAATAAGCCTTCATTTGTAAAATTCCGTCCATGCGATTGTATAATACATAACATCCAAAATACACCTTTTCAGATATTTTCCCAAATTTTTGGAATTTTAGATGCTTATAACATTTGAAAAAAAAAAATTTTGTTTTTGTTCTCGCCAACTACAAGATGATTCTTTTCCATAGTAAAACGCATATACAAAGAGACAATCGGGAACGTCGACCAGATTTTTTGTCGAAAAATCCTTCGGGTTGACATGGAGTGAAACGATATAAGTATGTTATACGAGTACATTTTTGAAATAAATTCTTGTTAACTCTAACAAAATTTGCAATTTAAACATAAAATGACCATTTATTTTGTCGTTTTGGATTGGATTTATCAGATCCCGTTTTTTCTTCTTCTATAGCAAATTTTGTTGCCAATTCAGAAAATTTGATGCGAATGAAATCGGCTGCTCCGATATTCTCAAAATACTAGGACAGGTTCGTAGAAAAAATTAAAAATTCGAATTTCAATTGAAAATATCTCGGTAACTATACACGCTGAAAAAAATAACTTCAGCGACTTGATGCCGGCTACACATTTCCGGTGGCTCTTAGTGAATCGTCATTTCTCCTTAAAACCCGGAAGAGATTTATCGACAGTTATCTTAGGACTACATTAATTCACAGGCTAATATCCTATCAACAGCATGCCTACAGCAAGGGATAATCCACCGAAACGCCCTAAATGATTTAATCATTTACAAATACATATACTATTGTAGCTTTCTTGGATATACTCGTATGGAGGGGCCTTCAACAACATAACAGTAGATCCAGCCGCTATAACTACTGCTCTGGTAACCCTTGTGGTTGATAACAAACTATGGTTCTTTCATAATCTTCTGAATAAGAACGCTTTTCAACTAGGTTAGGGTCCACCGACCTCCATAGATTTGTCAGCAGGGGAATGCCCCGCAGTGGGACTAATTCAATGAAAAGGGAAATATTGGCATATGGTACTCGTAGAAGATCTTACGAATTTGTCAGCAAAATGTTAAAAAAATGCAACCTTGTGAACTTAGAACTTTGTGAACTTAAAATTTTTGTCTTGCAACGTTGGTAGTATAGGTATTTTATATTTATGTTACAAAAAGAACATAACTTTTTAAAGAGCATTTTAGCGACGTTGGTGTCGGATGAAAGGTTTTAATCTCTTCTTTTTTATTCGCCAACTCGTTTTCCGTGTGTTAGCGACCAATACAAATTACATATATACATTTTAAATATAATTTCATAAATGTTTTAACACTTCCGCAAAAGCCTCTCGATCTCTCGTCTAACTTAGAAGATTTGTCACCACCCGGATACCAGTCCATACTTGGATGCTTTCAAGTCATGTTGTCTCTCTTCTTCCTCTAGCTGGTCTTTCTTCGGTATTTGCGCGCGTTATGATTTGCAGCAGTTTATATTTTGACTTTCTCATAATATGTCCTAAATATGATTTCTTTCGTCTCTTTATAAGTTATATAAATTCTCAATCGCAGTGCATTCTTCTCAATACTTCAACATTAGACATAAAATCGGTCCAAGGTATTTTAAGTACCCTTCTACATATATGTCCATATTTCGAAGGCTTCTAGTTTCTTTATATCTGCTGCCTTTACGGTCCAAACCGTCATTGTATATGTATAGCAGAACTGACAAACCATATGTTTTGATAAAGCGGATTTTCGTCCCAAGATTTATGTCATGACTTGTTACCACCTTTTTGTATTTAAAAAATACAGCTCTTGCCATTTCAATGCGGCAACTTATCTCGTTGGAACACTCCCATTGGTGATTAATTGTAACTCCGAGATATTTGAAACTCTTAAATCTCGACGTATGAATTATGTATTATTAAGGATGCAGTGTTGTGGCAGTTCTTTTTGTTCACATCCATCAATTTTGCTTTGCTTATATTGATTTTTAACCCATATTTTTCGGTGTTTGTTGTGAGCTTGTTCACAAGATTTTGAAGCCCAGATATAACGGGTGATCCAAGTAGAGATACTTTTTTCAATAGCCTTTTTTGACAGATCACGTGTGAGTCGTGTCATGCTGTCATGTTATTTTTGTTAATTAGTGTTTGGCATTTCATCATGGAAAGACTTACGTCTGAACAACGTTTACAAATCGTTCAACTTTATTACGAAAATTCACGTTCTGTGAGGAATGTGTTTCGTGCACTTCGCTCAACTTATGGTCAACATAATCGGCCTACTGAGCGTACTATTCGCAACACCATCACCCATCTTGAGACACAGCATTCATTATTGGATAATATTCGACCGAATAGACCACGTCCAGCACGCAGTGAAGAAAATGTAGCGGCCGTAGCGGCCGTAACACGAAGACCGTGGAGAGTTGATTCGGCGCCGTTCGCAGCAACTCGGACTGGCGTATGGAACGACTTGGCGGATTTTACGTCGAGATCGTAAATTGAAAGCATACAAAATACAGCTTGTGCAAGAACTTACTTCGAGATCTTAAACCTTCCCAAGCAACATCGCTTCGCTCTATGGGCTCTTCCAAGAAGATCCGACGTTTTCGAGCCAAATTTTGTTCAGCGAAGAGGCCCATTTCTGGCTCAATGGGTATGTAAACAAGCAAAATTCCCGCATTTGGGACGAAAAGCAACCTGAAGAGATTCAAGAGCTGCCACTTCATCCAGAAAAAACAACGATTTGGTGTGGTTTGTGGGCCGGTGGAATTATCGGTCCATATTTCTTCATAAATGATGCCGGTGAGAACGTAACCGTCAATGGCGACCGTTATCGTGCCATGATAACCGACTATTTGATGCCTGAAACTTAAGCTCGTGATCTCGGCAACATTTGGTTTCAACAAGACGGCTCCACTTCCCACACATCGCATCAATCAATGGATTTATTGAGTGAACACTTCGGTGAGCAGATAATTTCACGTATTGGGCCGGTCGATTGGCCATCAAGATCGTGTGATATCACACCGTTAGACTTTTTCCTGTGGTGATATGTAAAGTCGAAAGTTTATTCGATTCAGGCCTTGGAGCAAAACATCACGCGTGTCATTCGCTAATTACCAGTCGAAATGCTCGAACGAGTCATCGAAAATTGGACTCAACGGATGGACCATCTGAGACGTAGCCGCGGCCAACATTTGATAGACATAATCTTCAAAATATAAACGCCAAAGAATGTTCTTTCAAATGATAATAAACATTCCCCATTCAATTTGAATTTTCTGTGTTTTTTTCTTTAAGAAAGTAGGGAACTTCGAAATGGATCACGCATTACTATAGGCCAGTAGGGTGGTGTCTACAGCATATTTGATATTGTTGAGAAATATTCCATTTATATATGTATATGCCTTTTTGAACTTTGTTTATCGACTCCTGAAAATTTTTTTTGGAGTATATATTGAACAGTATAGAATACGGTGTATGTACATCCCTGCCTGGCGCCCTTGGATATAGCAATAGTTTCAGTCATTAAAAATTTTAATTTCAATTGCAGATAACTATACGAGTTAACTCTTAGGTGTAAAAAATCTTTTGTAGACCTCGGTTATTTGAATGCACACGAAAATTTTATGAATCAGACAAAATTTACACGCGCTTAAACATTTTGTGCACCCGAGATGTCCAACTTTGAGGCCATGTAGCTCCGCCCCTGTATACAATGGGGGCCTCCTCAAATTCAAAACATAACTAATACCTTTTTTACATGCATGCCTAGTTTGTTACAACCCAGCAAAATCTTGGTAAGTACCTGTCATTATTCCCTGCATTACCAAATAATGACATCTTATTATGCGCTGCATTACTTTCGGCTTATTAATGATGACTTACCAATAATAGGAGAAATAAGTGATTTTTTGTTATCAAAATCATTTTGGCAAATTTCAATAGAATGCAATTTTGGCTGTATGTGGGTTATTGTACAAGATTTATTTATATTTCAACATGTTTTCAATCAATACGTGCAGATTTGAGGAAATTGTTTGTTTTGGAGAAATATGCGCGACAATATGCAAAAAATCATTTTAAATGGCCATTTCTACATATCTAAGTACAACTTATTTTATAACTTATTGGTAATGCATTATTCAAGTACATAAAATCGAGCTACAAATAAGTTATTATTATGCTACTTTATTGTATGCTTTTGGGAAGTACATTCCTCCAATGACATCCCCATGTTAAAATAATGAGAAAAGTGGCTAAATAATAAGTACTTACCATTATCGAACTTTGCTTACTCGTCGAATTATTTGGTAATGAGAAATTTTGCTGGGAATCGGTTGACTGGTTAAGAAACGGTCGAATTACTTTCCCTTTACATTGGATTCTCCCACTGTACATTGTATGGAGGCTATATCCAGTATATGGTATTATCGAAGCTTGGACCGATATATCACATGTTCCATGCCGACAGGGTACGTAAGACAGGTGTTACAAATGAAATGATGGTATTACGAGACATATTTTATAATAATTCTCAACATTAATATAGGTGTGAATCTAACATTTTCATGGAACATTATATGACTATAGAACACTATCGCAAAATTTTTCAAAACTTACATCAATTGCATTTAAAAATAAAACTAAGTTAGTAACTAAGTCCAAAGTAGTTTCTGTAATTTACATACAACAGTTCACGGAATAGGACACTTATTCCAAGTAAATCATATCGCAAGATCTATCATGCCGCAAACTACATACATACCATAAGGACTTCTAACGTATAGATAGAATGAATAGATTGTATAGATTTGTCAAATATATTGGACCCCTGCACAAAGCAAATAGTTGAATCTTAGATTAATTGCTCATATGAAATATGAGTCATTCAAATGCTCACAAAAGCAGCAGCTACAGCTACACAGAGTATCCATCCGTAGGGCAATTGGCCACTCTGCAACTTGTTGTTGAACCATAACCAAATATTTTCTCAGAATTTTGTCAACAATTGGTGCATCTTCACGTTGCACCCATCTACAATTTCAGAGGGTCCTGTGTGACTCACACCAACACCACCAGCGCCGTCACCACCACCATCACCAGACAAACCGTTGTCAGCCATGCCGGTAGTAGTTTTGGTTACCCTAATGACAATGCTGCTGCTGATGATGATTGGGATGATTGTGTCCATGGTGGCTGCTCCTGTTGCCGACGATAATTTGTGTTACACTTGTAGGATAACAGAAAACGAACATTGTGTAGCGAGTGTGTGCATCGTACTCGTATCTCCACGCATGTTTGATGGGGTGTTGAAACCCACTTAAATGTATTCTTGCTTCCCTGCTGAGTCGGCTCTGGTTTATGTTCTTCTATCTACGCTTCTAAGAGCGATCTTTCACTGCCTTCAGATCATATTCTTCTATTCCGTGTTTTTGTTGTTTCTAGTTTTTTTTTTGCATAAAAATGATCATCAATGCACGCTCAGTTGGAGGTTGGGAAACATTTTTTGGGAATAGAATTTTATCCTCATTTTTTTGTGTTGTTTGTTTTGTTAGGTAAACACGGTGTCCATCCTTGGAGAGGACAGACAAAAGAGCGCAAAATAGGTGTCGATGTTATCCCATCTCCTCAAATTGCTTATCTATTGTTGAGGCGATTTTCGCACAGTTTCACAATTCGTTGTTCCGGTATTTTGGAGAGACCTTTCTTTTTTGGCAATTGTTAACTCATTAATGGCGTGAAATTGTAATTCCGGTTCTCATTCCATACTCGTACATATTAATTTTACAGGAGTAAAGGACGGAATAGATATTGGAAATTTGCGCGGCAAATATGTTACTATATGTAATTACCAGTATAATTTAATCCCATAAATGGTACAGGTTAGAGTATAGAGCTCTACTTTGAACAGCAATTTAAAAATATTTATTAGATCTAATTTACAAGCTCTGTCTGTGGTTTCAGCAACCAGGGGACGAATTTATGTTTTTGTTCGTTCACTCACATTTATTTTATTGGATTTTGTTTTCTGTATTCAGTCACTCACATTTCGTCTACAAACTCGTATCGCAAGCCTCATGTCGAAGGGACAAGTCGCACCGTGTAAATTGGGTCCTTATTTGTAACCCATTCTTTGTCAGTCTACAGTTCTTGGGAAAGTTGTCTAAAATACAAAATAAACAAGTAAGAAAGTTCAGTCGGGTAAACCGACTAATGAATCCCCTCACCTTGAGTCCTAAAAAATGGTAAATTTTTTATTTTTTTGTTTTATTTAAATTATTATCAATTTAAATTGCATTCAATAACTTTAAAGTATGTACTTATATTAAAGTTAAAAGCTGTTTACTTTTGGTACAAAATTGTCCATTTGTGTGGGAGGTACCAAAAGGGGCGGGCCAATAACGGTCACTTTTCTCTGGACTCTAGGTACTATAAAAGCATTACACTGTACAAAATATCAAGTATTTGTATGAACTGGTATTAAAGTTATAAACTGGTATCTTTTGGTACAAAATGGTCCATTTGTGTGGGAGGTACCGAAAGGACCGTGACAATAATGCCCATCTATCACTGTATTGTAGGTACTATTAAACCATTACACTGTACACAGTTTCACGTCTTTGTATGCACTGATAATAAAGTTATAAGCTATTAATTTTTGGTTCAAAATTGTCCATTTGTGTGGTGGTACCAAAAGGGGCGTGGCAACTTCGCCTATTTTTCTCGAGGTAATAGTGACTAATAAACTAATACTATATACTAACTAATACTATATACTATATAATCAATATTTTACTTAATGTTAACCCTTTGTGGGGGAGGTACTAGAAGGAGTGGACCAATATGGCCCATCTTCGAACTTAGCCGGAGATAGAAGAAAATATTACCACATACCAAATTTTAAGTTAATAGGTTACTCCTTTCGAGAGTTATCGTGCGCAACAGCCAGCAGACAGACAGACAGACGGACGGACATTGGTCATTCGACTTAAAATGACCCAAAACGACTTTTTTACGATTTGTTAAAATGGGGCCAAAAATTACAGTTATGTGGGGGAGCTAGAGGGTTAAAATGTTCTACAAAAATATTGGCCTTAATATGTTCTATAAAGTTGCTTACATAACAGTGAAATACTTACATTTTTGGGGTGCAATGTGGTTTTTTGAGCTATTTAGGGTACCTAGACACGTTCAGATTGTATTGATATGTTAAAATTTTTTTCGCGAAAAATGCTAAGAATCTTTTTTCGGCATATTCTTAGCTACATTATTGCCAAACATAGTTAAGCGGTATCACCAAGTCGGAATTAGTTGTTGGACAAAAGCTGATGACACCTTTTTCGATTGGCCCACTGATTTTCAGAAACTTTGGAGCCCATAAAAAAAAATTGGTCACCAATTTCGCCAAACCGAGTATAGGGTTATACTACCCTTTGGTAGTATAATCGAACCTATACTGTAAAGTCCGTGTATTTTTCAAAAAGTGTTAATTTGTTGCATAGTGTTATTTAAAGAAATTTTGATATTGAATGGCCCCCAAGAAGTTGTGATTTAACACCATTAGACTATATTTTATAGGGTTATTTGAAGTCATTGGTCTTTACAAGCCAATAGAACGTGTCATTCATGACATACGACTTGATTTAGTGGAAAAAGTGCTCGAACATTGGGTTCATCGAATTCGTTCTTGCAGAAGAAGTCGTGGAGCTGTACTTCACATTAAATAAAAAAAATTTTGAATTTCCTTAACAATAAGTGTGTGTTTTTTTTAAAGAAATCATATCAATCTAATTGGAAAACCCTGTACATTTTAGCCGATTTGCTAACAACTTGTTATGGAATATTGTACATCCAATCAATTTGGATGATCCTTATATCCTTATAAAATTTGTTTAACCAAAATAACATCCAACTAATTACAAGAAATGCTGTCCAGATTAGGTATAGCCCCTATATATATGTATATACGATTTTGAATATAAGCTCTATTAAATGCACATTTCTGTATAAATCAGTATCATTAGACAACCACTGATAAAACTTAACAATATTTCTTCTTCTGCTCTAACTGGCTGGTGTAGGGTAAAATAAAATTGGGAAATTACAGAGCTGTGACGATGTTTACAACCGATAATCGGGATTTAATAGTAAAAAAAATCAACTTAAGAAATCTTTATTAATATTATATATACATATTTAAAAAATGCAGAAAGAACATAAGGAGAAATTGGGATTCGTATGGTGCTTTTTTTGCGCTTTTTATACCAGATTTTCGAGCGTATTGACGATCAAGAAATGGCAACACTGGGTAAATGATTTGGTGGCTCTTCTTTATTCTATTTGGACATCTCAACACAAAAACTCACCTCACTTACATTCATATTCGCCGTGTTTGGGGCAAGGCCACACGGCGTGTTTCTTGTTGTTTTCTTGCCTTTGCAAACGCGCGACCGGAAAACGTTCGGGTGGCCTTGCCCTTACTCTTATCAACATACTCTTTGTCTAATGTATCGAATACACCAACCTGAAACAGAACAGCATTGCCATATTCAATTTACACACAATGAGCAAAGACAAGAATCATAAATAATTTTAATCGCATAGATGGAGCTTTTTTGTGGTTTACTGAAATATTAGCAAAAATATCAAAATGTCCAGTAGAACCAAAATACGTTTTCTACAGCTAGTTAAGCTGAGTACATATAGACGATTGCCAGTTCGGCAAACGTTATCAACCCTGTTAAAGTGCTGCAAATATACGGACAATGACAGATTGTTAGGCAAAGGTGAATTGACAGTTTAGACGATTGCAAGAAAACATTACAATTTCATATATTTACAATATATTTTGTAAATATTTATATGCAGGATTGCCAATAAAAATTCATTAAAGTCAGCGTTGCAAATAAAATGTTTTTCTGGCAATGCCGCCGTTGTCATATGCATAAACTTCGCACATATAACAATCTGCAACTTATCTCGCAATGACTTTTCTGCTAACGTTGCAAAACAAAAATTGTATGATCACACGGTTGTAAATTCATAGGGTTGCATTTTTACGCCATTTTTCTGGCAATGTTGTCCGATCTGCAAATCGTGTGTACTTACCTTTACACTCGTTGGTCAGATCATAAAATGTTGTCAGCAAAATATCTTTAAAAAAAATATATTGGCAATCCTGCATATAAATATTTACAAAATATATTGTAAGTATATGAAATTGCAAGGTTTTCTTGCAATCGTCTGAACTCACAATTCACCTTTTGCTAACAAACTGTCATTGTCAGTACATTGGCAGCGCTTTGACAGAGTCTATAACATTGTACAATCTGACACGGTGGGTGTGTACATAGCTAAACGCAATACATTAAATGTACATAGTTAAATTCTTAAAAAGCTCACAAAAAAATGGTCGATAGATATAAATTAGATGCGTATGCAATGACAAAAAACAAATAAGATGAGGCAAATCAAATTAAAAAGTAGGGATAATTTTAACTGCATAGATGAAGCTTGGTTTTTATTGGAACACATGAGTACAGTGCGTAAATATGCAGTGTTCATCTATATAAAGGGTGGTCCAACCAAAACGCACGATTTTAATTGTAAATAACACGAAAAGTGTTCAGAGATTTATCTTAATATTTTTTATTATGGTGCGTGAAACAAAACGTCGGCCAAATGTTCGCCACGGCTTCGGTGGTATACCTCTATCCGATGGTCCATATTTTCACTGACCCTGAGACAAAGTTGATGTCGTTAATGTGCCGAATTATCTCATCCTTTACCTCTTGAATTGTTCTTGGCTCCTATTGACGTACACTTTTTCTTTTAAATATCCCCAAAGAGAGAAGTCCAACAGTCGCCACGACGCACAGTGTCGCGAGCGTGGCCAAAAATACCGACAGTCGATGTTGGAATTTTTAAATTTATTTGCACGAATCGATGAAAAACAGTTAGATTAGAAAGCACATACAATATTTTTTAGATTCATTCAGCCGTTTCAGAGATATGGGGATTCAAAGTTGAAGTTGTGTGCCCACATATATATTTATCACATCAAATAATTTAAAATTTGTATGATCTTTTAAGGGTTAAAATTAATGTTTATTCATAAATAATTGCAAAACGTGTATCTTGTTGTTGTACAAAAATTTTTCTGCAATACGACCCTTAAGTGGACCCTTATTGTGTTTACCAACGATTTTTTTTTTTGATTTTTAGCTATAAATGTATGTTGTTTTAAATAGTTTCAATTTTATTTGATTCCAATATTTCGACTGTCTTCGACAGACATCCTCAGGCAAATTCACTTTAAAAGACAAATAACTAGCAAATTATACAAACATGTTTAAAAGACAAAAATAATATCACAATAATTACATTTAGAACAGAAACTATCGACTACTTCTTAACAGAGTAAACGATTAACTAACAAATTATTTCCTTCGTCCGTATTTTTCTACTAAATTTCTGTAAATCTGTGCACAATGGTCCGTGTCAGATTTATAGTTCATTCTCTCATCGTTTGGTACATTCATTATGTGTAACATTTCTAATGTATATCTCCATTTGTATTTTTTCTTCTGCGTCATCATGTCAACTTCTTTCAAATTTGGCTTATGTCCCGTCAGAGAACAATGTGCTGCAAGCGCCGTCTTTTGTTCTATAGGTCTGTCAGTAGCTTTCTGATCAGACCTGTGTCCGGATATTCTAGTTTTTAATTTTGATTTTTTCGTGCCAATATATACCTTCTGGCATATATTGGTCTTGTCACCCTCACATTTAATCTTATAAACTACGTTAGATATGTCCTCCTTTTTTGACTTTTGATTAGGGTAATCAAAAACCGCACCGGTTAACCGGTTAATCGGTTTCTCTTTAAAAACCGCCTATCGGTTTCCGGTTTTTCTGCTTTTTCGAATAACTCGAACCGTCGGTTTTTTCAACTCGGTTTATTCGACTTTTCGGTTTTTTGAAACCATTATAAAATGATAAAGAAAATATTATTTTTGAAACAGTAACCTACCTAAAATTGTGAAAACATCAATATAAAAACCGTTGACATCATTTGTGCATATCCATCGATTTCAAAATGCAGTTTTATATGTATTTATACTGTTTACATTGCTAACTTCTGTATTGACTTCTTCTGCATATTTTATCAAGGGTCTTATTGCAGTATAGAAATTAATTAACTATCCTTTCTAATTGAAATGTAGGTATAAATAAAAATACATATGTTCAGTTTCACATTTCGACAAGTTTTCATCTCTATAGTATGCTCAAGGCAGAATCCGCTACTTCTGATAATATATGTATATAATTGGTTTGCCATTTATATGATGCTAAAAGCTAATGGTGAATTATATTCTGAAAAATATTTTGCCCCGTCGACTCGAAATTCTGAAAAATATTTGCCCTTTTTGGGTGGAACATATGCAGTCCCTCGAAATTAACTTACCTCATATTTCAAAATTCCAAAATATGGTATAAAACTCCAGATTTCGGGAAAAGGGCAACGGAAAAGTTGCACTTTTTGCAGAATTGCATTTGCACTACGCTTATTTTACGTCATCTAACAAAATGTTGGGCATTATTTATGCATTTTTATTAAAAAAGAAAAACCGAAAACAACCGGTTCACCGGTTTTTTATTTTCGGTTAAACCGAAAACCGGTTTTAGAGTTAACTAAATTTTCGAAGAAACCGAAAACCGTATTTTCAAAATAACCGGTTTTTTGATCACCCTACTTTTGATTTAGTGTTGCTGAAAAAGTTTTTCACAGTATTGTACGTCCTTTGTGCTAACTGGAAAGTTTGGAATGTACGTCAGTGGTTTGTACATCTTTGCTATGGCCTCTTTTTGATCCTCTCGTTGTCGCTCCTTTACATGCCATATGAGTCCATCGATTGCTTTATATGGAAAGTCATTCATCTCTAAGATTTGTCGTATTTTCTCTTCGTTAGTTTTATGAAAGATGGGGTCACTGATGCTGAGTACCCTGTTGGTAAAGTTGGTCGCCGTATTTATTTTTATTCGTCTGGGATGTTTAGAGTAAAAATTTATCAATCGTCAGCATGCTTTTTTCTTTTGATACCAGTCTAACTTTAGCAGGGGGCCTTGTCTATGTATAACTGTATCCAGGTATGGTAATTTGCTGTTTTCTCCTTTTTCCATAGTAATTTGTATCTGGTTGTTGAAGGAATTTAATGTTGTCAGAGTATTTTCTACTTCTGTCCTCTTCACAATACAGAATAGATCGTCCACATACTTTGTCCATAATTTTGGTTTGATAGTCAATTTTTGTATTGAAGCGTCCAGTTGTTCCTCCATGACAATATCCACAATTATCGGCGACGCAGGCGATCCCATTGGTAATCCTTTTCGTTGTTCGTACACCTTGTCCTCATATATAAAATTCCTGGTATCTTTTATACAAAACGTCAATATTTCTATAAATAAATTTATCGGGATCTTTGTATATTCTTCAATTTTGTTCCATTTTTCCTTTACCATATTTATGGCTAAATTTACTGGTATACTGGGGAACAGAGAAATTAAATCAAATGATATAAGTAATTCGTCATCTTCAATATGCGCGTTGCTAATTTTGGTTTTAAATTGTACAGCATCATTCACGTTATACACCGAGTCCTTTGTTAAATTCTTTAAAATGTCAACTATGTATTTTTATAGGCCATAAGCCGGTAAATTCACCGACGAGCAGATTGGTCGTATTATAATCATCTATGCACATTGCCACTGTCTTCCCTCCTTTGTCTGCGCTCAATATTAATATTTCAGCATTTTTCTTGAGATATTGTCTGGTCTGTCCCACTGTGTCAAGAATGTGTTTGGCTCTTCTACTAAGTTTTGTCTTCTGTAAGTGGTCGTCAATAAGAGAAACTAAATTTATCCTCGCTTTCTCTTGCTCTTCTCTGCTCCCTTATGTCTGCACACTCTCTTCTCCCTCTGCTATCACGTTGAACAGGGGGAACGATGTCCTTGTTGTTGGAAGTGAAGTGGGCCCAGGGGAGCACAACTCGATATTCCTTGGTATGTTTATGTTAGTGTTGTTTACAAACCATCCTCTCTTGTTGTGTATGCTGAGTTCTGTATGTTGGCTTTGTTTTAGCTTTCGTAATTTGTTGATTTGTGTTGTTTTGTGTTTCTTGTTGTATGTGTCTCTGAGAATGTTTTCACTTACAATGTATTGTTGCAAGTCTTCTTTGTCGAAAAGATTTCTAAGCCGATCTCTTGCTTGGGAGAGCATCACGTTGTTTGTGTTTGTTTGTTTGTGCTTTTATTGTATTAGTAACTTTAGTATTTTCATGTGGAAATTGTAGTTGTGTTTTTCTAGTCCTCTCGTTAAATTTGGCTGGATTTTGTTGTTAGTTTTAAATATGTTGTATGTGTTCTTTGTTGTGTTAGAAATTAAATTAAATAAATTCCAGCTGCGAATATTTGCAAATTTGCCTACAATAAATATTATAATTTATATCTAAACAAAATATTGTAAGTATGTATCAACATTTTGAAAAAATGTTCAGTTCAAATTGAATTAAAATCGAAAGAAATTATATTTCTGACATTAAAATATGCCGCATATTACATTTGAAGTAATTTTTGCACTATTTGCATAGTTAAGGATACTTTAATCCTTGCTGCAATTTCAGCGAGCACATGCTTTAATGTAAAACCAATTAGAAGTATATTGACCAAAAGTTGGTTGAATTCCGTGGGCAGTTTTAGAAAATATTGTATTTTTGCATTTCAGGATATGTGGGAGGTGGGCGTGTTCTTTTGACGGATTTGGTCCAAAATTTGTTTTTCCTTATTTTGCTTATAAAAATTACGTATGCGAAATTTCGATGATCTGCGTCTACTCCTTCCATTTTTGGCCAACCGTACAGAGAAATCACGACACTGTGCGACGTGAGATGACACGGGCATTGAATATCTCTCTCAAAAGAGCCATTGTTTCGTTGGCTGTGTAGCAAGGGGCATCATCCTGTTGGAACCACATATCGTCCAGGTCCATATCCTCAATTTCTGGGCCACGAGAAGTCTGTTATCATCTCGCGATAGCGAACACCATTCACGGTAACTGCTTGGCCGACCTCATTTTCGTAGAAGTACGGCCCGATGAAGCCGCCAGCCCAAAAACTGCACCAAGCAGTCAATCTTTTTAGATGCATCGGCTTTTCAATAATCACTCGTGGAATCTCATTTGCCCAAATGCGGCAATTCTGCTTGTTAACGAATCCACTGAGGTAAAAGTGTGCCTCGTCGCTGGAGATGAGTCACTAGTCCTGGACTTTCCAAAAATGGCCGGGATCGGATTGAGATATCTTGCACAATTTGTGGGCGAGAGTGCTGTAATTTTGTGAATATGTATCTGGTGACAGTCTACGTTGTTTGGTTAAAAAATGGACCAAATCGGACAAATGGGCGTGGCCCCGCCCATATAAGCCAAATTTTGAAATTGAGATATCTGGCACAATTAGTTGGCTACTTTATTCGTAATTATATTTTTCACAATGACAAAAAATTTTAGGGGTGACATGGTAACAACACCGTTGAGAATGTCGACAAAGGAATTAGAATAAATTCCATTCTGGCGAGACGCCGCCGGTCTTAAAGGAATTTCGTCACGAAGTTCAACCCTTTCATAGGAATACATTTAAAAAAAACTGCACCTACCGACATCAATAAGAATGTTTTCGTTACAACCCATTACACTGAAACAATGTTGACTTGAAATTCCAAACAATTTTGCCCTTAAATCATAGATTTCATCTGTCTTTGTTTGAAGAACACAAATTTCTTTAAATATACGAAAATTTACTTGATTTCCAACAACATTTTCTTGCGTTTAAAGAAAAATTCCATACTTCTATTATAAGATGTCCATAAAACTACTCGTATGTCATGTTGACTTTAACGTTACGTCATAAAATTAGAGAAAAAATTATTGATTGTAGTGCAACTGTAAATAACTCAAGCACACTTTTTAATAGTTTGTAAGATTTTTTCCATAAAATTTTAGAAATTCTCATGTCATATTTTTAAAGACAATACGAGTATACCATCAATTTTCAGTAAAGTTTTTTTGTCTCTTTGAATTGAGGTTAAGTTATCTTTTAAATTAAGAGATCGTTTTTATCTGCGAGAGGACAATTTAGACTCTTTTTGGTCGCAAAATTGAGAATTTTTGGAATCAGTTCATCGGCTGTATGTCGGCAGTGTGTATCACATCTAAAAAATAGTGACGATGATCTTTATCAGGTAGTCGAAAATAAATTGACTGGAAACATCGATTGGCTGCTCATACGATACAAAAAGGGGTAGATTACAAAATGGGAGTGTGTGCGTTGTAGTTACGCGCATTGGTAACAAAAAGAGACATAAAATCTGTTTCGGACATTCAGAGCTTGTGTGTGATTACAAATGTATTACTTCGACAAAAACGATGCAAATGGACCGTAATTATGTGTATGTATTCAAGAAAGGACGAAATAAAGCCGTACGTTATTTTTCCATTGTCGAAGTAAATTACAAATATTTTCGTAATGAATAAATAAACAGTTATTTTGTGCATTAAATAGAATACACAGTGCGACAATCCAAAAACCGCGATACTATTTTTCTTGTAGGTATTGGCGAGTAGAACAACGTTTGTTCTAAGAAAATTTTCAATATCTAACAGAATTTAGAAAGAAGAGAATTAGACCTTTCGAACGATGTATATCTTGTTTATTTGAAGCTGTAGGAATATAGGTTTATTTGTCCTACAAACACATTTTTTTTCATTTTTTTCCGTAATTTTCTAGTTTAGGCAATGTTTTTACCAATTATATTGTGAGATAACCGTACGATTAATTAATTTACATATATAGTATATTTTAAAAGGAAAGGAATGTAACCAGTCTCTAAAAAATCCGTTTGCAATTTACGGAGTTATTAAAATTTCATTAAAACTAAATGTGTATATTTTTTAGACTGGTTGCATTTTTTCCTTATAAAATATACTATATATGTAAATTAATTAATCGTACGTTTTTACCCGTTAATCCGGATTTTGGGGGTGTCCGGGGAATTTCAAACAAAGATTCGTGTTTTACTCGACAAGACCATTGAGTTTATTTTGTCGCACTGTGATATTAGCTAAACATGCAAATATGCTAAATCCAATTTTATGAAAATTTTTATTATTAACTAGCTGGACCCGGTCCACTTCGTTGCCCCAGATTTAGATTTCCGATCCCGTCCATTTTTGAAAACAAACGATTTGTCACGCCCACATTTGCGCCGCCCACTTTTGCAAAAAAAATTTTTTCCAAAACCATCTCAGTCAAAATAGCTTTCAAACAAAAGAAAAAAATTTTAAATCGGTCCAGTGGTTTAAGCGTCTATAAAACACATACATACATACATACATACATACATACATACAAACATTTTTCCATTTTTATATATATAGATATATAACCGGAACAAATAAAAGATCATTTATTTGCAAATAAAATAGAAACAGTTAAAAAATGTCTTCGCTCTGAAAACTTTTTCAAACTAGACAGCATATTTGCATGGTTTGCTAACGATATACGAAGCGATACAAAATTTTTGATGTGAACAAGTCTTAATTTATGAGTAAGAATTAGAGTAACTTCGTGTATTATGGAATATGCGGGTAATGTGGAACCCACCTTTATTTCGGAAAATAATTATTATTTGGCAACTCTGTCTGTATATACGCATATGCATATCAAAAACGCGGGCGGCCATGAATTTCATCGTAACGTTACTTTTCAATTGGACTATGAGTGAAAACGCGTGTAGTCGACTTTTTTTGTGAGCATATTCGAAGAGTTATTTTGTTCTACATAGTTAGCATTTATCTATGTTTTTCAATTATATATTATAAGTAGTGATCGGTAAGTATATGTATTTAATACTTTTTATTAATTTTGTTTTGAATTATTTGCTAATCGGTTAATGTCGAATACCTTAGGGCGGGTAATGTGGAACACGGCAGTGTTCCGCAGTGTTCCACATTACCCGTTGGCTAACTTTTGTTTTTTTTTTTCTTATAACAGACGAAATTGAAACATGCCAAAGCAAGGTTTAATTCGAAAATTGGATCCCGATGCCGTGCAATCAGTTTATAATGGTGAAATGGGTATTATCTTAATTTGGTATAGTATTCCACATTACCCACCTTGGGTGGTCCACATTACCCTCCAATTTTCAAAACTACGGTTTTTTGGGTATCTCAGATTTTTCGTGTATAACTTTTATTATTATTAAGAAAACATACTTTCCTTATTACAATCACTTATGAAATCGATCAACAAATATTTTGGAACCAATCCGGTGAAATTTTTGTTAATAGTTTTTTGAATAGCCTCAATATAGAAATAGGGGTTCCACATTACCCGAAGTTACTCTATTTACATACGAGTAAATTTTACTAATGTTCCTTTTGGTAAATTATATTAGATTGTTTTTTAAAATTCTGCTGTTCATTTGAAATAACTGATAATCGTTTTCAGATATTGCAATTTTCAGAAATTTTACGACTTTATCAAATATCGTTAGCTTAGTATGCAAACGTGCTAAGTCCTATTTTTTAAAATTTTCAGGAGGAAGAAAAAACTTCCAAACTTTTTTTATTTTGAATATTTTTTTAATATTCAAACGCAGTTATCTTTTTCTATTTGTCCAGCTTCGACACCAATAATCGCCATATTTGAAAATATTACAGATTTAGACTAATAGCCTCTTTTGTAACTTAGCACATTTGCTCTTTATTTTTTGGTGGTTTTTATGTGGACTTAGCACAATTTCTTGGTAATTTTTTCCATTGTTAAAAGAATTTTTTGTTTGTATATTTTTACTTTTTATTGCTTTAATATAAATAATAACCAAATACAGTCTTACTTCAATGCTGTTAAGAATAATAACATATGTATTTCATCCATTGCGAATTGTTTTATAAAGTCCAAGTACTTAAAATAGTAAACAAATCATTCGTGTGGTAAATCTTCATAAAATTTATGGTGGTCTTTAGGTAAAATTTGTTTTAAATACTGCAAATCTTCGTATTTTCTACCACTTATTTTTCTTCTTTCCAGATAAAGTGGCTCAAAATTCGATAACTCCAAAGCATTTATATTTGTATTTATTCTTTGTGGCAGTGCCTTCCACTCATCAGAAAATCGGAGTTTAAAATAAATTTCTTTATTTGAAGTATATCTAATGCAACGAATATCTGTCACTTTTGGATCCCCTTTACAACGACCAGGTCGTATACTTTTATAAAATTCTATATTATTAAATTTTTTAAAAAACGAGTGATCTAAATAAATGCCTGAACCGTCAGGCTTTTTTTCGAGCTGCTTTACATATGCCAATATAATCAGCCGGGACATCAATATTTCTGTTTTTCATAGCACGTTCGATGGTGGAGTGCACGCTGTCTGCCTCCATTTGCGTGTGCCCAATTTCAAGAATTTTTTGTTCAATTATAATGTTATGCTTCACGGCAGCATTAAGCAGGGCATTACTCATAACACTATTGCGATTTTGGTACCACCGCTATAAAAAATTATTTTTGCTGTATTCTCGTTTAGGAAGACAATATTTTTCTCAATGAAGGAAGTCCAAATACTAGCAAATTCTTCAGCACCTAAACCGCCTTCTACTTCATTCCACAAATAACAGTAACCTTTTTGGGTTTTAAGGTTGTAAAAAACTAAATTGTGAACTTGTAACTTTGTTCTATAGTACAAGCTACTCACTTGAGATTTTGGTGACATTAGGACAGATTGAAGATCTACGGTGAAAACATGTGTTTCATTGTCCTTATCTTTGGTTTTTTCATTCCTGGCCTCTTCTTTCTTTATTTAGTGGAGAGTATATTCATCTTGCGATAGGCTTCCGACCGAAAACCGCGTGCAAATTTCGCATTGGTCTTTTTTGGTGCAAACACTTAGCACTGAACGTGTCATAAAACACTGAAGTAGAAAGTGGTCGTACATTCTTTTGCTTACACCAGTCACTAACATAAAAGTCATACAACTTCTTTTTTGAACACCATTCCGTCAGCAGATATTTTTTAGTAGTTACAGCACGACAGTAGTGAGATTCCATTGATGGTAGACAATCAAAAAATGCATTTAGGCACTGTCTCTCTGCTGTTGAGCATATATTTTTCTTTTAAGCACTTTTCTTTGAAATTGTTTTTGTCTTTTCAACCCAATCATTAACTGTTCGTCTGCCAATGTTCAATGTATTTAGAAAAAAAGTTTTGCACACTCTCATATTTGTATTTTCTACTTTTAGGAAGTATTGGAAGGTTCGACATCTTTTGGAATCGTTGTCATCTTTCCTATTTCTAGGCCTTTTAGTTGACACAGTCTGAATTAAAGTATTAATATAAATTTTTTTCTCGTGCCAAGTCATTTGCCAAAATTCTGTAAATATGTGCTTTCTTTGGGCGTCAGTTATCAGCGCACATTGCATGGAGACTTTTTTTTGACAGTTACATCGTTCCTTCAAAGTCCGTGATTCCTTAATTATTTTGTAGTTCCAGCTGCTGTCCACTTTTTGTTTTCCTAAATAACGCTTTCCCTCTTCTCTATGCTTTCTATTTCTGGCGGCAAACCATGTAGAGTCTTCAACACGAACCCTCTTCTTACGTCTTTTTGATGTCGATGGCAACTCGTATGAATTATCGGAATCACTATTGAAACCATAGAGACCAAGTCCCACAACTCCGTCATCTAATTCAGTCCCATAATCATCACGATTGCTGGTATGCTTATCAGCAGAATCCATAACAATTTCATAAATAAAATAGTTATTAATTAAATAATGCTTAGCGAAAAGCAAGATACGATATATACCTTCTTTATATAGATAACTTATCAAATTAATTATTAAGTTAAATATTGGCACGACTTTGTCATTTAACAACAAAGAATTGATTGAATGGAACAATTTTTATTTTCAACTGGACTTAGCACGTGGTCTGCGTTCTCTTTTGTTGAGTGTGGACTTGACACATTTGCTTACCACTGCATAACAACAAAAAACAAAGACATAACGGTAGTTTTTTTGTGTGTAACCGATGTATTTTTGTGAATCTATCTTTTTGCATGTAAATCGCAATTGTCGTAAAAAATGGACTTAGCACGTTTGCATACTAAGCTAACGATATAACAAGTAAAAGCGTTAAGTTCGGCCATGCCGAATCTTATATACCCTCCACCATGGATAGCATGTGACCTCACAAAATAACTCAAACCTAAAGAAAATAACACCGAAGAACACAAAAAATATAGTAGATGAGAACAGTAGGAATCACAACAAGTTAGATGCTATATATGGGAGCTATATCTAAATATGGACCGATATCGCCCATTTGCAATCCCAAACAACCTGCAACTATAAGAAATATTTGTACCAAATTTTATCAACCTAGCTCCATTATTGCGGACTGTAGCGTGATTTCAACAGACGGACGGACATGGCTAAATCGTCTTAGAATTTTACGACGATTAAGAATATATATACTTCATGGGGTCTCAGATCAATATTTGGAGGTGTTACAAACGGAGTGACAAAATGAATATACCCCCCATCCTATGGTGGAGGGTATAAAAAAATATTCGAATTACGTCTAAATTGTGAAAAAGACTGCAGACTCTGAATCATTAAAACTCCTGTATTGACTTAAAAATATGGAGGACTATGTTAAATCTTGAATTTGATAATAATATATATTTTTAAATAACTTTGTAAAAGGTCCCGAGAGAATGTGTTTATACATATTGGAGGAATAAAACTCATCTTCAGCAAAAATATTCGAACGAGGATGTCATTGGATTTCATGTCTAAGTAAATTTATTGTAATTTAAATATATGTCTTCTTAATTTTTGTAACTCTTATGAATAAAACACTTCATACTGTATTTTCGTTTGTTTTATTTTGGTCTTCGTTATTGATTTGTAACTAGGATATTAAATTTTTTTTTTAAATTTATGGAAAATACAGGGTTTTCCAACAAGAGGTGTTATTTTGAATCACCCGGTATTTCGGTAGCTGTCACTTTTGAAGCTTTTATTCTTTGACATTTGACAAGTAGAAACTACGCCATTACTAAAAATGGAACGATACACGATTCAACAACGCATTGAAATTATTAAAATTCGAAAAATCAAAAATCATATTGACTGATGAGGCCCATTTCCACCTCGGTGGCTACGTCAACAAGCAAAATTGTCACATCTGGGGCTCGGAAAACCCAAGAGTTATTGTTGAGAAGCCTCTCCATCCTCAACGTGTGACTGTTTGGTGCGGTTTATGGTCCGGCGGGGTCATTGGACCTTACTTTTTCAAAAATGAGGTTGGATCAACAGTTACGGTGAATGGATTGCGCTATCGAGAGATGGTATTGATCTGGACAACGATTACTTTCAACAAGACGGCGCTACGTGCTACACAAGCAACGAAACCATTGCTCTGTTACGGGAAAAGTTTCCGGACCGTGTTATCTCTCGAAGAGTTGATCACAATTGGCCACCGAGATCTTGTGATTTAACACCTTGCGACTTCTTCCTTTGGGGCCATGTGAAAGATAAGGTCTACACCAACAGCCCAGCGTCGATTCAAGACCTAGATAGAATTCGTGAGGCAATCGAGGACATAGGGCAGCCACTTTGCGATTTGGTTATGGAACATTTCATGAAAAGGATATGGTCCTGTAAGCGTGGTCTTGGTAGCCATTTGGCTGATGTTTTTTTTTCATTATTAACGGCATTCCTTCCTCTTTATTATGAAATAAACATCCAAACATATATCTCAAAAAATTTAATTTTTCTTTGAATACCAAAATAACACCTCTAGTTGGAAAACCCTTTACAATTACTTGACAACGCAGCTCCCTGTATTGCGATTCCGTGGTTGCTAGAACAATCATTCAGCAAGGTTCAGCTTTAAAACACCAGTTCTAAGAGACCTAGCTTCTTCTAAACAGTAGCAAAAAATATAAAATAAAATGAATTTTATTGATAATTTTTTTTTGTAATGTTCGACTTTTTTGAATTTTATATTTTTAAATAAAAAGCGAGCTCGAGGTCATGGGTTATTGGTTATTTATTTATTTTGTTCAATATTTCGTTCCTCGTTGAGAAACATCTTCCGGAACATAACAATTCAGGCAATCAACCTGCATTGTCAAAGTCTGTATTGACAACGTTACGGCGGCGCTAAAGTTTAATTACGGTTAAGTTTGCCTAACCCAGCCTTAAGTGCGAAGACTTTTATATAAATCATTGGACTAACGACATCTAGCGTTTGTGTTTTTTCGACTAAAGAATGAGTCCCTGTGTAGAGACGACATTTGACGGAAATTGTGTGCGAACCATTTTTGGGTTCTTGTCATTGGAATTTACAAAGACGCATCCATAGACAAGAATCCTGAAGATGAGGCAAATCAAATTACACGATAAGGATAATTTTAATCGCATAGATGGAGCTAGGTTTTTCCTGGGTTTTCCTCCAAGTCTCGGAGACAAAGACAAAAATACTAAAGATGAGGCAAATCAAATTACCCGATAGGGATAATTTTAACCGCATAGATGGAGCATGGTTTTTCTTGGAACACATGTGTACAGTACAGTATTCATTTCTAATAAACTACGAATTAATTTTCACCAGTTTTGACGACATTTCCAAAGACAAAAATACTAAAGATACGGCAGATGGTTTGCACGCAATATACCGAAGATGGCGTTGACTCATTGGGGCCCAATCTTTTACTCGAGAAACAGATGCCGCTAGTGCATAAGGGTCTAATCTTTTTTTAAAGAACGGCTGGACTAAGGAATTTCCCACTTAATTATATCTCCGGGACTTGGTATTATTAAGAAATTGAAGTAAAAGTAGAAATGTCGTCAAAACTGGTGAAAATTAATTCGTAGTTTATTAGAAATGAATACTGTACTGTACACATGTGTTCCAAGAAAAACCATGCTCCATCTATGCGGTTAAAATTATCCCTATCGGGTAATTTGATTTGCCTCATCTTTAGTATTTTTGTCTTTGACATTTCTACTTTTACTTCAATTTCTTAGCAAAGACAAAAATACTAAAGATACGGCAGATGGTTTGCACACAATATACCGAAGATGGCGTTGTTTCATTGGGGCCCAATCTTTTACTCGAGAAACAGATGTCGTTAGTGCATAAAGGTCTAATCTTTTTTTTAAAGAACGGCTGGACTAAGGAATTTCCCACTTAATTATTTCTCCGGGACTTGGTATTATTAAGAAATTGAAGTAAAAGTAGAAATATCGGTAAAACTGGTGAAAATTAATTCGTAGTTTATTAGAAATGAATACTGTACTGTACACTTGTGTTCCAAGAAAAACCAAGCTCCATCTATGCGGTTAAAATTATCCTTATCGGGTAATTTGATTTGCCTCATCTTTAGTATTTTTGTCTTTGTCTTTAGTATTTTTGTCTTTGTCGGAGATAGAATCAAAGACAAAAATACTAAAGATACGGCAGATGGTTTGCACGCAATATACCGAAGATGGCGTTGACTCATTGGGGCCCAATCTTTTACTCGAGAAACAGATGCCGCTAGTGCATAAGGGTCTAATCTTTTTTTAAAGGGATAGGGATAATTTTAACCGCATAGATGGAGCATGGTTTTTCTTGGAACACATGTGTACAGTACAGTATTCATTTCTAATAAACTACGAATTAATTTTCACCAGTTTTGACGACATTTCTACTTTTACTTCAATTTCTTAATAATACCAAGTCCCGGAGATATAATTAAGTGGGAAATTCCTTAGTCCAGCCGTTCTTTAAAAAAAGATTAGACCCTTATGCACTAGCGGCATCTGTTTCTCGAGTAAAAGATTGGGCCCCAATGAGTCAACGCCATCTTCGGTATATTGCGTGCAAACCATCTGCCGTATCTTTAGTATTTTTGTCTTTGTGGGTACGGTTGGGTCGTTCAGCCGTTTTGGCAAAGACAAAAATACTAAAGATACGGCAGATGGTTTGCACACAATATACCGAAGATGGCGTTGTTTCATTGGGGCCCAATCTTTTACTCGAGAAACAGATGTCGTTAGTGCATAAAGGTCTAATCTTTTTTTTAAAGAACGGCTGGACTAAGTAATTTCCCACTTAATTATTTCTCCGGGACTTGGTATTATTAAGAAATTGAAGTAAAAGTAGAAATATCGGTAAAACTGGTGAAAATTAATTCGTAGTTTATTAGAAATGAATACTGTACTGTACACATGTGTTCCAAGAAAAACCATGCTCCATCTATGCGGTTAAAATTATCCCTATCCCTTTAAAAAAAGATTAGACCCTTATGCACTAGCGGCATCTGTTTCTCGAGTAAAAGATTGGGCCCCAATGAGTCAACGCCATCTTCGGTATATTGCGTGCAAACCATCTGCCGTATCTTTAGTATTTTTGTCTTTGCCAAAACGGCTGAACGACCCAACCGTACCCATAACAAAGATTTATTAAATTGACCATTCAATATATTGTGTTTTTTCAGAGCTTGATAACTTAAAATGATAATACATGACAGAAAAATTGTTCGAATTAAATTTTTTTAAAGGGTGGTTAAATTTTAAGGGCCGATATTGATTTTGAATAAACACAAATTATTTAGGAAATTATTGTCATTTCTTTTTATTATGATAATATTGGTATGGTTCAATTATGTATGGAACAAAATATTGGCAAATGGCCGACGCTGGCTTATCGACGTACGCCTTTTCTTTCAAATAACCCCAAAGAAAGAAGTACAACAGTGTCAAATCACATGATCTTGGCGGACAATTGACATCGCCTCGACGTGAGATAACACGGTCATTGAATTTGTTGCGCAAAAGAGCCATTGTTTCGTTACTGTGTGGCAAGTGGCACCGTCCGGTTGAAACCACATATTTATTGTCCACCTCCATATCTTCCAATTCGGACCATAGAAAGTTCGTTATCATCTTACGATAGCGAACACCATTCACAGTAACTGCCTGACCGGCCTCATTTCGAAGAAGTATGTCCCGATGACATCGCTAGCCCATAAGCCGCACCAAACGAACTGGACGAGCATGTACAGGTGTTTTCACATCTCCTACAGACCCGGTTTGCTGAAATTTGCGCACAATTCTCTCGATTGTGGACACATTTGGTCGATTATGCTGATCAAAAAAACATCACGAAGTGCACGAAATTAATTTTGATTTGAACGCCCATTTTCGTAAAAGGCTTAAAAAACTTTAACGCGTTGCTCGATTGTGTATCTTTCCATGGTTCAAATTGAGTTAGTCTGAAATTGAGAAATGTCAAATGAAAAGCAGAAAAAAGTTGACGTTTAGGTGTGGTTCACATTCAACATCGGCACTTACAATTTAACCACCCTTTATTACGCACTGGTAGATAATTACATGGCATTTATTGTTTAAATGTGATTTCCGGCATATGTCCGCCGAACTTAAAGTTACATGATCCATTGGATTAGTTCAATATTTGACTATATTTTCCAATAAATCTGGCCGTATGGCATCAATGGTGACTTGAATTCTTGGCTTCCAATTCTTCAAGAGACGCTGGTTTGTCGTCATATACCAATGTCTTAACATAGCCCCATAAAATGAAATCTAGAGGCGTTAAGTTGCACGAACGAGGGGTTCCGTGTACAGGACAACTCCAGGAAATATAATTGTCGCCAAATTGATTCTGTAACAAACCGATTGCTAAGCGCGTTGTATAGCAAGTTGCGCCGTCTTGTTGGAACCAACTGTTGTTGGTTTTTTATTTGGAAACAAAAAATCAGTCAGCATGGCTCCATGAGTACACAGTTTTGTTTCTAGTCAGCTTTCGGTATATTATAGACATTTCCATGACCCTTAATTTTTGTTCAATTTTGTCGCACGGTGTTATAGTTGAAGATGAAGTATATAAACATATAATTTACTACGAAAAGTATATTACATCGAAGGAGTAACCTAAGACCTTAAGTACATATAGATGTTCGGGAGAAACTCGTTTTAAGACTTTAAGTCATATTAATTGGAATATTTTTCAATGTATAGGGAGATCCAAGTAGAGATACTTTTTTCAATAGCCTTTTTGACAGATCACGTGTCGATTATGTTGACCATAAGTTGAGCGAAGTGCACGAAACACATTCCTCACAGAACGTGAATTTTCGTAATAAAGTTGAACGATTTGTAAACGTTGTTCAGGCGTAAGTCTTTCCATGATGAAATGCCAAACAATACTTAACAAAAATAACATGACAGCATGACACGACTCACACGCGCTCTGTCAAAAAAGGCTATTGAAAAAAGTATCTCTACTTGGATCACCTTATAGTTTCAACATATAAAGTGTAGTAAGTTGTTTTTGTTGCAAACTGCCAGACTAAAATCGCTAGCTTGTAACGAAAATGTGCCTAAAGTGAGGATATACTTTTGTCGGATTACTCGACAAACAATTTCTACTTATTTTATTTAATAGTTCGACCAGTCGTGCCCAAGAAATTTTTCTAAAACCTCGACCATTCATCTAACAAGTAAAATTATACTGTATTTAAAAACATTCTAAAAGTCACCCGATATCGTACTAAAAGTAGAGTCTGGTACGTTACACTTTTCAGTACTATGGTTTGTGATTAGACTAAGTGCCTGTTTCTGTAACTTATTTTCGTTCGTCTACGTCGAACGATCAAAAATCTCTCAACTATTACTTGAATTCTATAAAACGCAGGTTAGAAATATTTTAGGTACGAGCTTTTTGCTTGCTATTCTATAGACACAACGAATTATAAACTCCTGAGACTTATAGATTGCTCGGAACAAGTGAGTGATTTTTGATCGTTCACCGTAGACGAACGAAAATAAGTTACAGAAACAGGCCATAAAGCTGAGTTTAGACGATTGCCAGATCGGTAAACGTTATCAACCCTGTTAAAGTGCTGCAAATACGGACAATGTCAGATTGTTAGGCAAAGGTGAATTGACAGTTCAGACGATTGCAAGAAAACATTACAATTTCATATATTTACAATATATTTTGTAAATACATATTTATATGCAGGATTGCCAATAAAAATACATTATATACAAATACAAATAAAATGTTTTTCTGGCAATGGCGCCGTTGTCACATGCATAAACTTCGCACATATAACAATCAGCAAATTATCTCGCAATGACTTTTCTGCTAACGTTGCAAAACAAAAATTGTATGTTCACACGATTGTAAATTCACAGTAAATTTTCTGGCAATGTTGTCCGATCAGCAAATCGTCTGTACTTACCTTAAGAAAAACTTCTAGGAACAAAGACGCACAAAGGCATATACCCCAGATGGCGCTGTGACATTGAATTAGTGCATTGGTCAAAGACAATCACAATAGTCGTGTTTTCGTCGTACAGGGTTTCCCAACAAGAGGAGTTATTTTGAATCACCCGGCATTTCGGTAGCTGTCACTTTTGAAGCTTTTATTGTTTGACATTTGACAAGTAGAAACTACGCCGTTACTAAAAATGGAACGATACACGATCATCGAACGATACAAAACGATAACAAAACGATACGAAAGATACAAAATCATCTTGACTGATGAGGCCCATTTCCACCTCGGTGGCTAAAAAATCCAAAAATTATTGTTGAAAAGCCTCTACATCCTTAACGTGTGATTGTTTGGTGTGGTTTATGGTCCGGCGGGGGTCATTGGACCTTACTTTTTCGAAAATGAGGTTGGATCAACAGTTACGGTGAATGGATTTCGCTATCGAGAGATGATTAATGATTTTTTATCGTCGGAGTTGGATGGTATTGATTCAACAAGAGGGCGATACGTGCCACACAAGCAACGAAACCATTGCTCTGTTACGGGAAAAGTTTCCGGCCTGTGTTATCTCTCGAAGAGGTGATCACAATTGGCCACCGAGATCTTGTGATTTAACACCTTGCGACTTCTTCCTTTGGTGCCACGTGAAAGATAAGGTCTACGCCAACAGTCCAGCGTCGATTCAAGACCTCAAAGATAGAATTCGTGAGGCTATCGAGGGCATGGGGCAGCCACTTTGCGATTTGGTTATGGAAAATTTCATGAAAAGGATATGGTCCTGCAAGCGTGGTCGTGGTGGCCATTTGGCTGATGTTGTTATTCACTATTAATGGCATACCTTCCTTTTTATTATGAAATAAACATCCGATCATTTATCTCGAAAAATTGGATTTTTCTTTGAATACCAAAATAACACCTATTGTTGGAAAACCCTTTACCATAATCGCGTATCATAGCATTTAAGCATTATTAGTTCGCGATGTAGTATGGTGCTTGTGTTCCTATCTTAATTGAGTGCGACGTTGACACTGAGGTATTATTATAAATTCCAAAGGCAAAAACAAAGACAAAAATACTAAAGATACGGCAGATGGTTTGCACGCAATATACCGAAGATGGCGTTGACTCATTGGGGCCCAATCTTTTACTCGAGAAACAGATGCCGGTAGTGCATAAGGGTCTAATCTTTTTTTAAAGAACGGCTGGACTAAGGAATTTCCCACTTAATTTTATCTCCGGGACTTGGTATTATTAAGAAATTGAAGTAAAAGTAGAAATGTCGTCAAAACTGGTGAAAATTAATTCGTAGTTTATTAGAAATGAATACTGTACTGTACACATGTGTTCCAAGAAAAACCATGCTCCATCTATGCGGTTAAAATTATCCCTATCCCTTTAAAAAAAGATTAGACCCTTATGCACTAGCGGCATCTGTTTCTCGAGTAAAAGATTGGGCCCCAATGAGTCAACGCCATCTTCGGTATATTGCGTGCAAACCATCTGCCGTATCTTTAGTATTTTTGTCTTTGATTCTATCTCCGACAAAGACAAAAATACTAAAGACAAAGACAAAAATACTAAAGATGAGGCAAATCAAATTACCCGATAAGGATAATTTTAACCGCATAGATGGAGCTTGGTTTTTCTTGGAACACAAGTGTACAGTACAGTATTCATTTCTAATAAACTACGAATTAATTTTCACCAGTTTTACCGATATTTCTACTTTTACTTCAATTTCTTAATAATACCAAGTCCCGGAGAAATAATTAAGTGGGAAATTCCTTAGTCCAGCCGTTCTTTAAAAAAAAGATTAGACCTTTATGCACTAACGACATCTGTTTCTCGAGTAAAAGATTGGGCCCCAATGAAACAACGCCATCTTCGGTATATTGTGTGCAAACCATCTGCCGTATCTTTAGTATTTTTGTCTTTGCTAAGAAATTGAAGTAAAAGTAGAAATGTCGTCAAAACTGGTGAAAATTAATTCGTAGTTTATTAGAAATGAATACTGTACTGTACACATGTGTTCCAAGAAAAACCATGCTCCATCTATGCGGTTAAAATTATCCCTATCGGGTAATTTGATTTGCCTCATCTTTAGTATTTTTGTCTTTGTCTTTAGTATTTTTGTCTTTGTCTCCGAGACTTGGAGGAAAACCCAGGAAAAACCTAGCTCCATCTATGCGATTAAAATTATCCTTATCGTGTAATTTGATTTGCCTCATCTTCAGGATTCTTGTCTATGGATGCGTCTTTGTAAATTCCAATGACAAGAACCCAAAAATGGTTCGCACACAATTTCCGTCAAATGTCGTCTCTACACAGGGACTCATTCTTTAGTCGAAAAAACACAAACGCTAGATGTCGTTAGTCCAATGATTTATATAAAAGTCTTCGCACTTAAGGCTGGGTTAGGCAAACTTAACCGTAATTAAACTTTAGCGCCGCCGTAACGTTGTCAATACAGACTTTGACAATGCAGGTTGATTGCCTGAATTGTTATGTTCCGGAAGATGTTTCTCAACGAGGAACGAAATATTGAACAAAATAAATAAATAACCAATAACCCATGACCTCGAGCTCGCTTTTTATTTAAAAATATAAAATTCAAAAAAGTCGAACATTACAAAAAAAAATTATCAATAAAATTCATTTTATTTTATATTTTTTGCTACTGTTTAGAAGAAGCTAGGTCTCTTAGAACTGGTGTTTTAAAGCTGAACCTTGCTGAATGATTGTTCTAGCAACCACGGAATCGCAATACAGGGAGCTGCGTTGTCAAGTAATTGTAAAGGGTTTTCCAACTAGAGGTGTTATTTTGGTATTCAAAGAAAAATTAAATTTTTTGAGATATATGTTTGGATGTTTATTTCATAATAAAGAGGAAGGAATGCCGTTAATAATGAAAAAAAAACATCAGCCAAATGGCTACCAAGACCACGCTTACAGGACCATATCCTTTTCATGAAATGTTCCATAACCAAATCGCAAAGTGGCTGCCCTATGTCCTCGATTGCCTCACGAATTCTATCTAGGTCTTGAATCGACGCTGGGCTGTTGGTGTAGACCTTATCTTTCACATGGCCCCAAAGGAAGAAGTCGCAAGGTGTTAAATCACAAGATCTCGGTGGCCAATTGTGATCAACTCTTCGAGAGATAACACGGTCCGGAAACTTTTCCCGTAACAGAGCAATGGTTTCGTTGCTTGTGTAGCACGTAGCGCCGTCTTGTTGAAAGTAATCGTTGTCCAGATCAATACCATCCAACTCCGACCATAAAAAATCATTAATCATCTCTCGATAGCGCAATCCATTCACCGTAACTGTTGATCCAACCTCATTTTTGAAAAAGTAAGGTCCAATGACCCCGCCGGACCATAAACCGCACCAAACAGTCACACGTTGAGGATGGAGAGGCTTCTCAACAATAAATCTTGGGTTTTCCGAACCCCAGATGTGACAATTTTGCTTGTTGACGTAGCCACCGAGGTGGAAATGGGCCTCATCAGTCAATATGATTTTTGATTTTTCGAATTTTAATAATTTCAATGCGTTGTTGAATCGTGTATCGTTCCATTTTTAGTAATGGCGTAGTTTCTACTTGTCAAATGTCAAAGAATAAAAGCTTCAAAAGTGACAGCTACCGAAATACCGGGTGATTCAAAATAACACCTCTTGTTGGAAAACCCTGTATTTTCCATAAATTTTTAAAAAAAATTTAATATCCTAGTTACAAATCAATAACGAAGACCAAAATAAAACAAACGAAAATACAGTATGAAGTGTTTTATTCATAAGAGTTACAAAAATTAAGAAGACATATATTTAAATTACAATAAATTTACTTAGACATGAAATCCAATGACATCCTCGTTCGAATATTTTTGCTGAAGATGAGTTTTATTCCTCCAATATGTATAAACACATTCTCTCGGGACCTTTTACAAAGTTATTTAAAAATATATATTATTATCAAATTCAAGATTTAACATAGTCCTCCATATTTTTAAGTCAATACAGGAGTTTTAATGATTCAGAGTCTGCAGTCTTTTTCACAATTTAGACGTAATTCGAATATTTTTTTATACCCTCCACCATAGGATGGGGGGTATATTCATTTTGTCACTCCGTTTGTAACACCTCCAAATATTGATCTGAGACCCCATGAAGTATATATATTCTTAATCGTCGTAAAATTCTAAGACGATTTAGCCATGTCCGTCCGTCTGTTGTAATCACGCTACAGTCCGTAATAATAGAGCTAGGTTGATAAAATTTGGTACAAATATTTCTTATAGTTGCAGGTTGTTTGGGATTGCAAATGGGCGATATCGGTCCATATTTAGATATAGCTCCCATATATAGCATCTAACTTGTTGTGATTCCTACTGTTCTCATCTACTATATTTTTTGTGTTCTTCGGTGTTATTTTCTTTAGGTTTGAGTTATTTTGTGAGGTCACATGCTATCCATGGTGGAGGGTATATAAGATTCGGCATGGCCGAACTTAACGCTTTTACTTGTCGTAAAATTTCTGAAAATTGCAATATCTGAAAACGATTATCAGTTATTTCAAATGAACAGCAGAATTTTAAAAAACAATCTAATATAATTTACCAAAAGGAACATTAGTAAAATTTACTCGTATGTAAATAGAGTAACTTCGGGTAATGTGGAACCCCTATTTCTATATTGAGGCTATTCAAAAAACTATTAACAAAAATTTCACCGGATTGGTTCCAAAATATTTGTTGATCGATTTCATAAGTGATTGTAATTAAGAGAAGTATGTTTTCTTAATAATAATAAAAGTTATACACGAAAAATCTGAGATACCCAAAAAACCGTAGTTTTGAAAATTGGAGGGTAATGTGGACCACCCAAGGTGGGTAATGTGGAATACTATACCAAATTAAGATAATACCCATTTCACCATTATAAACTGATTGCACGGCATCGGGATCCAATTTTCGAATTAAACCTTGCTTTGGCATGTTTCAATTTCGTCTGTTATAAGAAAAAAACAAAAGTTAGTCAACGGGTAATGTGCACATCCACATTACCCGCCCTAAGGTATTCGACATTAACCGATTAGCAAATAATTCAAAACAAAATTAATAAAAAGTATTTAATACATATACTTACCGATCACTACTTATAATATATAATTGAAAAACATAGATAAATGTAGAACTATGTAGAACAAAATAACTCTTCGAATATGCTCACAAAAAAAATCGACTACACGCGTTTTCACTCATAGTCCAATTGAAAACTAACGTTACGATGAAATGCATGGCCGCCCGCGTTTTTGATATGCATATGCGTATATACAGACAGAGTTGCCAAAAAAATAATTATTTTCCGAAATAAAGGTGGGTTCCACATTACCCGCATATTCCATTTGAAAAAGTTTTCAGAGCGAAGACATTTTTTAACTGTTTCTATTTTATTTGCAAATAAACGAATGATCTTTTATTTGTTCCGGTTATATATTAATAATAAAAATTTTCATAAAATTGGATTTAGCATATTTGCATGTTTAGCTAATATCACAGTGCGACAAAATAAACTCAAGTTGAGAAGCAAATGACGCGATACTATTTTTAATGTAGGTCTTGTCGAGTAAAACACGAATCTTTTTTTGAAATTCCCCGGACACCCCCAAAATCCGGATTAACGGGTAAAAACGTACGATTAATTAATTTACATATATAGTTTATTTTATAAGGAAAAAATGCAACCAGTCTAAAAAAATATACACATTTAGTTTTAATGAAATTTTAATAACTCCGTAAATTGCAAACGGATTTTTAAGAGACTGGTTACATTTTTTTCCTTATAAAATGTACTATATATGTAAATTAATTAATCGTACGGTTATCTCACAATAAAATTGGTAAAAACATTGCCTAAACTAGAAAATTACGGACAAAAATGAAAAATGTGTTTGTAGGACAAATGAACCTATATTCCTACAGCTTCAAATAAACAACATATACATCGTTCTATTTAATGCACAAAATAACTGTTTATTTATTCATTACGAAAATATTTGTAATTTACTTCGACAGTGGAAAAATAACGTACGGCTTTATTTCGTCCTTTCTTGAATACATATACATAATTACGGTCCATTTGCATCGTTTTTGTCGAAGTAATAAATTTGTAATCACACACAATCTCTGAATGTCCGAAATAGATTTTATGTCTCTTTTTGTTATCAATGCGCGTAACTACAACGCACACACTCCCATTTTGTAATCTACCCCTTTTTGTATCGTATGAGCAGCCAATCGATGTTTCCAGACAATTTATTTTCGACTACCTGATAAAGATCATCGTCACTATGCCGACATACAGCCGATGAACTGATTCCAAAAATTCTCAATTTTGCGACCAAAAAGAGTCTAAATTGTCCTCTCGCAGATAAAAACGATCTCTTAATTTAAAAGATAACTAAACCTCAATTCAAAGAGACCAAAATATACTCGTATTGTCTTTAAAAACACGACATGAGAATTTCTAAAATTTTATGGAAAAAATCTTATAAACTATTAAAATGTGTGCTTGAGTTATTTACAGTTACACTACAATCAATAATTTTTTCTCTAATTTTATGACGTAACGTTAAAGTCAACATGACATACGAGTAGTGTTATGGACATCTTATAACAGAAGTATGGAATTTTTCTTTAAACGAAAGAAAATGTTGTTGGAAATCAATTAAATTTTCGTATATTTAAAGAAATTTGTGTTCTTCAAACAAAGACAGATGAAATCTATGATTTAAGGGCAAAATTGTTTGGAATTTCAAGTCAACATTGTTTCAGTGTAGTGGGTTGTAACGAAATCATTCCTATTGATGTCGGTAGGTGCAGTTTTTTTAAATGTATTCCTATGAAAGGGTTGAACTTCGTGACGAAATTCCTTTAAGACCGGCGGCGTCTCGCCAGAATGGAATTTATTCTAATTCCTTTGTCGACATTCTCAACGGTGTTGTTACCATGTCACCCCTAAAATTTTTTGTCATTGTGAAAAATATAATTACGAATAAAGTAGCTAACTAATTGTGCCAGATATCTCAATTTCAAAATTTGGCTTATATGGGCGGGGCTACGCCCATTTGTCCGATTTGGTCCATTTTTGAACCAAACAACGTAGACTGTCACCAGATACATATTCACAAAATTACAGCACTCTCGCCCACAAATTGTGCAAGATATCTCAATCCGATCCCGTCCATTTTTGGAAAGTCCAGGACTAGTGACTCATCTCCAGCGACGAGGCACATTTTTACCTCAGTGGATTCGTTAACAAGCAGAATTGCCGCATTTGGGCAAATGAGATTCCACGAGTGATTATTGAAAAGCCGATGCATCTACTAAGATTGACTGCTTGGTGCAGTTTTGGGCTGGCGGCGTCATCGGGCCGTACTTCTACGAAATGAGGTCGGCCAAGCAGTTACCGTGAATGGTGTTCGCTATCGCGGGATGTTAACAGACTTCTTGTGGCCCAGAAATTGAGGATATGGACCTGGACGATATGTGGTTCCAACAGGATGATGCCCCATGCTACACAGCCAACGAAACAATGGCTCTTTTGAGCGAGAAATTCAATGCCCGTTTCATCTCACGTCGCACAGTTTCGTGATTTCTCTGTTTCGTGATTTGTCCAAAAATGGAAGGAGTAGACGTAGATCATCGAAATTTCGCATACGTAGTTTTTATAAGCAAAATAAGGAAAAACGAATTTTGGACCAAATCCGTCAAAGGACACGCCACCTCCCACATATCCTGAAATGCAAAAATACAATATTTTCTAAAACTGCCCACGGAATTCAACCAACTTTTGCTCAATATACTTCTAATTGGTTTTACATTAGAGCATGTGGTCGCTGAAATTGAAATTAAATTATCCTTAAATATGCAAATAGTGCAAAAATGACTTCAAATGTACTATGCGGCATATTTTATTGTCAGAAATATAATTTCTTTCGATTTTAATTCAATTTGAACTGAAAATTTTTTCAAAATTTTGATACATACTTAAAATATTTTGTTTAGATATAAATTATAATATTTATTGTAGGCAAATTTGCAAATATTTGCAGCTGGAATTTATTTAATTTAATTTCTAAATTTCTAACACAACAAAGAACACATACAACATCTTTAAAACTAACAACAAAATCCAGCAAAATTTAACGAGAGTACTAGAAAAACACAACTACAATTTCCACATGAAAATACTAAAGTTACACGCTGAAAAAAAATCGCTTCTGTAGTATATTGTCCCAAACATATTCGGCTTGAAACATATATATGTTTAGGGTACACTCTAAACATATAGTATTTGGTACACACAAACAAATTTATATTTGGGAAGATGTTGTTCTAAACAAATCTTTGTTTACATCGCAATATGTGTTTACTTTGGACGATTGTTTTCCGAAGCAAATAATTATTTGCATTTAAGTATTCAGAAAATACCTAAATTGTGTTTAATATTTCAGTAATTCAAACCTAATTTTTTAGAAAATTTTCAGTCGTAAAAATTGAAATCGTATAATCTTCGATCGAAATATATTACTTGGAGGATTGACAACTAATGATGGCTTAGAATACTCAGAAATTTTAAATGATTGATTTAAAACAGAAGTTACTGCTGCATTTTGTATTATAACTGGGTGTTCAATTCGAAACCAAAAAAATTAAAACTGAAATTCGAAAAATTCAACAAAAGTTTCGAAAATATTTTTTAAATAAAATATGTTTGGAGAAATTCCTAAACAATAATTTTATTTGTATTCAAACACATATTTTATTTGAGAAACTTAGTTTGCAAATATTATATGTTGTAACATATTAATATATGAGTTCCAAATATATTTTATTGATTTTCAAATAAAATTTATTTGCTCAGAAATACATAATGTTTAAAAATTTGTGTTCCAAATATATTTCCTTTCGATTCAAATATATCAAAAAAGGCGATTTTGCCCCGTGTACTAATACAATACAAGCAATATTAATATTGAGCGCAGACAAAGGAGGGAAGACAGTGGCAATGTGCAAAGATGATTATAATACGACCAATCTGCTCGTCGGTGAATTTACCGGCTTATGGCCTATCCAAACACATAGTTGACATTTTAAAGAATTTAACAAAGGACTCGGTGTATAACGTGAAAGATGTTGTACAATTTAAATCCAAAATTAGCAACGCACATTGTTAGGTCAACGTATTAATGTTTTGTATTTTGTTAATTTAGTCCCTAAAATTAAGTTTATTTTGCCTTCATTTTATTTCATTTATGTTGTAATTCATTCATGTTAATTATTGTATCTTATTTAAACTCATTTCGATTTATTTGTAATTCATGTTTTTATTACCAATGTACCACTGTGCGTGTCCGTCCTTTTGTTGTCGATGCCCTTTCGATGCTTTCTCTGCTTGCATCCATTGCAAGCAGAGCAAAGCAGTCGGTGGGGAATGACGTTTTGTTGCTCTGCTGTGTTTTCTAACGAGAGTTAGAAAACAGCAGCACGAGTATATTCATGTATGTTTGTGTGTTGTATGAATTCATATGTACGTGCGTAGACCCGTTGAGAGAAGACACTCAACTAGCGGCGTCCCTCTATGTACGTACATATGTATGTCAACATGTGTATATGTTGTATGTTGGATGTCTGTTTTCTGTCGCTTTGTCTGTCTGGCTCTTGGTACAAATAAAACATTGTCATTTTAGAATCAAAATCAACAGCAGCGTTTTTTTCGCGTTTTGTCGGTTTTCTCGGGTTTTAGTCTTTTACACTGAAGAAGAATCTTTCTGCAGTGAATATTAAATTAATAAATAATTAAATATTTAACTGCCGGTCAAGAAAACCCTCTTGATCGTACATTTTGGCGACCGTGACAGGACAGTGTAAACGTTCTAAAACCATTTTTCTCGTCGTGAAACAAACATTTTATCGAGTTTTTTTTCGTCGTATAAAAAATAATTCATTTGGCCCGAAACAAGTGATTTATACAAAATCAATTTCTCGTTGTTTTCTAACTAAAGAACAAACCTAACCAATAACTGTGTTGTGAACATCGATTCATCGTTTTGTGGAGATTTAATAATTTCATTGTCTCGTTTTAAATTATTAAAATACATAATTTTCATGGTTATTGTTGTAAAACACCAACAACTAATTTGTCTCAAAGCAAGTGATAAATAAACAATTTCTCGTTGTTATAGTTAACAAACAAACAAATCAAAACATCATTTTGGTGTCTATTGTTGTGAAGCATTTTGTTGTGTTGCATTTTAAAAAACTGTTCTGTCTCAAACACATATAATTAAAGCAAAAAATTAAAAAGAATTTTCATGGACATTATAAAACAATTTATCGTGTTATTTTAACAAACTGTTATGGTTCAAAGTTAATCAAACCAAACAAAAATTGTCGAATTTATTGTTGTGCCCCAGTTGACGCGTTACATAAGTTATCCCAGTGCTAGTGCTTGCCTCAAAACTTCGCCATTTTACAAAAATCATGACATTGGAAGAATTAAAACAACAACGTACCATTACGAAGAAAAATATTTCGCGCATAAAAACTGTGATTGACGCCAATGGCAAAAGCGAAGGTAAATCACTTTCTGCCGCGGAATTAAAATGTCGTTTGGGTATTTTGGAATCCTATTTTAAACAAATCCTATCAACCCAGAATAAAATTGAAAACATTGACCCTGAAGATAATGGCCGTGGTGACATCGAGGATTTATATTGTTACATCAACTCGCAAATACAACAACAACTTGCTGAGGATGGACACAACACAACATTTTCGGAATCGTCATTTGCTATTCCTGTTCCCACAAATAAGCTTCCTCGTCTTAAGTTGCCCAGCTTTAATGGAAAATACAGTGAGTACAAAAACTTTATAACATCGTTTAAACAAATCATCGATCGTGAACATGGGCTTTCAAATATCGAGAAATTCAACCATTTGCTGAACTGTCTCCAAGGTCATGCATTAGAAACCGTGAAAGCGTTCCAGGTTACTAACGAAAATTATCCCAAGGCTTTAGAAAGGCTAAAATCGCGTTACGACAATAGTACACTAATTTTTATGGAAAATATTACCACACTTTTCGAGCTGCCTGATGTCTCTAAATCTAATTCTGGTCAGCTTAGAAGCCTTGTGGATAATGTTTCTGCCATCTACAGTTCGCTGCAATCTCTTGGCTCGTCTAGCGACATCGTAAATGCAATGCTGATCCATATTGTAATTGAAAAAGTTGATATGGACACTAAAAGAAAATGGAAGGACTCTCTGGATTTTAGCAAGCTGCCAACATGGGACGATTGCTCAAACATCATCGAAAGAAGATGTCAGTATTTGGAATCATTGGACTCAAACTCTACCTCTCGTCGTCCAGATCATCATTCTGGAAAATCTAATCAAAAATCATCGAAACATGGCTACTCATTTTCGTGCTCAAAACGTGTTTGTGTCTTTTGTTCCAAATCTGATCATTCCATTACACAGTGCCAACGGTTTAAAGAATTAGATGTGCCGATTCGATTTGAAAATGTAAAAAAGCTCGGTCTTTGCATAAATTGTCTCACTAAAGGACATCAAATTACCAATTGTCCTTCCTCGTTTAAGTGCAAACATTGTTCTCGCTCGCATCATACAATGCTACATCGTTCTCAATCGGTTCAAAGGTCATCATCTCCAGATCCAACACCATCAACATCTCGTGCTTCCAGCAATGAAACATCTGCTTCTGTCCATGCACATATGGAAAATTCGTCGCCTCATGTACTTCTTGCCACAGCTATGGTTTTAGTTCGTGATAATTCTGGATCTTACAAATTGGGAAGAGCTCTTTTGGATTCCTGTTCTCAACTAAACTTTGTCACCGATGAGTTTGCACAACGATTAAATCTACAAAGGGTCAAAAAATCTGTCGAAGTGTCCAGTATTGGAAATTCTAGTACAAAAGTGAAACATAATTGTTCTACAAACATTAAATCTCGCATAACGGACTTTGAAGTGCCGCTTTCGTTTTGTATTACCCCATATATTTCGTATCAACCTGATTCTGAATTGGATGTATCATCTTGGAATCTTCCTCCGAATACACAACTAGCTGATGACTGTTTCTACAAATCAAGGAAAATCGACTTGCTTATTGGTACTGAAACATTCTTCGATATTTTGTCTGTTGGTCAAATCAAGCTTGGCCCAAATCTCCCGAAACTACAAAAAACTTTGTTTGGTTGGATTGTCACCGGAAAATATAATTCTTCGAAAAACAATAATTTTGGTGCTTCTTATTTGCTGTCAACTGAAGATAAAATCAACATGAATTTGGAACGTTTGTGGAAAATTGAAGAAATCGACGCTGGATCAACGAAAATGACACCAGAACAACTGGAATTTGAAAACTTTTTTCAAAATACTGTGTCTCGAGAATCTTCAGGTAGGATTGTTGTAAAATTGCCCTTTAAACAATCTTCAGACTCCCTAGGACTGTCACGCAATACTGCTTTTCTTCGATTTTCCGCTCAAGAAAGACGATTAGCCCGTGATTCAGACCTGAAGTCACATTATGTAGCGTTTATGAAGGAATATGAAGATTCTGGACACATGAGTCTGGTTAAAATACCTATTTTGGACGAACCCCATTATTATATTCCACATCACTGCGTTTTCAAGCCGAATAGTACATCTACAAAACTTCGTGTCGTATTTGATGCATCTTGTCCCACTTCATCACATACCTCTCTAAACGATATCCTGATGGTTGGCCCTACGATTCAAGACGGATTATATCTACAGGCAAGTTATGATTGACCAACATGACCGTAAGTACCAATATATTTTATGGAGATATTCTGAGCAAGAAGAAATTAGAACATACCAGTTAAATACTGTCACTTACGGAACATCTGCTGCCCCATTTCTCGCTGTACGCTGTTTGCATTATCTAGCCGATGAATACATCGATAGTTTTGAACTTGGAGCAACAGCTATCAAAAATTCGTTTTATGTTGATGATTTTCTCGGTGGTGCAGAAACAATTGAAGCATTGTCCGAACTTAAATACCAGGTGACAGAAATATTAAAAAAGGGTTGTTTTGAGTTAGACAAATGGCACTCAAATCATGAAAGCTTTCGCCATGACAAAACCATAAAGGACTTAAACTTAGATGATTCTGTGGTTACAAATGCGCTAGGAATTTCTTGGGATCAACAAAAAGATTTATTTCTATTCTCGTTTTTGTCGAAATTCAAAGTTGAAAATGTCTCAAAACGCTCAATTTTATCGTTATCATCTTCGATTTTTGATCCCCTTGGACTTTTGGCACCTATTATCATAAAAGCTAAAATCATTCTTCAAGAACTATGGATACTAAAAATCGGCTGGGACGAATCTGTCCCACAAGAAGTACACACAGCTTGGCTACAATTCGTCGATGATCTTCGATCGTTATCCTTGCTACATATTCCTCGCTATTGTTTATCATCCAGCTCAGAATCCATTCAGTTGCATGGTTTCTGCGACTCATCAATTCGTGCTTATGGTTGTTGCCTCTATCTCAGGGTTAAATCCAGTTCGGGTCAAGTACACTCCAAACTGTACTCTGCAAAATCAAGAGTTGCTCCTACAAAAAGAAAATCGCTGCCGAATTTGGAATTGTGTGGAGCTCATCTTCTCGCATAATTGTATTCAAAAATACAAAATCTTCTAAATATCCCAAGAAATTTTGTATTTTTATGGACTGATTCACAAATAGTTCTTCATTGGCTCAAACAACATTCATCTACTCTATCTGTTTTTGTCGGAAATCGTGTATCTGAAACTCAAGATCTCACCAATGGATGTAATTGGCGCCATGTACCATCGCATTTGAACCCAGCTGACATTGTTTCAAGAGGATCCACTGTTCAAGAATTAAACTCTTCAATTTGGTTTAATGGTCCTGATTTTCTTACCCTAGATCCTGAAAGATGGCCTCAAAATAAGTGTCATGAAATTGACCAGGACGAAGTAAATAAGGAGAAGCGAAAAACCACTCTTCACCTTCAAATTCAACCCAACAACGTTGGTGACTTAATTCAAAACTGCAGCTCATATTTGAAGATGGTTCGAGTTGTCGCATGGATCTTTCGGTTTTGGCATGTATTATCTTCCTTAAAATCTAATCATTTTATTTCTGACTCGTTACAGCCTCAGGAATTGGAACATGCTCTACTGGCGATTGTTTGGCACATACAACAACAACACTTCAAAGAAGACATTATGCGAGCAGCCAAAAAGAAAGATCCCCAAGGAGCATTAAAATGTCTTAACCCATTCATCGACTCTTCAGAGGGCTTAGAAATTCTAAAGGTTGGAGGCCGTTTAGAATTAGCTGATATTCCTGAGGCTCAGAAACATCCGATAATCCTGCCGAAAGACAACAATTTTGTAAGATGTTACATTCGACATCTTCACATCAAAAATTACCTCGCTGGTCCAAAGGCATTGATTTCTCTGACTCGGATGCGCTTTTGGATAATCAACTTGCGAGGCCTTTGTCGCAACATCGTGAATTCCTGCCCACAATGCATACGATATCGCCCAAAACTTCTTCAACAAATGATGTCAAATTTTCCAGCAGATCGACTGAACCCATTCAGAGTTTTCGCAAGATGTGCTGTGGATTTTTGTGGCCCTGTTAGCACATATCTTCGCATTAGAGGAAAAATTCCATACAAAACGTACATCGCCGTTTTTGTCTGTCTCGCAACGAAAGCTGTCCATATCGAAGCCGTCTCTGACTTGTCAACAGATGCCTTCATCGCTGCTCTCAAAGGGATGATTGGTAGAAGAGGTTTACCAACCGATATATTCTGCGACAACGGCACAAATTTTGTGGGGACAAATTCCAAACTTAAGGATTTGAAGACATTTTTATTTGACGGCCAGAATCAAAATTCAATAATCAATTTTTGTTCCAACGAATTTATTAATTTTCATTTTATTCCCCCCAGGGCACCCCACTTTGGTGGTCTTTGGGAGGCAGCCGTCAAATCAGCTAAAGGTCACCTAAATCGGACTCTCGCTAATTCTCGCCTCACCTATGAAGAACTTGTCACTGCTCTGGTGGAAATCGAAGCAATATTGAACTCTCGGCCAATTTCTCCGATGTCATCTGACCCAAGCGACTTTGAGGCACTTACCCCAGGTCATTTCATAATTGACAGCGCTTTACGTTCTCTCCCTGAACGAGATGTTTCAACGAAGAACCCAAACAACTTGGAGCACTGGGCTCAAATAACCGCTATAAAACAACGATTTTGGAAGAAATGGTCTCACGATTATCTCAATGAACTACAAGTGCGAAACAAATGGACTGCCTCAAATTCCAACGTTGCTGTTGGCTCTTTGGTATTGGTTCACGAAGACAACATCCCCCCTCAAAAATGGCTCATGGGCAGACTCATCAACGTTATCCCTGGTCGGGATGAACGAATCAGAGTAGCTGATATTAAAACTGCCAGAGGAATTATACGCCGACCTGTCCATAAACTAGCGTTATTATTGAATTGAAAGTGCCCTTTCAATGGGGCCGGTATGTTAGGTCAACGTATTAATGTTTTGTATTTTGTTAATTTAGTCCCTAAAATTAAGTTTATTTTGCCTTCATTTTATTTCATTTATGTTGTAATTCATTCATGTTAATTATTGTATCTTATTTAAACTCATTTCGATTTATTTGTAATTCATGTTTTTATTACCAATGTACCACTGTGCGTGTCCGTCCTTTTGTTGTCGATGCCCTTTCGATGCTTTCTCTGCTTGCATCCATTGCAAGCAGAGCAAAGCAGTCGGTGGGGAATGACGTTTTGTTGCTCTGCTGTGTTTTCTAACGAGAGTTAGAAAACAGCAGCACGAGTATATTCATGTATGTTTGTGTGTTGTATGAATTCATATGTACGTGCGTAGACCCGTTGAGAGAAGACACTCAACTAGCGGCGTCCCTCTATGTACGTACATATGTATGTCAACATGTGTATATGTTGTATGTTGGATGTCTGTTTTCTGTCGCTTTGTCTGTCTGGCTCTTGGTACAAATAAAACATTGTCATTTTAGAATCAAAATCAACAGCAGCGTTTTTTTTCTCGTTTTGTCGGTTTTCTCGGGTTTTAGTCTTTTACACTGAAGAAGAATCTTTCTGCAGTGAATATTAAATTAATAAATAATTAAATATTTAACTGCCGGTCAAGAAACCCCTCTTGATCGTACACACATATTGAAGATGACGAATTACTTATATCATTTGACTTAATTTCTCTGTTCCCCAGTATACCAGTAAATTTAGCCATAAATATGATAAAGGAAAAATGGAACAAAATTGAAGAATATACAAAGATCCCGATGAATTTATTTATAGAAATATTGACGTTTTGTATAAAAGATACCAGGTATTTTATATATGAGGACAAGGTGTACGAACAACGAAAAGGATTACCAATGGGATCGCCTGCGTATGGCCACCTGGACGCTTCAATACAAAAATTGACTATCAAACCAAAATTATGGACAAAGTATGTGGACGATCTATTCTGTATTGTGAAGAGGACAGAAGTAGAAAATACTCTGACAACATTAAATTCCTTCAACAACCAGATACAAATTACTATGGAAAAAGGAGAAAACAGCAAATTACCATACCTGGATACAGTTATACATAGACAAGGCCCCCTGCTAAAGTTAGACTGGTATCAAAAGAAAACAGCATCCTGACGATTGATAAATTTTTCCTCTAAACATCCCAGACGAATAAAAATAAATACGGCGACCAACTTTACCAACAGGGTACTCAGCATCAGTGACCCCATCTTTCATAAAACTAACGAAGAGAAAATACGACAAATCTTAGAGATGAATGACTTTCCAAATCAAGCAATCGATGGACTCATATGGCATGTAAAGGAGCGACAACGAGAGGATCAAAAAGAGGCCATAGCAAAGATGTACAAACCACTGACGTACATTCCAAACTTTTCAGAAAGGTTTTGCCATTCAAACATTTACAATGGAGACAATTTCCAGTTAGCACAAAGGACGTACAATGCTGTGAAAAACTTCTTCAGCAACACTAAATCAAAAGTCAAAAAAGGAGGACATATCTAACGTAGTTTATAAGATTAAATGTGAGGGTGACAAGACCAAAATATGTCAGAAGGTATATATTGGCACGAAAAAATCAAAATTAAAAACTAGAATATCCGGACACAGGTCTGATCAGAAAGCTACTGACAGACCTATAGAACAAAAGACGGCGCTTGCAGCACATTGTTCTCTGACGGGACATAAGCCAAATTTGAAAGAAGTTGACATGATGACACAGGAGAAAAAATACAAATGTTAGAAATGTTACACATAATGAATGTACCAAACGATGAGAGAATGAACTATAAATCTGACACGGACCATTGTGCACAGATTAACAGAAATTTAGTAGAAAAATACGGACGAAGGAAATAATTTGTTAGTTAATCGTTAACTATGTTAAGAAGTAGTCGATAGTTTCTGTTCTAAATGTAATTATTGTGATATTATTTTTGTTTTTTAAACATGTTTGTATAATTTGTTAGTTATTTGTCTTTTAAAGTGAATTTGCCTGACGATGTCTGTCGAAGACAGTCGAAATATTGGAAACAAATAAAATTGAAACTATTTAAAACAACAAATCCATCGTTTTTTAAATAATACATGACCTCAAGCCCAAGCATCAATAACTTCATTTCATTTAAAACTACTACATTATAGCTAAAAATTAAAATAATTCCGTTGGTAAACACAAAAAGGGTACACTTAAAAAACAAGCGTGTGTTTCTGTACACACAAATTATCCTAACGGTACTTTCTATACGAGTTATATTTGGACCAACAAATTGTTTTGTCGTATTGCAGAAACATTTTTGTACAACAACAAGATACACGTTTTGCAATTATTTATGAATACATATTAATTTTAACCCTTAAAAGATCATACAAATTTTAAATTATTTGATGTGATAAATATATATGTGGGCACACAACTTCAACTTTGAATCCCCATATCTCTGAAACGGCTGAATGAATCTAAAAAATATTGTATGTGCTTTCTAATCTAACTGTTTTTCATCGATTCGTGCAAATAAATTTAAAAATTCCAACATCGACTGCCGGTATTTTTGACCACGCTCGCGACTCTGTGCGTCGTGGCAATGTTAATTGGCCGCCACGATCATGTGATTTGACACTGTTGGACTTCTCTCTTTGGGGATATTTAAAAGAAAAAGTGTACGTCAATAAGAGCCAAGAACAATTCAAGAGCTAAAGGATGAGATAATTCGGCACATTAACGACATCAGTTATGTCTCAGGGTCAGTGAAAAGGACCATCGGATAGAGGTATACCACCGAAGCCGTGGCGAACATTTGGCCGATGTTTTGTTTCACGCATCATAATAAAAAATATTAAGATAAATCTCTGAACACTTTTCGTGTTATTTACAATTAACATCGTGCGTTTTGGTTGGACCACCCTTTATATAGATGAACACTGCATATTTACGCACTGTACTCATGTGTTCCAATAAAAACCAAGCTTCATCTATGCAGTTAAAATTATCCCTACTTTTTAATTTGACTTGCCTCATCTTATTTGTTTTTTGTCATTGCATACGCAGCTAATTTATATCTATCGACCATTTTTTTTGTGAGCTTTTTAAGAATTTAACTATGTACATTTAATGTATTGCGATTAGCTATGTACACACCCACCGTGTCAGATTGTACAATGTTATCGACTCTGTCAAAGCGCTGACAATGTACTGACAATGACAGTTTGTTAGCAAAAGGTGAATTGTGAGTTCAGACGATTGCAAGAAAACCTTGCAATTTCATATACTTACAATATATTTTGTAAATATTTATATGCAGGATTGCCAATATATTTTTTTTAAAGATATTTTGCTGACAACATTTTATGATCTGACCAACGAGTGTAAAGGTAAGTACACACGATTTGCAGATCGGACAACATTGCCAGAAAAATGGCGTAAAAATGCAACCCTATGAATTTACAACCGTGTGAACACACAATTTTTGTTTTGCAACGTTAGCAGAAAAGTCATTGCGAGATAAGTTGCAGATTGTTATATGTGCGAAGTTTATGCATGTGACAACGGCGCCATTGCCAGAAAAACATTTTATTTGCAACACTGACTTTAATGAATTTTTATTGGCAATCCTGCATATAAATATTTACAAAATATATTGTAAATATATGAAATTGTAATGTTTTCTTGCAATCGTCTAAACTGTCAATTCACCTTTGCCTAACAATCTGTCATTGTCCGTATATTTGCAGCACTTTAACAGGGTTGATAACGTTTGCCGAACTGGCAATCGTCTATATGTACTCAGCTTAACTAGCTGTAGAAAACGTATTTTGGTTCTACTGGACATTTTGATATTTTTGCTAATATTTCCAAAGACAAAAATACTAAAGATACGGCAGATGGTTTGCACACAATATACCGAAGATGGCGTTGTTTCATTGGGGCCCAATCTTTTACTCGAGAAACAGATGTCGTTAGTGCATAAAGGTCTAATCTTTTTTTTAAAGAACGGCTGGACTAAGGAATTTCCCACTTAATTATTTCTCCGGGACTTGGTATTATTAAGAAATTGAAGTAAAAGTAGAAATATCGGTAAAACTGGTGAAAATTAATTCGTAGTTTATTAGAAATGAATACTGTACTGTACACTTGTGTTCCAAGAAAAACCAAGCTCCATCTATGCGGTTAAAATTATCCTTATCGGGTAATTTGATTTGCCTCATCTTTAGTATTTTTGTCTTTGATATTTCAGTAAACCACAAAAAAGCTCCATCTATGCGATTAAAATTATTTATGATTCTTGTCTTTGCTCATTGTGTGTAAATTGAATATGGCAATGCTGTTCTGTTTCAGGTTGGTGTATTCGATACATTAGACAAAGAGTACAAAGCAAAGACAAAAATACTAAAGACAAAGACAAAAATACTAAAGATACGGCAGATGGTTTGCACGCAATATACCGAAGATGGCGTTGACTCATTGGGGCCCAATCTTTTACTCGAGAAACAGATGCCGCTAGTGCATAAGGGTCTAATCTTTTTTTAAAGAACGGCTGGACTAAGGAATTTCCCACTTAATTATATCTCCGGGACTTGGTATTATTAAGAAATTGAAGTAAAAGTAGAAATGTCGTCAAAACTGGTGAAAATTAATTCGTAGTTTATTAGAAATGAATACTGTACTGTACACATGTGTTCCAAGAAAAACCATGCTCCATCTATGCGGTTAAAATTATCCCTATCGGGTAATTTGATTTGCCTCATCTTTAGTATTTTTGTCTTTGCTAAAGATACGGCAGATGGTTTGCACGCAATATACCGAAGATGGCGTTGACTCATTGGGGCCCAATCTTTTACTCGAGAAACAGATGCCGCTAGTGCATAAGGGTCTAATCTTTTTTTAAAGAACGGCTGGACTAAGGAATTTCCCACTTAATTATATCTCCGGGACTTGGTATTATTAAGAAATTGAAGTAAAAGTAGAAATGTCGTCAAAACTGGTGAAAATTAATTCGTAGTTTATTAGAAATGAATACTGTACTGTACACATGTGTTCCAAGAAAAACCATGCTCCATCTATGCGGTTAAAATTATCCCTAATAAAATGAGACCATTCCGAAGAAAATCGCTGTATAATATAAAATGTTGTAGCGATTTTCTTGAATTCGAAAATTTGCTCTAATTTCTACAAAATAGACTTTAGCAAACAAAACATTTTTTCCCTTTATTAGTAACAAAAAAGAAAGAAAAATTTTACACTTAGCCAAATTCCAAAATCGTGTCGACCGGCGGAATTGAAAATAATCGGTATTTAATATCAAAAATTTACAAATATAAATTTAATATTGTATTGCATTACAATATGTGAATATCAGCATTATGCTTTGTGTTCAAAATGTGTTCAAGTTTATTATAACAAAAAATAAATATTTTTATAAAAAAGAAAAAATGTAGAAAACTAATTTAACTTTGTGTTTACTTTTTTCGATCAATGAACTAGTAAAAGTATTAGGCACATTTAAGAGAGAATTTACAAAATGTCTTTTCCTTTACCAGTTTTTACTCGACGAGTGAAAGTAGTAACATTCAAAATATTTTGAAAGGCATATAAAATAAACTTCAAATAGAAGAAGTCTTTCAGATCTTTCTAGATTTGTCATATATACGTTTGTACAGAAAACATGTTTAATTTCAGACCATTTTTTAATTATTTCTCTTTTGCTCGATTTAATTTTTAAGGGAAAAATCTATTTTTACACTGTGCTCATACTTCCAACTAAGTTGTACAATAAATGTGTATCTGTTATGTTGCACAATAAATCGTAAGCCGAAAAGCCGCCGCCGCCGCCGAACCATCTTTGGACAAGCCGACAATTTTGCCTCGGCTTCGTTCTCTGCGGGGAAGCAGTGAATGGGCCAAAATCGGAAAATTCGATTTTTATCGGCTATGTTAGGGTAATCTGTGTAAGGTAATGTACACCAAACTGCTGATTTATAATTTTTTCTTGCAGGGGTATTTTTTCCATTTCATTTCACACTGAAATCCCAAAAAAAACACAGTTGTGAAAAAATGAGTGAAATTTTTTCATTTGTGGTACTATATTTATTTCAACGTGAAAAATTTACATGTTGCGCCGCTAGTAGCGAATCACAAGAGGCAATTTTTTCCCAACAAGTGCCAATGTTCGTAGGAGAGCGAGGCAGACGGAAAGAGCTCTCTCCTATAAACTTTGACAATTACTTACAATTAGATAGTATATATGATTCAAAATTTCAATCAGATCGGTTAAGGATTGTCTGTTACGTGCTCCTTTTCGCGGCAAGGGGACAACTTTGTCATGGCACCGACTAGCTCAATCTCCTCTCAGAGTAGGTACCATCCCATTTTCCCCGCGTTAAGGTACGCAACAATATGGCGCCCAAACGAAAGATGAACGTTATCCTGCATAACGTTTTATGAAAAATGTTTGTGTAGATCACCTAAGCACGTGACAATAGACCATTAAATAGAAAGAAATACATTTCAACTGGGAATCAGAAGTTAGAATAAAAGTGAAGGTTACGTAGCCATTCTGTCTTACGGACAGAACTTTGTTGTACGCTAATGTTCAGATTTATAGACGGACGATGAAAAGTAGAAATGGAAGATTCAGAAACCGAATAAGGTAGAGAATCATACTATGCTATTTGCACGTATTATTCGTGATAGAAATTGAAAATTAGTTTCAGCTTAAAATTCGAATGTGTAACAGATTCCATGTCAAGGATAACCGCTCTAGAGCATATTTAGAGGACAGAAGTATCTGTAGGTACGGACTGAAATCTAATAGGGTCATTGAGATGACGTATCAGGACACATTTCGAAAGGAATATTACATATCTCATAACGTAATTGTGTTTACCATATTCAATTAGAGCTCAGAGCCAAATTGTAAAACCGCGCAAATCGCTTTCACTTTACTGACCCCTATGTATATGAATAAGTTATTTATTTTAAGATTTTTATAGTTGTTGCATCAAGAAGTTATTTGCTAATAATTACGTACCGCGAAATCTTGAGGAAGTAGTCAAGAATTCGTTCCGATTTGTTAGTCGTCTTAAGTGATGAGTGTAGAAACTCGGTCCCAGGCTAGAAATAGAAAAAGAAGTATGCCTGAATTTTTTGATTTAAATAGATCAACGTATATAGAAGATAAAAGGAAAAAGGGTAATACTGATTCCGATATGGCTGAAGGTGGAAACGACGAGGATATGCCGTTCAGGGACATGTCACACACTACATATTATAACCAGACCTCCTGCCACCAGTAACCAGTATCAACAACCAACCGGTTCAAATACCATGAGATGATACGGCGACGCCCTAGTTTTCCAACGGATTTTAGAGAGTATAGTCCGGGCGGTTCAAGGCGAGATGGGTGACATTAGGAAAACTCTGGGGGAGTTAGCTATGACTCTACGGGAATTAACAATGAAGACAGTTAACCAACCCGACGGGGAAGTTCAGGTTGTCACCGGTGGAGCTGATCGTGTCCCGCCTGGAACAGAATCCGGAAGAACAACTGCTCCGTAAGTTCCTCCAACTATTAATTCGTCGTCTGGAAATCAGAGGAAAGATTTCAATGCAATTAGGATAAACAAATTAGGTTTAATTTTTGATGGCAACTCGAATGGTTTAGGAGTACAGGAATTTGTTTATCGGTTACAATATTTCCAATGGCAGTATGGGATCCCATGGGCAGAGGTAATAAGGGACTTTCCTTTAAATATAACAGGTCCACCCGAATCGTGGTACTGGCTGTTTCAAAAACGAACCGATTTCATGATTGAAACAATTAAAACATAGCCTTTTGAGCCAGTACCAGACTTCTTGGTCGAATTTTGAAATATTGACAGACCTTGCTCAAAGAAAGCAACAAGTTAACGAGTCAATAGATAGCCTTTTCCACGTTATGGGTCAAATTAGGGCAAAACTAGTTCAACCAATTTCAGAGTTTGATATGATCAAGATCATGAAGAAAAATGTTAGAGAAAGTATTGGGAGAGTTGTTTACCCGATACAAGTTTCTTTCGCAGAACAACTCCGAATCGAGTGTAACGAAGCGGAAAAGAATTTTCCAAAGCGTGACAATCGATATATGCCAATGCACCAACGTCCGGTTAGACAAGTAAGAGAACTATATTCCGATTTCACCTCAAATTGTGAATATGGTAACTCAGTGAATAAAGAAGTATCTGAAGTTCAATATGACCGTCAGTCTACGTCTTCGATTGCTTGTTGGAACTGTAGGAAAACGGGACATACATTTCGAGAGTACGAGGCTACTGTCAGAACCCCTTTCTGTTACAAATGTAGTAACCCAGGAACCACTTCTCCGAAATGTAATGTGTGCCAACAGGGAAACCGGTCCAAGGGCGTAGAGAATCAGGGGGGACTACATCCAAAGGAGAACCCCTTCCGAACAAAATAATTAAAATACATGGAACTACAAATAATACAGCACAAACATTTTTGAGATCAAATGAGAAAAATTATGACCCAAGATCTCGACATTACTTACCCATTGAAGTGAGAAAAGATAATTATGATAAAGTAAGGGCGAGGATTTTTGGTTCCAATGACGAATCAGAAATAGGAATTAAAAAAATGCCCAAAGTAAGACAAAAATTTGCAGAGAAGAGGCGAAACATGAAAATTGTAATTGAATCGACCAAAAGGGCAAATGCAACAGATCCGAGGGCTTTTGCAGAAGTTTATATTCAAGGAGTAAGAATGAAAGGGCTCTTAGATACGGGCGCGTCAGTGAGCATCTTAGGAAAAGGCTGCAGGGAACTCGTAGAAAAGTTGGGGAACATCATTAAAACCATCTTTGCGAGTGTTAAGACAGCGGGAGGCCAAAAACATCGGATTCTGGGCAAGGTGCCTTTAATGACTCAATACAAGGAAACCATGAAAGAGATGGAATTTTATTTATGTCCTGATTTAAAGCAGGAATTGTACCTTGGCATCGATTTTTGGAAGTTATATGGATTGGCCTCGGACATTATTAAGGCAGATGAACTAGATATTGAGAAAATTCAACAAGATATGAGCAAAGATGTATACGAATGTAAACTGAATCCACACGACTTAACGATGGAACAAAATCAAAAGTTGCAAGCAACAATAAGAAAGTTCGATACGTTTGAGGAAAGGGGCTTGGGCAGAACTGGTCTGGAGAAACAGTCGATCAAGTTAGTTGAAGAGGCAGTACCTGTGAAGGACCGCCATTACCCGATTTCTCCAGCAGTTCAAGCCATAGTATACGAGGAAATAGATAATATGATCAAGCTCAACGTGATTGAAGAGAGTGAAAGTCCGTGGAGCAACCGGACAACAGTCGGGCTAAAGTGCATTTTACGTCCCACAAACTCGATTTCTTTGAAATTTTGCACAATGGCGAGTAGAACCGAAAAGTGAAAAAAAAATGGAAAAGTTTGCTCTGAAGGGTCCAGGAGGCCTTCAAAACCCCCAAAAATCGAAAAATAAATGCTTTCCCTTAATGTTGTTCAAATACAAAATATAAAAAAGTTTGCTATGCAAGGTGTTTTTTTAAATATCGAGTAGTTTTTTTTTTGTCGAAAAAATTTTTTTGTTTTTAGTTTTACAAAATTTATTATTAAAATGACATTATTTTAATAAATAAGGAAGATGAAAACAAAACCCCAAATTTCCATATTAAAAAATTCAAAAGTTCAACTTTGACCTTGAATTTCTCAATAACTGCTGCCCCGATTTTATTGAAATAAAAACTGTCGAAAAGCTTAAGGAGTTACTTGTCGAACAAAAAAATTACTAAAATATCTCTATCGGTTCCAAAGTTACAGAGTTTTGGCCAGTAAAAAACGACCCTGAACCACTGTGCGACGCACTATGGGACAAATGACCCGTTTCACTTGCCAAAACCTGATAAAAAAAAACACTTCAGAATAACGGAAAATGTCTTTGGTTTTCTTGTAAAAGAATGTCCCGTCAGGTGTCAAAAGTGTATTTTTATAGTTGACTAACAAAAATGGTGCCTATTTTCTTCTGAATTTTAAAGAACTCGTTTTCACAAATTTGCTGGACAAGAAATTGGGAACTATTTATATGGAAGATAGTGTATGTGGTAAGTATTTAAATTGCGTGAAAAATAACTGCGAACTCATTCGGGGATGTGAAAAAAATTTAAGTGTTTGATGTTGCCTCGTGACGCACAATTGGAAAAAGGGGTAAATACGCGCACATAGCAGTATTTTCTATCTCATGACTATACCGTTAGAGATAGAGTCATATAGTTTGGACGTACTTTAAGAGAATTCTGTGAAGAAGAAATTGTTGTACCCAGATGTTATTTTACTTTACCATGTATCGTACAGTGGGGCTAGCTAGTGACTTCGTGGAATTTAGTGTAAACATCGGAATATCGTGCCAACTTCTGTGATCTTGATTTCAATTTAAAGCTGATAAAATTTTGTTCAAAATCTATTTGAGTTACTTGATTGTGTGTTGCTGCGTTTTAAATATATAGACCATTGAAGTTCAAAATTTTTTTTGTCTACATTGCGTTAAAAGTCTAAAAACCGGGCAATGTTTTTGAAATTGAAACCAAAACAACATAAATAGAATTAAATCGTAGTCTGTATTATTTTTGAAAGCTGAAGTCTTGTACTATAATGCACTTACACAATGAGTCGTCGACTCTTAATAAAAAAGTTTAATAAAAAACAAAAATAAATAATCGGTCCACCCTAATATACATAAACTGCAGAAGCATTTAACTATATTTTATAGTTTTTGTAGAATACGTAAGCTATAAAAATTACACATATAAACCTATTAATATTAGTAAGATCGCTATTTTTGATCGTATGACACTACAAATTTGCAGCCGGACTTGTACCGGTCGTATTTATGTTCCGATTTTGACAAAATTTCGTTAAAGTTATTTTTTTGAACCAAGAAAATCGGTCCATATGTTTCGGGAAAATCGGTTCATAGATAGATGTAGCTCCCACACAAATTTTCTATATATAAAGTAAAAAGACACATATTTAAAGTGCAAAAATTTGCCATAATCGCAAAAAGTCGCAGATAAACTATGTACTGTTGGATTCACAACTAAGTCATCTCTCTTCTCAATGTCATATGGTAGTAATCCCACGTGATCCAAAAAAGTTGTGTTCCATATACTGTGGATAATTTTTTTGAAAAAAAAAACTGTATTTTTACTTTAAAATATCTCTTAATTTAAAGACTTTGAAAATACGTCGTATCATCGCCATGTTATTTGAATTTGTTAGAAAAAAAGACAAACTTTTAATGGTCATAACTCGGAATCGCCTAGAGATATTTTCATAAAATTTGAAGTTATTTTCATTAAATGTTATCCACAATAAAACAACATTTCCAAAAAACTGATTTTTGAAAATTTTCTTGGCCTAAGGACGATCCCTACTGATAATATATTGAAATTGGTCAAAATCAGTTCAGATTTAGATATAGCCCCCATATAACGGGTGATCCAAGTAGAGGTACTTTCTTCAGTAGCCTTTTTTTGATAGATCACGTGTGGGTCGTGTCATGTTATTTTTGTTAAGTATTGTTTGGCATTTCATCATGGACTTACGCCTGAACAACGTTTACAAATCGTTCAACTTTATTACGAAAATTCACGTTCTGTGAGGAATGTGTTTCGTTCACCTCGCTTAACTTATGGTCAACATAATCGGCCTACTGAGCGTACTATTCGCAAGATACGCCCTTTTTATATTAAGCCATCGATATGTAGGTATATGCTTCATTCGCTTACATCCGTATTTTATTTCCCATCTATGAAATTTTTGGAGGGGATTTTCATCATTATTTATTTTAGATTGAGATCAACAATATGTATGTTTTTGTTCTGTTCTAATAAGGTGGTGTAGGGATCATATAGTCGGCTCCGCCCGACATTTGTCTTTTCTTACTTGTTTTCAAATTAATTAGTGTGGGAGATACCGGAAGATGTTGCCAAATACTTGAATTATTCTCTGAACCGCGACTACGGAAAATACGTAGCGACTCAACAATGTGCTATGTTTTGCAGTGTAGAATATAAAATAATTTTTCATTACACAGAATGTTGACCATTTGCGAAAATGTTACTAGAACTTACATTATGGGGTCATTCGGTCACATAAGAGCCAGCCATACCATATGCACGGATTAAAAACTTCTGAAACGGATTTTCTCTAACATACATATATGGAATCCTTGTTCACTGTGGCCAATAGTAAATGACTTATACACTCCCTTCCCTTTGTTAGGTTACAAAAATACATGAATAGCCTTTTGTTATGAATTGGAAATCCGTATAATCCTATTAATTTCAACTTATAAGTAACTAGAGATATTTTTTCTTACGTCTAAGTCGTGAAGCAGATCTTTGAATGGAAACGCTTACAAAAAAACAAGTAAGAAAGTTCAGTCGGGTAAACCGACCTATATATCCCCTCACCTTGTGTCCCAAAAAAATATTCGTATTTTTTTTTCATTAAATTATTATCAATTTAAATTGCATTTAATAACTTTAAAGTATGTACTGGTATTATAATTAAAAGTTGTTTACCTTTGGTACAAAATGGTCCATTTGTGTGGGAGGTACCAAAAGGGGCGTTCCAATTATGCCACTTTTCTCTAGACTCTAGGTACTATCAAAGCATTGCACTGTATGAAATTTCAAGTATTTGTATGCACTGGTATTAAAGTTATACGCTGGTAACTTTTGGTACAAAATGGGATTTGTATGGGAGGTACCAAATTGAGCGTGGCAACTTCGCCCATTTTTCTCGAGGTAATAGTGACTAATAAACTAATACTATGTGTAGAATTTTAGAGGATTCAAATAAGTAGTATAGATGTTATTAAATAATCAATATTTCACTAAATGTTAACCCATTGTGGGGGAGGTACTAGAAGGAGTGGGCCAATATGGACCATCTTCGAACTTAGCCGGATATAGAAGAAAATATTACCACATACCAAATTTGAAGTCAATCGGTTACTCCTTTCGAGAGTTATCGTGCGCACCAGCCAGCAGACAGACAGACGGACGGGCATTGCCCATTCGACTTAAAATGACCCAAAACGGATATCCGCCAAACATACTTGGGGTCTTAGGTCACTCCTTCGATGTGTTACACTTTTGGTTCGTAGCAAATGATACACTATACCCTCCTATCTAAGGTGAGGGGATAATCATGTTTTATAAAATAGGCTGCAATAAAATCATATAACATATAATTTATTTACTTATGTTTGACAATTTGAAATGTACGTATAAACATAGATTATTTTCATTTTAAAATATTCGGATTCAAGGAGAATTATCGCTGCACCTAAAGTTGTTAATAAAAACGACATACATTCATCAAATAAATACAGGGTTTTCCAACAAGAGGTGTTATTTTGAATCACCCGGTATTTTGGTAGCTGTCACTTGCATTTTATTCTTTGACATTTGACAAGTAGAAACTACGCGATTACTAAAAATGGAACGATACACGATTCAACTATTAATTTATAATAATTCGAAAATCATCAAAAAAAAAAAGAAGTCTCTACATCCTCAACGTGTGACTGTTTGGTGCGGTTTATTGTCCGGCGGGGTCATTGGACCTTACTTTTTCGAAAATGAAGTTGGATCAACAGTTACGGTGAATGGATTGCGCTATCGAGAGATGATTAATGGTCGGAGTTGGATGGTATTGATCTGGACTACGTTTACTTTCAACAAGACGGCGCTACGTGCCACACAAGCAACGAAACCATTGCTCTGTTACGGGAAAAGTTTCTGGACCGTGTTATCTCTCGAAGAGGTGATTGCAATTGGCCACCGAGATCTTGTGATTTAACACCTTGCGACTTCTTCCTTTGGGGCCACGTAAGATTCAACAACATGCAGCGTCGATTCAAGACCTCAAAGATAGAATTCGTGAGGCTATCGAGGACATAGGGCAGCCACTTTGCGATTTGGTTGTGGAACATTTCATGAAAAGGATATGGTCCTGTAAGCGTGGTCGTGGTGGCCATTTGGCTGATGTTGTTTTTTATTATTAACGGCATACCTTTCTCTTTATTATGAAATAAACATCCGATCATTGATCTCAAAAAATTGCATTTTTCTTTGAATACACTACGCAACAAAAAAATTTTTTTTGTGTCCTAGACCTAGAAATTATTTTTTGTATAGATTGTGTCATACTGTTATATAAAATCAAAACCAAAAATTGTTTATGGATAAATTTTTTTAGTATTTGCAATATAATTTTGCAATATAGTATTAGTATTTGCAATATAATTTTTGGAGTATATGCCCGATCAGGTCGACTTATACGTTAAATTGAAGCTATTAATGTGGGCTACCAATGTTGGAAATATCTCTTTCACTTAGAAACAGTGGTTTAGTAACAGTCATTAAACAAATTGGAAAAAGTAGATTTTTTTCAAAAAAAAATCCTGTGACAAAAAAAAACATAAAAAAAAGAAAAAAAAATCGAGAAAAAAATATTATATTTTATTTTTTAAAAGTTTGCACCCTAGCGAAGAAAATAATGCCTATTTGAAAAAATCTATGGATAAATGTAGAAATTATAGCCCTTTTGGTAGAGGTAAGAGAATTTCAAAAAATCTTTTTTTTTTTAATTTCTGTTTAAATAGCGATTTTAGTTATTACTTTTATTTATATTATGTACATTTGAGTTTGTTTAAAACCAAAGACCGCTGACCGAATATCGAATAAACAGTTCCGATTAATCAGTAAATAAGCGTTCGTTTATTCACTAAAATGGGATTATTTGAAATACAAATTCAAGAAAATGTGTATAATAAATCTTACAATTTTTCGTATCTATTCCACACAAGGTTTTTAACGTAATGAAAAAATTATATTAAATATTGACGAACAAATTCTAGATTCCAAAATCGAATATAAGTTCAAAACGTTTTTCTATAAACAAGTGAACGAATAATATATAAGCAATAAATAACAGAGTTCTTTGTTGACGTTTATAGATTTCGGAATCGGTTTCTATAATGAGGAACCAAATATAATCTCCCATCATTCTTTCATCACAGTGCCCTTGGTAACGCCGCTCGATGGACTTCATTTCTTGGTGAAGCCTTTCGCCATGTTCGTCGCTTAAATGAGAATGAATTTTGAGGGACATATTTACACCTTTTGGAATACATTAAGCGAAAAATAAGTTGGAAGAATACATACATATGTGTTATATACATAAATATAAAAAATATATTTCTAACCAATCTTTTAATAATTTTTTAACAAATCATTAATCATTGTTTCATATTGCGGGCTTTTATTGGATCCAAGGAAATTTGAAACTACAAGCTTAAACGACCTCCATGCTGCAATTTCATCCGACGTCAAGTATGATTCGAAATTCACATCTTTCATCAGTTTCCTTATTTTAGGCCCATCAAAAACACCTTCTTCGATTTTTTGAAAAGAAAGACTTTTAAATAAACGTTTTAAATATGATAGTGAATTACCATCTTCCCTTAAGGCTTTTACAAAATTTTTAAAGAGCGCCAGCTTAATATGCGGTAGTGGCAAAATATCGGCTACCCCATAGACATAACACCAACTACTTTTAAATCGCAAAAAAAATTCCAAACTTTCTTTACTGCTGTCAACAAGTAACCGCCATTCCTTTGAATTGTATGTTTCATTAAGTTCCTCGAACAATCCGGGAATGTCCTTGCAAAAGCATCTGTTATCCACAGTTGTATACAATTGTTTGTAAGGTATATCACGGACTCTATAATATGATATGTTAACATCTGGGGTCAAAATATTGCACTGTTTTATCCCAGATGCAAGTAGTTCTGCCTTATCTTTGGTCAGTTCCAAATCTCTCACTAGATCAATGAGTTGAAACTGAGTTAAAAGCAATGACTTCTGACTCAAACTTGAATCGCTCAGAGTTGAGTACTCAGTTGAACTTGATGATGGTTCCGTAATTAGGCTGTTAGCTATACTTGGACACTTGGGAATTGGTATTGTTTCCGAATGTGCAACTGGCAAAGTGACAGATTTTACTTCAGCGTAATTCCAGGGAATGCTCCTTCCTACTCCAATCTGTTTACTTAGACAAAAATAGCAGTCCGTATCGTGAATGAATGTTTGTCTCAAAATCATTGGCAATCCAAATTACACGTGATGTCTAAAATTAAAACGTTTTATTCCACAAAACATTGTAATACATTAATTTTAAAGTACTTACCGCATTCTCCCACTAGTCCATCGAGTAAGATTTACATGGCACGAATTACACAAAATACTAGGTGTCCACGGTTCGTTCATATTTTTACTCGTATACTAAAATATTGCACATATGTATATTTCTTCTATTATTTTACTAAACGCAAGTCAATTTTTTTAATTACATATTTTCCGCAGATGTAGCAGAAATTGACGGGATAATTTACGCATTGAAAAGTTCTTTGCCTTTTACTCATACTTCGAAATGTAATTGTAATATTTTTCAGAAAATCGACTTATCTCTTTAAGGCGCTGAATTACACTAATTTATTAATAAGAAATTTCATTCATAAATTCCGGGTTTAAGGTTCATAAGTTGCAGTACCTGTAGCTGACATATAGTTTGTTTCGAAAGTAGACACCCAATATTTTCAAGACTGCCGCGTACTACTTTGTATTGCCACAAATATTGTTGAATGACGCCCTATCTGAGCGGATCTCATCCAATATAGCTCTCACATTGCATATCATGTTTTATGGAGGGTTACGAACGGCCATAAAACCTCGTCCTCTCTATAATTTTATAATGTCTGACATCAATCCTCATAAAATAAAATGCAAGTGCAATGTCTCTTATATGTCTCTCTCACATATGGCGAATTCAATATAAGCAAAAACATCATTTAAAAACGAAAAAATATGAAACAAGATTTTTTTGAATTTCCCTAACATTTACAAAATGGCTCATAACTTTAACATCTATTCATAGATTGCCAGCGCTGAAAGAACTTTTTCAAAGTTAACTTTAATGAAAAATAAATTAACAAATAAACTCAAAGTACAGACTTGTGATGAAAGGCTATCGGCTCTTAACTTGCTCGACTGTGATCTAGTTAAGTGGACTCCGCATCCTGAACTGATTGAAAAATACCGAAAAAATATATCAAAAAAATAAGTGCTTGTGAGATGTGTATATACTTATCTTCTATGAATTTTCGTGGATATCGTCTTTTTTTTTTTGTTAATGTTGAAAATTTGTTTTACTTTGTACCTTATTTCAGTGGTTCTTTTTAATAAAATGAGTTGAAAAAAGTTCGATTCTTTTTTTATACTTGATTCTTTTTCACAAAAGTGATTTTTTTGTGATTCCTTTCGAAAAAAGTCAGCGGCAACACTGTTGTGGTCGAAAACTGTCAAATGCACCTAAATTTTTTAGAATTGTCGGAGGCTATAATTGCAAATAAAGTATTTATAGGTATTTGTTAAAACCCCATATTTATAGTCAATGAAGTTGTTTAGTTTTTATTCGGGTTTCCCTGCCCCTGTTACGGAAAAACAAAATCAAGATACGCCCTTTTTATATTAAGCCATCGATATGTAGGTATATGCTTCATTCGATTATATCCGTATTTTATTTCCCATCTATGAAATTTGTGGAGGGGAGTTTCATCATTAATTATTTTAGATTGAGATCAACAATATACGAGTATATGTTTTTGTTTTGTTCTAATAAGGTGGTGTAGGGATCATATAGTCGGCTCCGCCCGACATTTGTCTTTTCTTACTGGTTTTCAAATTAATTAGTGTGGGAGATACCGGAAGATGTTGACGAATACTTGGATTATTTTCTGAACCGCGACTACGGAAAATACGTAGCGGCTCACCAATGTGCTATGTATTGCAGTGTAGGATATAAAATAATTTGTTATTACACAGAATATTGACCATTTGCGAAAATGTTACTAGAACTTACATTATGGGGTCATTCGGTCACATAAGAGCCAGCCATACCATATGCACGGATTAAAAACATCTTAAAATGTCCTGATACGGATTTTCCCTAACATACATATATGGAATCGTTGTTCCCTTTGGCCAATAGTAAATGATTTATACACTCGCTACCCTTTGGTAGCGAGCATCATGGACAGCATTTTGTTATGAATTGGAAATCCGTCTAATCCTATTAATTTCAACTTATAAGTTACTAGAGATATTTTTTATTACGTCCGTGAAGCAGATCTTTGAATAGAAACGCGTACAAAAAGATCATGTGTTATAAAATAGGCTGCAATAATAATGTATGTACATATGTACATATAAACAGAGAAGGATATTTTCGTTTTAAAATATTCGGATTTAAGGAATAACAAAATAAATATTTCTAGTACATTACAATGGGTTCCATTTCCAGTTTTAGATCAGAGTAAGTGTATTAAAATTACATCTAAGACTCAACATTTGTATTTATTTGAAAGAGGAGAATTATCGCTGCACCTAAAGTTGTTAATAAAAACGACGATGAATGTATATCAAATAAATACAACACCAAAAAATCAAATCGTATAGTGCTGTTAAAGGAGTGATACAAAAGAGGTGACAAATAAGTACTTCCCCGGCCATGTTAAATTCATTGGTGAAAATCCAAATCAGAACAACTTCCGGATCATAAGTTGGGGATTTTTATCGCTTCTTTGGATGCTCTTTTTCTACTGGGTGTCATTCACAAGTATCGTGGGTTGATTTACTTCCAACTGTTTTGTTGCGATTAAGAACAGCTGTCAAAGAGGATCTTCAAGCATCGCCTTCGGATCTTCTTTATGGGACTTACGGATATCTCATGAGTTTTTCACCGAATCAGAAATTCCTACCGATTCATCTTAATTTTTAAGGAGACTTCGTGAATACTTCAACTTCCTGCGACCAATTCTAGTGTCTCACCACAACAAAAGCAAAATGCTTATTTTCAAAAATCTCGATGATTGCACTCACGTTTTTCCTCGCATGGACGAAACCACCTTACACTAGAACCACCTTACACTGGACCGTTTGAGATAGTGCAACGAATTTCAGATCGGTTATATAATACATGGGTAAAGTAGATCGACTCAAGCCATCAATAATACTGTGCCTGAACATCCACAGACAACAGCAACAACTCTACAGAGTCCTCAGACATTATCTCAAGACTCATCAACATCAACTCAGAGTACGCATTCCACCGAACTTCCAGAACACAACAACTAGGAGAATTTCTTTTCAAGCGAATCAGTTATCAGATCCCGACTTGGTCACTGGAGAGAGTAGCTGTGACAGCACCAAGACTTTCGAATGACAGACAATCTGACAACTTGGTAATAAACCAAAGAAGAATAAAAAACAAAAACTGATTCCGCGAGAAGTTTTCGCTTTATAGCTGTAGCATTTTTAATAGTACTTCGTCAGATTTTGTAAACTAGTTTTTGTAATAAATAAATAGTTGTTTAAGTAAAAACCGAACGTTTTATCATTACTACTATAAGCAATTTATGGGATGCGAACTGCTTATATGTACATACATATATCAAAACAAATATAAATATCTGAAAATTTGTGCTTGGGCAACATATTTCAGCTCGAGAACCATTTATCCTAATCCTAAACAAGTAGCATTTATCTACTTCTAATATCGTCTCTTCATCCCATCAGCGGTTTCAAAAATATGTATTCCGAAAAAAAAATAAAATTTTATAATGTATTTTAAATTATTGTACGTTTAAAGGTTCCAAAAAGGGACAAACCGTCGCTTTTGTGATTAATTGCCCCAAAAAATCAACTCTGTGTGTATGTCTTTAAATTTCTTCAGCGAGTTGACCCGATTTACTGAACAACGAGTCGATGCAGCGAGTTTCATCGAGAGTTTCTTTCCTGATGTTTTTTTTCAGCGTCATTTTCATTTTCGGTGTTGAAAGTTGGAAATTTTTTGTAATTTTTTTATTCGGAAAAATTTTGCGGTTCCGATACGAGCAATCGAACACAATAATATAAAAAAATGCAGAATGAAAACATCGCCGAAATAAAATGAAAAATTATTATCGATAAGAAAAGTACGGTTTCGTCGGGTCGTCGAGAAGATGGTGAAGGAGAAAAAGTAAGACCTCAAAAAAATAAAACTTGGTTGGCTCTGCTCTTCCTTCACAATTTTTTTCCGTGTCCGTGCCTGCACTGCTGCTTGATATGAGTGGTGTGTTCTACGTACCGTGAAGTGAATAGTTCCGTCGGAAGAAATAGTGTTGAATAAAGTGATTAATTAATCGATTAAGTGAAAAATAAAAGTTAGTTTAAAACAGTTTTGTAATTGTAAAGGAATAAAATAAATGTATGATGTTGAAAAAATCAAATCATGTGTTGTGTGAATAAAGAATATTTCATTAAATCTAGCTGAATGGTTCGTCGTAATTTTCTCTAGTTTTGGCAATTTTCTGTGCTGTGTCGTTAGTTAGTTTAATTCGCTCGTTCGTTCCAGTGTTGTCAATTCGAGAGATGAAAAACGCGTTATAACTGTTCCAAAAATGTATGAAACGGGAAAATCCTAAAAACGACAATTATGAATATAAAATCAGCAAAATGTCGTGTTTAGCGATTTCGATTCTGCAAAAAAGTGCAACATTTTTGCTGTCCTTTCTTGAAAACTGGAGTTTTATACCACATTTGGATTTTTGAAATAGGTGCTAAGGACTACATTAGTTCCACCCAAAAAAGTGAAAATATTTTTCAGAATTTCGCGTTGGCCATTAACTATATTTATTTGTTACATTGGCATGTTATTCTTATTCCTTTTGCAACAACTTCTAATATTGACCAGTGATGTCCTTAATTGTTATTAAATTCTAAATATATATGACCATAGGAGTGTTGTCACACCCCATATGAGGGTCCGTACAGTTTATAATTCTTTAAGGGCCTGTTTCTGTAACTTATTTTCGTTCGTCTACGGCGAACGATCAAAATTCTCTCAGCTATTACTTGAATTCTATAAAACGCAGGTTAGAAATATTTTAGGAACAAGCTTTTTATATGATTTTCTACAGACACAACGAATTATAAACTTCTGTGATTTATAGATTTCTCGGAATAATTGAGCGATTTTTGATCGTTCGCAGTAGACGAACGAAAAATAGTTACAGAAACAGGCCCTAAGTCATATATGTCACAAAATTCGATCGAAGGGAATGCAATTTGTTATTTTACGTTTAATATTACTATGTACCACTTGCACGCATAACGCACACTGGTCCCAATTAAAATTTTTTGTAATGATTTAGAAAAGTCTTCGCAAATTTGCATACTTTTAACTAATAAGTGTAAATTTTTTGGACCGATTTGACCACTATTTCAGCTTTATTTATTTATTTAACATCAGACTTTCCCTATATCGGATATCTTATATAGTAGCCGTCTAAAAAAATGCACTCAAAACTTCAGCCTGGTAGCTTTATATTTTGACCTTGACAACCTTCTTTGTATTATACCATCGATTTCGTTCATATACGACTTGTTTTCATTACATTTATATCATCATAACTCGTAATTCAATGCCTCAAAGGCTAATTAAAAAACTACAAAATGCATAATAAATACTAGCAGCTTAGAAGACTACTCCGACTAAATAGAAAATACAATGCTTTTAACAATATCATACTTATAAAAAATTAAAGCAATTAGTAATAAAAAGCAAGATCTAATTTAACAGTCTCAATTTAATACATAATAAATTTGTTTTTGATTTTCACCATAAACGAAAATACAATACCACAATAAATTAATTAACAAAGACAGTCTATGTCGGTAAGAGCAAGGCGTTAAGCTAAAAACATTTGGCAATAAATATATGATGTACGCTATTTAAAAATTGTCGAAATAATTTTAGTTTGTAACATCGTTATTTCTGCTGTCTGATTTTTTTATTGTAAAAATTTCATATTTTTTTTAAGTTTTTGTGCAGAATCGAAGTAATCTCCACCTTTTTTTAATTTTTAGCCCGTATAATTGTCTTGAAATTGAGGTAAATTTTGCAAAATTTTCAAAATCAATCAATTTATATGAGTGGTTTATAAAAGACAATTTAGATGCCTGACAGAGTTAAAGAGTTACCACCTAAATTTTTTGTCATTTCATTTTCTGAATTGCATAGTTTATTATCAGTAAGAAAATGCTATTAACATATTCGAATTTTAGTTTTTTTTTATTTCTGGCATGCAATGGTCGTCTTAATTCCAGTTTCTTATACAAATGCATGGTGCTACGAATGCAAAGTTTTGTAAGATTTTCAGTCAAGATAGAAAGAGGAGCTCAATTTGCAAATCTGTTCTCATCTCATAAATGATATAAATAAAAATATGGAAAAGTGCAAAATTTGCGTGTTTATTCGTTTCGGACTTCTAGCGGGCTTGACATCATTGTTTCGTTCGTTCATCGTATCTTTATGATGCTCATCGTCGATAAAAGGAGCGAGTTGCCTGTTGGTGTGAACTACTGCAAGTGTGTGTGTTTTGTTTTCTCCCTCTATAGACAGAAACGATACACTGTTGGTGTTTGCTCGTTCTTCTGTCGTCTATGGCCATAAGTACGCACAAGGGCGAAAGAGACGGCTACAACAATAAGATGTGGACATTTAGAGATGACAAAACAACAAACGTTTTGCAGAATGAGGAGAATTTATTTTGTTATTAACTTTATATAAAAGAGGTAAATAAGGCTCTAGAATTAAAGTGATATCAAAAAAAATATTTAAAAAATAAGTCCTAATAATTTCGGCAATTGATGCTGGTTCATTTAGTGGCGAAAACCTTTTATTTGGCTCAAAAAGCACTGCTGTTGTACTCGTTTGTTTCTGGTGCTCCCACTCGTTGGTTTTCATTGTTGTGTGTGAAAGCCGAATTTACCCGAAGTATGTTTTTTCTACACTTGCTTTAATGCTGTCGGTGTTGCCATTGTGCTAGTTTTTCACGCCCTTTTCTCGTTTGTTCTTCAAAACGGGATTTATTTTGGTCCGTTTTGGTACCTTGAAAAGAAAATTTTAAATGATTGGAAAATTTCAAACTTTCTGATTAATATTTCCCATTAAGACAAGATAGGTAAATATTGAATAATATTCCCTTTTTACTCTCTTTATACCAAATTCCGTGCGTGTTTAGATTTTTACTTCAGAAATACTAAACGAATCAAGCAAATTTCTGCAAATTCTGGTTCTTCACTGCAGGTAAAAGTTCTGATCTATTTCCGTAAGTTTTTTAAATAAAAATTTAGTTTTTTGTCGCCTTTTAACTAATTTTAATTAATTATATGTTAATGCAACAAGGTGCATTAACATAACATTTGGCGCTATAGAATATTGAAAGTCCCTCATGGAGTAGGCTTGCTATTTAGAATCATATTTTAAAAATTATTGAGATTTTCCATGTCTGGGGCCGGAATACATACAATGGTAGATTTTCTATAAAATGTTTTATTTGTGTCGTCCATGGAACGACACATTTAGAAAAATAAATATAATCGCAAGTAGGCTTTGATAATGATATGGCTTTTGTTTCGTTTGTCAGTTTTCAATTTATAAAAAAAATTATGAAAGTGAAATTGGACCTTCCGTTTTTTGTCAGAACAGCGTTATGGAAATCACTCTCATATAAAAAAACTTTTAATTATTCCAGAATCATGTTTAATAATCTAGTTAATTTCTTTAAGGTTTCTGAATTTTATGAAATTTGGTGGAAATGTTGAGCTTATCGCCCTAATGTCGAGAGAAAAGATGTTGAATCTTCTTCCAAACTATGGGAAAAATTTATATCAACAAATTAGAAACGTGACAAAAGATATCGAAAACTTTTTGCATTCGGTTAAATATGAAAACGATTTATAGTAATTCAACTCTATATTTTTCATAAAATTTCGTGAGTTTAGAAAATCGTTTCTTTTCTACTTAACTGAAATAAATATTTTTTGCATTGTGAGCATTATATTATTGTTCTTGATTGTGAAGGAAAAATTTTATGAGAACCTTTTGAAACTTTGTTGACTCGACTTTGATTTCCACTTAAAATCTAAACAAAACTGAATATCTCGCCTTAAATTTTCAGCTACCATTTTCAAGTATTATTAATGAGTTGAACACGGGTAAAGGGTATGGTCCTTCAGTGGAATGATGCGTGGTAAATTAAAAATGTAAGTGACTTATTCTGGACTACTTGTAGTTCTGTAGGTGATATCTTGCAGATTGTGCCCATAAATGTGCACATTTGTAGGAATATCGGCTTTATTTTTTATTCAGTCTTGTGATTTAGTGGATGCTCCATTGTTATTATTTTTGCTGAGTTTATTGTTTTATATTTACGAAAACTTAACTTTATTTTTATGAATGTGAGGGCTCATGGGAAGCTGCATGTCATGCTTGTGGTTTTAAATTACTTTATATAAGAAATGTATATGTATGTCATAAAAAAAATATTTGCTTGGGATCGTCGGTAGTTTGTGATATATTAATAAATAGGCCATCACACATATGTTTTGAGAATACAAAACATTTGTTTTAGGAGAAAAGCTCGATTTAATTAATGTTTTTAAAATAAAAATATGTACATTGTGTAGATTCCGAGTAGCGTACACGTTGATATTACTAAAATATAGACCAAGCTATTTTTTAAACATCTCTCACAGCACAAAAAAGGTATGAGAACTTAATATAAAAACTTCTACATGTCGTCGGCTTAATGCTATTTTGGTCCATATGCCATTTTTGTATTTTTTTAGTTAGGAGTTGATAATATGGGTTCCAAGCATGCTCTTTCAGAATCTGCAATCATTTATTTTGTAATACAAATACGAAAAAATATTAAAATAAAAGTGGATATGGACTAAAATGCCAAGTACAAAAATTGTTATAACATGCTTATTTTTGGATGTAATGGCATAGAAATTCGTAAGAATCATACAAACACTGTTGGGAACCCTATGAAACAAAAAGTGTGTAACTCTTCAGTCCCGGTTTTACTCAAACAATAAATTGCGTTTTTCTCCGATCATACAAAATGGCGTATGGAACAAAATAGCATTGAGCCGACGATATGTCTCTTATAGTTTTGAAGAATTGTTCGTTCAGATTAGCGCTTTATGCTTAAAATATCCATTAAATTTCGTAAAAATCTGAGTGTTTATCGAAATATTTCCCCTCAGCTAATGCATAAAAAGATCTAAAAAAATATATACAAGATTTTACAACGTAAAATATTTTTGTCTTCTAGACATACAAATCAAAAGGGTATTAGTTTGTGTTTTTCGTCCTTCTAAACAATCTGATGGAGATTCCGTTTCAGAAAAAATAATATCACCACATATTGCGACATTTTAAAAATTCCCCCTGCATCCACTGCTAATTTCGCATGCGAACAATCGAGCAAAAATGGTGTGGTGAGTAAAACCCATACCTACATTATGGCGCAACCATTTGATAGTGCATTAAGAATGTACGCTTTCAATTACGTTTGGTTCCGAAGTTTGCTTTTTGACGGAGCAAAACTGCACACCGTGGGCTGGGCTGAGTGAGGAAAATGCGATAGTTTTGCATTTACGGAGTGTAATAATTTTACAAACGAAATCAAAACCCGTTCAAACGCCTGCACCATTTTTACAAACGAACCTAAAAATTCAGTTTCAGTGTAAAATGTATAAACAATTTTAAATTTTTTTGCACAAACGAAATCACCATGAGAATCAAATTTTGGATAACTTTAAATGAAATGACAATAGTTTTTAAAAAGGTATCAGGGAAAGTTTCCTTTTAATATGACATAATAGTCAAGTTTTATTTTTACAATACATTACAAGTATTGTTCCCAAAATTATGCAAAATAATGGGAAATTGAAATTTTAACAAAATTATGTTTTTGGGGAAACAAAATATATTTTGCAATTTTCTTTATAAATGGTTTTCCATTAATGACATAGCAATTTTATATATTAATAAAACACAGAATATTTAAGATGTAGAGTTCAAATTTATTCTAGATGTAGTGCAAATTTTACATTTTAAGAATCAAATTCGATTTCGGTCGTATGAACACCACGAGCCCGCCTACAGCGATCTATTCTTTGGACCAAATTTATTTATTTATTAAATTCAGTTCTGTAGTATGAAGCCTCCACCACTTTTGCACACATTTCGACCGGAACGTCGGCAATTTCGCATTGGATGTTGTCTCTGAGCTCGTCTAAAGTTGTTGGCTTGTTGGCTTAGACCAATGACTTGATGTGGCCCCATAAAAACAAATCCAATGGCGTTAAATCGCGTGAACGAGGTGGCCATTCGACTGGACGATTTCTCGAGATAACACGTTCACCGAATTTGTCTTCAGTAAATCGATTGCAACGCGTGCTGTGTAGCTAGTGGCACCGTCTTGTTGAAACCACATATTGGCGATGTCAAGCTCATCAAATTCTGGTCAAAAATTAGCTTGTTAAAATAGCTTGCGCTACCATGTTACGATAGCGCTCTCCATTGACGGTAATATAACGATTGTTTTTATCGACGAAAAAATACGGCCCAATCACACCTCCGGCATGAAACCCCACACAGTAATTTTTTGCGGATGCATTTGTGTCTTTTGAAGCACATGTGGGTGTGTTGCTGTCCAATAACTCATTTTTTTATTGACAGAACCACTCAGCCAGAAATGAGCTTCGGCCGAAAATTGGAGTAAGCGCTCTTGACATTAAGGTACGAAGTTGTTATGTCCCTATTGAATGAAGACGCTCATTGATCATACAAAGAATAATTTTAAAATTTGATTAAAAATGTGTACGAATTGTTTTGCCGAGTTTATTTCATTAGAAAAAAGTTTGCCTGGTATAAAGATTTAGAACAGAAAATTTTTTTAGTTCCATAAAAGTAAAAGGTTTTCCATTAAGGACATAACATTAACATTGCCACAGCCCAATCAGGGAAGTTTTCGGCGTTTCAAATGATCAAGTGTCTTTAGTTCTTGAGTCAGTTTGATCTTATAAGGATGAAGGTCAAAATCTTTTTGCAAAATACGCCACAGTGTGGTTTGAGATATGCCCAATTCCTGAGAACGAAGTGGAATCGACTGATTTTGTACGGATACACTTACTTACGGCTGCGATATTTTATATATTTTTTTGAGTTTAGGACCAAATGTCTCTATGATAATGTCACTGAAGGTATATTACATATTATAGTATATTGAATGTAAATATATTTTTTAAAGTTTATTTCACTCAAACATAGAATTTCTCACAGAAAAAGTTCAAAGCAAATATAAATAAACTTTTAATTGAAAACAATCAATGTCAATAAGCGTCAAATCGAGACTCTAATAAGCATAAAATGTATATTTTTGGAAATTTTGTTTAACATATTCATTAAAAACAGTCCAGAGATTCCTTCTAGATTGCTGTGAAAAAATCATTTGACAGTAATTATTTTCATATTTGTTTACTAGCATTTTTGCGTGAAATAATCACCAATTTTTTTTTTGAAAGTCATCTTAGGGAGGGAATTCTATATTATATTCTCCACTACTTGCTACTATGAAATTACATTAACAAGCGACACACACAGCAAACATAATATTTTTTAGACTTATTTATAAAAAAAAAAAAAAAAATTTGCCATTTTTACTAACACACTCAATTTTCAAAACGTACGAAAAATCCCCCTTTTTGATTTCGGCCCGTTTAAAAACATACCAGTAACACCCGTTTTAGTACGCTCGCCAATGGTAACACTGGTCGCCTGAATGCGACTATACATTCGGCTTCAGTCTTCTTCCTAGTTCTGTTGCTGTTCGTTTGCAAAATCAGTTGACTTTTTCGCTACTGCAACAAAAACGGACCCAATTTTTGTGTTTTACTGTTGCAAAAAGTTTAAAAAAATTCTCAAAAATCAACAAAAAATCTTAAAAATATTTTACAAAATATTGAAATTAAAAAAAAAATCGAAGAAAAAATGAAAATTAACAGAATGGCAAAAAGTGAGCGTCAATAAATTCATAAAGTGCAAAAAAGGTTCAATGTTAATAATTTTGAATTATTTCGCAATTTTTTCTGCAATTTTGGTTTTTGGAAAAAAATTTTTAAATATTTTTTTCCCATTCGAAAAAATTAAAACAAAATTTTTTCTGATATGTGCATTAGAAATTTCGACGACGACGACGTGAAGAAAAACGAACAACCAAAAAAATTTTTACAGTCGCCAAGTCTGTGTGTTTTTCTTTCTTTTTCCAATACTGCTCGCACTCGTTGAGTTTAAATGGTGGACACCAAGAGTTGGTGTGCTTGGTTGTGTGTGTTGTGCTGTGCTTGTGTGCAATGAAATTAACGAGTGCGAGCATTGGCTGGCTGAAGGAAAAAAGACATTGTATGAGGAGAGCAAATTTTGAACGAGTAGTACGAGTGGTGGCGGCGAGTAGTAGTGGCGTAGAAGAAAATGAAAATTGAAAAAGAGATTTGTTTTCATCGCCGACATTTTACCAACCAACTGCAATAATCAACGAGCGGCGGCTGGCTGCTATGATCTGCTCTAGCTACCTTGCCTGCCTGCTGCTCTTCTGGCTTTCAACAAAAATATTTCTTTTTTCCCCACAACTATAACTATGCTGCTGCTCGTTCTTTTCGATGTGTTCACAAAAAAATATATATGTATATTTTCGTTGGTTGGCTAGTTCGTTCGTTTGTGCGGTTGTGTGTATTGTGTTGTGGGTTCGAACGAAGTAACAAAAACAAGATAGAAAAAAAGCGCGCAACAACTTTTCTTCTTTCACCAAAAAGAACTGTCACAGACTCTCCCCGGCCAGGAAGAAAGAGACACGACTGACGACTATTGGAATTAAATTCAGCAATGATTTTATTTATATTTTGTATTTATTTTCTTAGCAGATTTGTGCAATTTGCAAACAATATAATGAAGGAATATAACGTATTAAAAAAAGACAAGTATTAAATAAAGAGATTATCACAATTCAACAATCAATGTGGAAAAGACGTAAAAAATGACAAGATTTTGAGAACAAGAATTGTGGAAAAGAGTTAAGAAAATTAGTTTGCTACCACAACAACAGTATAAACAATATAATGTGCATTAGTAATAACTATGCAACACGGCGGTCAGCAAAGAATCATGTTATGCTAAATGTCGAAATGGTGACGGCGGCGGACTGTTGTCAGTTCTAAGGATTGCCAATATTAAAAGTAAATACCACCAACAAAACTCATCCATCACTACACCTCAGTTTGACAAACAAACATCATCAGCAGCATTAAGATAATGTTATTACTGGAATTTCACAAACAAAAACCAAAAGAAAACAATTTGTGTTAAATAATAAAATTTTAATTCAAATAAAGCAAAAAAAGTTCGTGTGGATGCTTGGATTCATTAAAAAACAAAGTGAATTTATATACAAAATGCACTCAAGCGTGTTGTGCAAGAGGAGCGCTTTTGATTATTTGTTGGATAAAAAAATTAATTCTGTTACTACCAAAACAAATCATAAAAGTGTACCACAGCAGTTAAAAAGTAGAAGCAGCCACCAACAACAACAGAGAGACATAATATTATTTAAGCAACGACGTCGACGTTTGCAACCTTGGCAATTTCAATTCCTGCTCTCATTGATATTGATAGCTTCAACATCAGAATCAGCAAAAACATCAGCAGCAGTGAGCAAAAACAGCATTAAAGCAGCAACACCTTAAACTCCTGAAGAACATTTGTGCTAAAAATTGAACAACAATAAAAACAACACGCCGCTAACACACAAACAACAGTTCCTTGCAGCAACTCTCTTCTATATCTCTCTCATACATAACACTCGTAATTTGTTCTTATTTTGAAACATCAAGTGCTGCTTAAACGTCAACGTCACAGTCGTCGTTCGCTCTGCTATTTTCTGCTGCACTTTCTTTTTGTAAAGGGATACTCATTAAAAAATAATAGTAAAAACCCCAAAAAAAAAACTTTTTAAAAAAACAATACAAAAGTGGAAATTTACTAATTGTTCATACTCTTATCAACTCAAGAAGACTTTAATAACGAACTTAACAATATTTATGAATGATGGCCGATCAAATGGAAGAACCTCCGCAAAAGCGGATGAAGGTGGATGATTTTTATCTACTGGAAGAAAACTTACCCGATGAATTAGTCAATACATGGGGCGATCAGTTGGGACCCGGTGCGGGTCCCGGTTCTGGCGGTGGGGCTCCCAATCACGGCATGGCTGTAAATGTGGTGGGTGGCCCCAATAAACCACCCGCCCAAGGACCAGGACCAGGCGGTGCTGGTGGACCACAGTTGAATGGTTCAGTGGACGATGTCAATTCGGGAGGAGCTGGTCCCGGTGGAAATCCCCTCAGGCAAATGCAACACCATCAACACTTGCAACATTTGCTACAGCAACAGGTATTTATTCAACGTCATTCTTCAACAACCCTTGTCCTAATTTGTCTCCTGTCTATTTTAGGGTAATAAAAATCCTGGTATGGTTGGCAATCCAATGGGCGCCGCTGTCATGAATCAATTAGGCAGTAAATCTCCTAATTTGCAATCCCCGAATACAGGTGGCATGCAAGTAAATGTGGGCCAAATGTGCGCTATTGTTAATTCTATGCCAATGTCTATCTCCAATAATGGCACACAAATGAATTCCATGTCCGGTAAGTTGAAACTATTTTTTTGTATTAACATTCGTACTTATGAAACGAGGAGAGTGATTGAGAGAGTATAAATTGCAAAATATAGGGGAAAATTAACTGTGGCGAAACCAGTCCTGTGGCCATTAAATGGTGGGTAGAGACTTGTACCAGCTCCGGCTCAAAAATATGGAAGTTACACGCCTGAAATTGGATATAAATAAAATATAAATTTTTACCTATTTCCCGCAGGGTAATTTTGGAATTTGCATTTTCAGACAAATGGAAATTCCACGTCGACGATACTATCTCGAATGCTCTACGTTAATAGTAAAATCCCAGCAGGGATTTCCATATTTAACGATATAGCTTTAACTATGGAAATGAATCTTTTGATTTTAGAAAGTTTAGACGGACAATTTACTTGTTGTAAGAAGGAACAGTTTCAGTCATATACTCTTGTTATTGAAATCGATCCGCTATCAAAAAGTACAATGCGTCAAAAATCGTGAACATTTTAATGTTTTATTTCCAAAAACATTCTTCGCGGGAAAATTTTAATGAAATCTAGGCAGATTTCAATATACAACCTTTTTGATATTTGTTCGATAACAGATCCCATATTTTCTTGTTACTTGTTTTTCACAGTATTTCGATTTCTACGGCTTGAGTTCTGGGAAACAAAGGTAGGAAGGATCCTAACCAACATCAGTAATTTCAGACCTCCTCAGAATCGTCCAAAGAAAAACTCAACAGTCCTGGGGCCGAATCACGGCATTCGAAACGGAGAACTTTTTCGTCGACAAGACTTTTTAATTATTGTTTATAAGAAAATGTGAAAATTTGAATTAATTAAAATCTATCCAGATAAGCTGTATGCAAGATTATTTAAACAACCTACTTGAATTGACACAAGCTTATACTCTTTTAACGATAATAAAATACACATTTCGATCGCAAAGTACTCGATATCAAATGAAGTTATTTAACCTCAGAATCTGCTGATCGAAATTTTTTATATTAAGAAAGTCTTTTGGAGCATATTTTTTGAAGAACCTTTGCTTCGGGGAAAAATTGCAAGAAATGATGGCACTGCCGGCTTAAAAGACAAGGAAATTTGTGTCATTTAACGAAATGTGTGGATGCCCAATATGTGTAGATATACGAACAACTGAGAAAATTAAATACACAACCAAAATAACACAAAAATGTCAATGACTGATAAATAAGATAAAATGGTTATGGTCCCCAAGATCAACTACAGGCGTTGGGGTAATGTAGCCATCAAAATTACATACCCTTACCTATTAATGCAACCGCCTTTATTTAATATCATTTTCATATTTGTGGATAAGATTTTTTATGCTTTCTACGAAAAACATATAAACATATAAGGAGGGTATATATCATCTGTTACGAGCCAAAAGTGCAACATATCGAAGGAGTGACCTGCCCAAGTATTTATTTATTTACAATATATCTTACAATATTAATTCATAAAATATAAAAAGAGGCGCTGGGTAACTAAGACCATGTGCGCTCGACCATAAATATAAACTAGGGAATCGTAGGAAGATATGAATAATCATATGTTATGATGATAGAAGGAGTAATAGGAATTTCACTTTAATTTTTTTAAGAAATAATAGCATTAGAGTACATATACATACATACAAAGCGGTATTAAGGATGTAATAAAAATAAACTTCTGGTACAGATTTTGGTCTAAACATCACTCAGATCATGAATACCCAAACCATATCGTATCCGAGGTACCCTTCGAGGAGCAATCCAGAATCTTGTCAATAGACAAATCCATATTAGAAAAATTGCATTCCACAAGAATGTTCGATCTGTTGAAGTTGGCATTATAACGAGGCCTAGAAATTGCAGGGTTAATTCGTCCGAGAAACAAAGTGGATCGATTCCAGCTGTCAATGTTCCTGAAACACCGTAAAGACATTTAATGGAATGGAAAATAAGTCATCAGGGAGACTGGGCAGCCCCAAAGCCTCCTTAGCGTCTACCCCAAGTATGTTTGCTGGAAGTTCGAATTAGGTCATTTTAAGTTATTGTGCAATGTCAGTCCGTCTGTCTGCGTGTCTGTCTGCTGGCTGTTGCGCACGATAAATCTCGAAAGAAGTGAACGATTGACTTCAAACTTCAAATGCGGTAATATTTTTATCCATCTCGGGCTATGTTAGAAAATGGGCCATATGAGTACAATCCTTCTAGTACCTCTCCCACAAAGGATTAACATTTAACCCAATGGTACCCCAAGCAAATGAACCACTTTGCACCAAAAATTATCAGCTTATAGCATTAATAATAGTCCATACAAATACTTGAAATTTTGTGCAACAAATTAAATTGATAGTTATTTAATTTAAACAATAAATAATTTTACGCATATTTTTGTGACTGAAGGTGAGGGGATTCGTAAGTCGGTTTACCCGACTGACCTTAAACGACGTTCAGTCGGGTAAACCCGACTCACTTAGGGCCTGTTTCTGTAACTTTTTTTCGTTCGTCTACTGCGAACGATCAAAAATCACTCAATTATTCCGAGAAATCTATAAATCACAGAAGTTTATAATTCGTTGTGTCTGTAGAAAATCATGTAAAAAGCTTGTTCCTAAAATATTTCTAACCTGCGTTTTATAGAATTCAAGTAATAGCTGAGAGAATTTTGATCGTTCGCCGTAGACGAACGAAAATAAGTTACAGAAACAGGCCCTTAAAGTAAACATTTCACAATACCTACTTTGTAAATTGTACAATCTGGAGGTATTTGGATTCATATTTTCAATACATCATATTAATTAATAACCAATAAAGATATGTTGTAACTTGTAGTTAATTTTCGCGAAGAATGCTTACGGAGTATAAAATCTCTAGGATTCTCCTTCCAGTTGTAATTCATTCTTCAATATTTTCTGATAACCGTCATATGTATGTATGTCAACTTTATAAATCAAAAAAGAAATTCCTGCCTAAAGAAAATCGATATACATACATACATAGATGTTGTAAACAATTCTTAGGTCGATATTTTCAGCTGCGACTCCCTGAATGTCATGAAAATGGCAAAGAAATTTAAATAGATTTTCATCACCTCCTAATAAACAGTTCAAAACCAATTCACTCCAACAAAAAGTATAAATAACTGTTTGGCACATGCTATCGGCCCAATTGAATGCACCCGTTTGGTCTCCACCTAAGACATCGGTATTCAAATGTGTACTTCATTTTAAACACTGAATTTTTGAAATAAAGGCTATTGAATAATATGATATTTTTATTAAGAGTGTTTTGAAATTTTTTGATTGATCTAAAATATATGTACAGTAGCTGGCCTCAGCTAGATGTATAAATGCGTAAATCCCGAGTTTAACGAAAAAAAAATCTTAAAAAAATTTACCATAAGTCCACTACAGCCCCATTTACGGGTTAGAATCATACATATGTATGATTCATTTTAAATTTCAGTCGGATCGCTCCGGAAATGCAAATTTTGCAAATAACTTGACCACTCCGCCATTTATTGCTGTGAAAATAATTCTAATACACAGATGAACCCAAAGTTAACCTATTGTTCAATTTTTAGCCCATTCACTCTTATGTTTTCGGTGATCATGCGCAACAAGCAAACGTTCAAAGGATTCTATATATCGTCACCTGAAATCCAAAATGGCGTGATCCACCTGTTCATGCTTTCTCAGGAGAAGCAAAATACAAAGTAAAGTAATTTTAAGCTTTTGACCAGATTTATGGATTTCCAGGCCATTCATACGAAATCAAGTAACAAAACTTTTGCAATTAGTTGTGGCGTACATTCTGAATACAAAATTAAAATTTTATGAATCTTTCCGCTTTTTAAATGACCTTGTTTGCTGCTACTTCGTCTTGAATTTCACTCATAAAATGGTCAATTTTAGATGTTGAACTGCAAAATGTTGTAGCAGTGTGTAGTTTAGTCTAAGAACGACAATTAATCATAAAATTAATTTTGATTTTTTTGATGTTACGTCATTTTGAATTTCAGATGACGATATAAAGATATATAGGAAGGAAACTACACCTGCAATAATTAGTATTTGTAATCTAACTAATTTTCGGATGTGTTATATGTATAATATTCGGATGTACAATTGGTACATTTAATAAAATTTAGGGATTCGCGCCGGCCAATCCAGTAGTTGACATTGTTATATAATTTTGGTCAAGTGCAGTATCATAGGTAATCGTAATCACTTCGACACTAATTTGATATTGTACAATACTCCTGTGTCAACGTTGACTATTTAAAGGAAATTTCGATCAAAAAGAAGATTCATCACAAGGATTTGTGTCAGTTGACTTGCTTTGATTTTTATTTTTGTGTGAAAAGTTGTAGACTTACCCGATGCCAAAATCTCCTTTTCCAAGACATTGTGCTGTTTCTTTAAGCAAAGACGAAATTACAACAGTATTAATTTCCAAAAATATCTAATTGTGAGCAACATTGAGAATCAGGAATCATACCAACTGAGTAGTTTCGAGTAGCAACTTAAACTTTAAGTCTATCACAACCAGTTGTATTCGATATTCCGCTTAAAACTCTGGATGCGTATGGATAACATTTGAAACGAATGAAAGAAAAAAAGCAGAAATATTATATAGTGTTATTGCATGAGTGGAGAGTTGACGAGAGTGAAAACAAGCATTATTTTTCAAAATATACATTATTGCAAAGAAAGTTAAAGTATCCGTATAGTTTCAGGATATTCAAGGTTTAAATATGTCTTCTATATTTTGATATTGTTCACATATTTATTAGCCGTCTACAACAGACGTTGTCCTGCCGGTCCTGTTTGGGACATACCCAGCAAAATTTCCCATTACCAAATAACCCGACGGTTAATCTAAATTATTTTTACATGTACATACATGTCATTGGAGGAAATTGCTTCCACTCAAGCATACAAGTATCTTAAAAATAACCACTTACCACCACGCTTACAATCTTCAAAAGTAAGCGAGGACATAAGTAATATTTTTATGAGTGTGTTTGTGTCGTAGTTGTTATTTCCGAGTTGCTATTGCTTGTTCACCACCATCAGTGGTGGAATGTGGTGAGAAAGTTTGGAAAGAGCGTAACATTGGGTAGAGCGTAAACTTGGGAGAGCACTATTTCGGTAAATAAATAACCACTAACAAAATAATGACAAAAATAAGTTATTGTTAGTAATCTAATTTAGAGAATCTAGTTTGAATTTATAAATTTTTCTTTAGATTATTTAACTGAATACCAACAACAAGGTATGTAAGTTTTATAAGTTCAAATAAGATTTTCTAACATAGATTACTAGCAATAACTTATTTTTGTCATTATTTTGTTTGTCGTTATTTATTTACCGAATGTAATGCTGGCGATAATGAGATATCATTACCTGGTATTGCGAGTGGTAATGACACGTACTTACCAAGATTTTGCTGAGAATTGGTTTGATATTTATTATATTCATGCAGACATTTTGGATTTCTGGAAAAATAGCAATAAAAATTTATATTGGATATTAGTCCACTACAACGCCGCCTACCGGAATCACAAATATTAACTATTCACAAGGCAAACTACACATACATTTTAAAATCCTGTCAAATCGCTCTAATTTTACAAATATCTTGACCAATCCGCAATTTATCGCGTTTAAAATAATTATAATTCTCCGATGACCCCGAACTAAACCAAATATAATTTTTTTTATAAGCATGCACTTGTAGTATAAAGAAAATTGTTGTTTTTTTAAATTGTTTTTTTTTATTACTTTATAGGATTTGTTTTTCTCTATAAATTGAAAGGAAAACTTGTTATTCTCTATAAATTGAATGGAAAACTTGTTATGATATGATTCGATTTACCGAAAAGTTTAGGCAGTATTTCCTATAGTGTTAAGGGGTACATTGAGAGAAGCTCCTATTCGTCGTAATAAATTTTAAGGAAAACTTCCGAGATATGTAGGTAACTTTGGGCAACTATAGCTGGAGAACCACAACGAATTTCGACAAACAAAAAGCAAAACCAAACTTCCCACACATTAATTTATTAATAACTAATGTGACAAATGTTAGAATCGAAGGCTCTTTGCATTTTACCTCTCTCGATTTTTAAAATACTCTCACTAAAAAAATTCTTTAAAGTGATACAGTTCAAATAATAGCCACTAAACAAATATTCTTGCTTCTATTGATATCATTCAAGGTATGAACACCATTGCTCAAAGCAATATGGGTAATATGGTGCTAACAAACAGTGGAATGGGTGGCATGGGCGTAGGCGGTGCAGGTATGATTAAACAGCAGCTCGGTGCCGGTCCTGGGGGCATGATGAATGCGGGTCCAGGTGGCGTAGGTCCCGTTGGTCCCGGCAATATGGGCCCAGGCGTCGGCGGTCCCAATCAGGGCATGCACATGGGTGGTCCGGGAGGGCATCCACAGGTAATGCAAAATGGACCAATGATGCGTATGGTAGCACAACAACACATGATACGCGGGCCCAATCCACATTTAATGGGCGGCAATGGACCCGGCATTGGCGGTGGTCCTCGTATGCAAAATCCAAATATGCAAATGGGTAAGTTTTCAAAATGTTATCCATCTTTGCTCTTTAGAGCTTTAAGACTCTTTCGCGATTGTAATCCAAAAAACAAGTGTTTTCTTTGGTACTTTTTATGAGTTGAGAAATATCTCAGATTTCTGTCTATTTTCGCAAGAGCTTAAACAAATGTTGGTAAATTTATTTTTTTAACAGGCCAAATGAACAGTATGGTTGGAGGCGGTGTTGGACCGAACGGACCCTATGGCGGTGGGGTCGGTGTCGGCAACGTTGGCAACTATGGAGGCCCCGGCGGTCCTCAAGGCGGTCTTAATGTAAATGCTAACAATCCTCAGCAACAAATGTTGGCACAACAGATTGCCGCACAACATGGGGGAGTGCCACCAAATATGACGGCGGCTATGCAACAGGCACAGCGGGGTCCTGGCGGTGTGCCACTCGGTATGGGTGGATCGGGTGTGGGCGGTGGTGATGTCGGTGGAGCTGGTGGTCTGGTCGGTGGACCACAACAACAAATGAACAATGCTCAAATGAATCCCAATCAACAGCAAAACCCACAGGCTGGCTTAATGGGAGCTGGTGGTGGTATGGGGGGCGGTGGTATACGGCCTCCGCAGGCCGGCGCTGGGCTCGTTGGAGGTCCTCAGCAGAATTCCATGATGATTCCGCAGCAGCAGCAACAACAACAGCAGCAGCAACAACAACAGCAGCCAGGCACCTCACAACAGGGCAACGTAGCGGGCGGTGGAGCAGGTGCCGGCGGTGGTGCTGGTGGAGGCACGAGTAGCCAACATATCTCCGATGAGCGAAAGAAGCAAATCCAACAACAACTAATGCTGCTGCTCCACGCACATAAGTGCAACCGTCGCGAAAGTCTAAATCCCAATCGCGAGAAATGCAATGTTCAGTACTGCAAACCCATGCAAGACGTGCTCACGCACATGGCCACCTGTAAGCAGAGCCGAGATTGTACAGTCCAACATTGTATATCCTCGAGACAAATTCTATTACATTACAAGACGTGTCAGCGTTCCGATTGTATAATTTGTTTCCCATTCCGTCAAAATCATGCTTTCCAAAGCAACAATCCCAATGCCGGAGGAGGTGGTAGTGCTGGTGTCGGCGGTGGTGCTAATAATGCCAATCAACAACAGGGACAGCCGCCGAATGTCAACGATAAAGTTCCTGGAGGCGTTTCAGGATCCCAGCAAGTGGTTGGTGGGCCTCAGCAAGGTCCAGGTGGTGGGGTGCAACAAGGTGGCGTGGCTCCTAATGTAACGGCGGGTGCGGGCGGAATGCCCGTGGGCGCCGGTGTTGGAGGGCCTAATCAAGGTCAAATGGGTATGAAACCCAATGCCGCAGATATGCAACAACAAATGCAAAACTCTTCTCAGAATCCCAATCAGGAAATACGACGTTTTGACAGCATGGGTATGCAGGGCGCAGTGGGAAATGCCGGTGGACCCAATAGTATGCTGCAAGGTAACGCCGTGAGTGCTCAGCAGCAGCAAATGCAAGGCATTCGCATGTCGGGAGTTCCGCCACCAGTGCGTGTTATGTCCACTGCGGTGGGTGGGCCAGGAGGCGGCGTAGCCGTAGGACCCTCTTCCGGAGGAGGCGGTGTAAACAATCCGGATCAAGTGGGCATGCGTCAAGCAGTAAATAATTTGTTAATCAGTGGAGGCGGTGGCAATGGACCCGGTCCAGATGGAGGCGGTATGCAAAATCAGCAACAAATGCTGCTTCAGGCCGGAGCAGGAGGGCCGAACAAATTTCAAATGGCTGTTCCAACACCACGTCTTTCCGACTTGCTTAAGCCAAACGTAAAAGTTCCAACAGACCCCAATCAAGTCAATCAGGTAAACGTTCTCAATCAGCAACAACAACAACAGCAGCAACAGCAATCGAACATTCCCCTGTCCGTCAATGTACATAACAATTTCAATAATTCCAACATCAATACACTCCTAGGCGGTGGAGGTAATCCCGGCGATATGGTGGGTGGGGTCGGAGGCGGCGGCCCAGTCAGTGGAGGACCTCCTAACAAACAGCTCACACCTCAAGAATTGGCAAAATTAAAAATGCAAGCACAGGCTGGTGGTATAGTCGGAGGTCCAAATAACGCTCCCACCAATAGTTCTGTGACGGGTAATCCAAATGCTCCCGGCGGTGGAACAATGGGCGGAGGTGTGCCCAATGTTCCGGGTGGTGGCAATGCCGCACCGGGTGGAGTACCATCGACATCTCAGAATGCCGGCGTACCCGGCGGTAGCGGTGGAGCAAGTGGTGGTGATGAGAATAAAGATTGGCGGGAGCTGGTCACGGATGATTTGCGCAAACACTTAGTGCATAAATTGGTCCAAGCCATATTCCCCACATCCGACCCCGCCACCATGTTGGACAAACGCATGCATAATCTCGTATCCTATGCGGAGAAAGTTGAAAAGGACATGTATGAAATGGCCAAATCTCGTTCAGAATATTACCACCTGCTAGCAGAAAAAATCTACAAAATCCAAAAAGAATTAGAAGAGAAGCGCCTGAAGCGGAAGGAACAACAGATGCTACAAATGCAGCAACAACAACAAGGCGGAAGTGCTGGCGGCGGTGTGGGTGGAGCCGGTCCCAGTAATGTGGCCAGCGGCGGAGGCGGTACAGGACCCAGTTCGGCGGGAGGTCTACCGGTGGGTGGGCAACAAATGCTACCCGGTCATCCGCAACAAGTACGTCCTATGGTTAGTCCCATGGGTGGGGGTGTTGGACCTGGAGGTCCCAACCAAGGAGTCGGTGGCATGCCCATGGGTGGAGCCGGTATGATGCAACTTCGTGGTCAAGCTCCGGGCAATGTTGGCGGTCTCATGCCTGGTCAAAATATGACCGGTATGCGCAGTCATTCGCCTGGCGGCGGAATGCTGGCCCTACAGCAGCAACAACAACAGCGTATGCAATTCCCGCAACAAGGTGGCATGTTAGTAGGACCTCCCGGACCCAGTCCCGGTGGTAGTAGCATGAGTGGTGCCGGAGGCGGTGGCGGTATAACGACATCACAACAAAATATGGTCGTACCAAATCCTGTGCTGTCGCCCTTCACTGGACAGGCCATGCAAGGTCAACCGGGCACCGGAGGTGTAGCAGGTGTCCTGACCAGTCCCATTCCGGGCCAACAACAACAATTTATCAATGCTAATGGTGGCACGGGAGCTCATACTTCGCAGCAATTGAATGAGATGATGAAGCAGCAACGAATGATGCAACAGCAGCAACAACAACAGCAACAACAAAGTGGAATGTTAATGCCTCAATCGCCGTTTAACAACGCCGCAAATACACAAATGCAACAGAATGCATTCACCTCTCCAATGTCCCAGCAACAACAACAGCAGCAGCAGCAACAACAACAACAACAGAAGCAGAACATGTTGGCCAGTGCTGCGGTAGGTGGTGGCGGCGGCGGTATGGGTAATATGCCTCCAACGCCAACAAGCATGGTTGATTCCCTTACAGCCACTGGCGGCAATAGTGCAACATCTGTGGCGACGGCGGGACCAACCAACGTAACGAGTACTGCATCTGCCACCGCAACCGTAGGCGGAGGTGCCGCTGGCGGCATGGTGGCGGCACCAAGTCCTTCGCCCAGTTTCACAACAAACGGTCCCATAGGCACCCCCATTAATCATAATCCCCCATCGGTACCATCTCTCATGCAATCGATAGGTGATCGTGGTACAACGCCACCACCATTGAATCCTACATCTCCTGCCTCTGTCAATGCCGTCACACCAGCAGCGGTAAGCGGCACCAGCACAACAAACGCCGTAGGTTTACAATCTGCTCCCACGTCAGCGGCTGCTGCAGCAGGAGGTACGGCGACAACACCCTCGTCTGCTGCGCCTATTACAGCAACGGCGACGGCAGCCTCGGGGTTAGTATCCTCCATCACAACGCCTACAGCTACAACAACGCCATTAACTACTACCTCTGCGACAGCAGCATTATCGACGGTGGCCGCAGCAGGAGCAGCACTCACATCTCTACCAATCACTACAACATCAACAACAACTGAAACCAGTGTCGTCTCCGCCAGTGTCAATGGAGTTGTTCAAAGTCAGCAGCAGCAACAGCAACAACAAATCACTTCAATGGGTAAAGGAGGTGCTGCTGGAACAACAACAAGTACTACCTCAGCCATCAGTTCATCACTACCCTCGACTCGACCAGCAGCTAGCAGTAGCAGCAGCAATAGTCTCTCTTCACAAATGGCCGCCCTGGAAGCAGCAGCGCGTGACAACGATGACGATCCACCCACATCTCCGAATGGCGATTCACAAAATGCCGGCGGTGGCAAGTCGTGCAAAGGCAAATTAGATTCCATAAAGCAGGAAGATGACATTAAAAAGGAATTTATGGATGATGGCAGCGCCGGTGACAATTCACAACACGAATCCTCAGCCGGAGTGGGCAAAAATGTAAACAATGATGGCACAGCAAAATTGGAGATAAAAACCGAAGATGGCGATGTCAAAATTAAAAGTGAACCAATGGAGGTGGATGAGACTGGTAGTTGCGCTACAGGTGGTGCAACGAGTGGAGAATCTGCCAAAGCCGCAGGAACTGGTGATAGCAAGGATGACATAAAACCAATGGCTGAAAGCGGTAGTTCAAGTATTGATGTTAAAATTAAAACTGAAACGAAGCCAGTAGTACCGGAACCACTGATGCCCAATGCTGGTGATAAGAAAAAGAAGTGTGGTAAGTAATCCACATGGGAAAACTTTTTTGAATGTCTAGTTTTGTTGACATTATTTTCTAATTTGCATTAATATTAACAATTGCAGTATTCGATCCAGAGGAACTTAAACAAGCATTATTGCCAACATTGGAAAAACTCATACGTCATGAACCCGAATCTGTGCCATTCCGTTATCCCGTAGATCCTCAAGTTTTGGGTATACCTGACTATTTCGAAATCATTAAAAAACCCATGGACTTAGGAAGCATTCGAAATAATCTAATGGGTGGCAAATACAATGATCCTTGGGAATATGTCGATGATGTTTGGCTAATGTTTGACAACGCTTGGTTGTACAATCGTAAATCATCAAAAGTGTATAAATATTGTACAAAGGTAAGTAAAAATCAGAATGTGAATGCTAAACATTGAAAACGATTTGCCTTACATATATTTGTTGTCGCACTTAACACATTAGAGTGCAAATAGACGATGTTCTTGAATTACTGATTTGATCGGCTTTGGCTACTTCATAAACCGGTGCCGGTAAATGTTGTTTATGAATTACAATTAGTGTTTTTGGAGTGTTTCATTTACAATATAAGAAACTATGCTTGGGAAATTCAGAACAGACTTATGTTTGTTAATGCAAAGCAATTTATCCACGCTTTTGCAATAATTTATCAAATATTGGAGACATTTTTAAATAGAAGTCTTTGCATTTAAAGATTGGTAAATGCTTAAAGATATGTAAAGTTTTTCAATATTATAATTTATTATTTTTGGAAATAAGTGCGACAATCCTGTCCCTGTGTAAAGTGTACAATATTATCATTGATTCTCTTGTATTGAATTTTATCCTTACTTTTCTCCCTTTACAGCTCTCTGAAGTATTTGAACAAGAAATCGATCCTGTGATGCAGGCCTTGGGATATTGCTGTGGCCGCAAATACACATTTAATCCTCAAGTTTTATGTTGTTACGGTAAACAGTTGTGCACCATACCGAGAGATGCCAAATACTACAGTTATCAAAATAGGTATGTTCTGAACAATTAAGTGATGTAAATCCTATCTCCCTCTATATATTAAGATCGTATCATCCGTACCTGTCTTAATGTACTTTACGAATTTAGCTTATTATCATGAAACATAATTTAAAAAAAAACTAGATAAAGTTTATTTGTAGAACAATCTATATAACAATCGAAATATCACTAGTTATCATTGGTATTTTTGTAGTTTATTAACCACTATAAATTGTATATTATTAACACCTCTCAAAGCTAAAATTACGAATACAACGATTCTCTTTGATGATTATTAGCTTGTATATAAACCAACTAAAGCTCTAAACTACTACTACAAACCATTAATTAATATGTTTGTATCGATTCTAATGCCAACCTTATTTTTATTTTTCTTTTCTATACTTGCAAATGTTTAAAAACAAACCTATAAAACATCCTGGTTATGGTTTTTGTGTGCGTCTTTTTTGAAATCGAAACAATGCCTTTTTCCCTCCACCATCTTCCAACAAAATTCCTTAATCGCTAAAATAACATAATCCTTTCAAACAAAACGAAAAACATACAACATGTATAATACAATCATCACGAAATGTCTTAATTTTTTCTATGCGCTTTTACTGTTTTTAATCGAAACAAACTACTAAAAAATATTTTGCTTTTTGTTGCATATATATTGCTCTGGTCCGTTTATATGTCCCTAAAAAATGTCTCATAACATAATTTTTATATGCATTTTCTTCGGCATCATCATGTCTACCTCTTTCCTGCCATCATTAAAACCAACTCCGAACTACTAATAACGGCAATTCCCTTTCAATTAAACCTACTACCTTTCTTCCTTTTCCCAATACTATACTATTTACAAAAATCTATGTCTTATCTGAAAATCAAAAAAACGTTCGTACGCACAAAAACAAACGAAAATCATCCACCACCATCAACATATGCCGCTCTAAAACAAAAATATGTAAACAAAATACGATCGCTCTGCTTGTTTGTATTAATTAATTTCGGATTATTACGCGACCACCATCCTCCACAACCACCACCACAACCAAAATAAAAAACACAAAACTATTTAATCTCAAATTAAATCTCAATATAAAAACAAAAACCTTGTAATGAACCAATAACAGTCTAAAGGATTATGGTGTTGCCTCAAACAGATATACCTTCTGCCAGAAATGTTTCAACGATATCCAAGGAGATACTGTAACACTGGGCGATGATCCTCTTCAATCACAAACGTAAGTATTTTAATAATTTGCTCTTATTATTATTTTATTTAGAATTATTATCGGGTCTGTTCTGTAATCACGGCGATTTGAAATCACGGTGATTTTAAAATCACCGGCGACTTAACATCACTTTTGGAGTTCGAAATCACCCAAACATATGTCGAACAATCTTTTTTGGGAGGCTATGAATAATAAACCGGGCGATTTCGAACTCCAACAGTGATTGTAAGTCGCCGGTGATTTTAAAATCACCGTGATTTCAAATCACCTTGCTACAGAACAGACCCGTATGTTATTGTTTGTATTTATGTATATAAACTGAAACCTACATTTCAAACTATGCTAGTCGAAACGGTAGTTTTTCAGGAGAGGTGATGAAAGTTTTCTGAAATTTATAAATTTGTATGGAATTCCTTTACAATGCAAATCGAATGACCATAAAATTTGATTGGATTAATAGTTAAAAACCAACTTTTGACTGTGTATAATTTGGAATATGTATTTACAATTTTAAAATTATTATAATTAGAGCTGATTTCTTTACAATATGCTTGCTATATCTGAGAAAGAAATTTAAGGACCTTGGGGTAATACTGTTCTTAATTAAATTGATATACTAACCCGTTTAGAGAGGCCCAAAAATGGATTCGTAAAAACCGGAATGGTAGTTTTTTTTTAAGAAAAACTATGAAACCAGTTCAGCACATTGCAACATATTTTGGGTCATCAAATCTTTCCTGAACGAAACCAATTCGACATTATAGTACACCATTAGTATATCAAAATCCCCACACGGGTTTTGCAAAGTTAGCTCGAATTTTGAAGTTGGGCTATTTTTAGACAAAGAATGCTTCCATATATGGGCAAAAGTGCACTTTAGCGGGCACATGTCAAAACAAAAATAAAACACCACGACATCCGAAATGACTCAAAAATGCATAAAAAAACACAGTGGAGCAACGGGTCCAGAAGCTTTAGCCCTCAAATTTAAATTTTGAAATTTCTCGGGCTACGTGCATTCCATTAGAGTTTTTTTATGTTGGCACGCTTGTCTCGAACATATGTTCTCAGTTGAGTTCGTTTGTGAGAGACATAACAGTTAGTTATGTTCTGCTGTGGAAAAAAGAATGGATCAAAGAATTAGCATCAAGTTTTGTGTAAAAAATGGAATTGAGTTCACTATTAGAGAAGTTGCGGAGGATGACGAAATATCGGTTGGCTCATGCCATACAAGTTTTTCGGGCATGAAGCGCGTGGCAGCGAAGTTCGTTTCAAAATTACTGAATTTTAAACCAAAAAACGTCGCATGTTCGTAGTTTTTTGGCCGAAGAGAATACGTTTACTGTATTCCTCATACACCGTATTCACCAGATTTGGACCCCTGTCACCTTTTCCTGTTCCCAAAATTAAAGAGACCAATTAAAGGACGGCGTTTTGCGATGATTAAGGGGAAAAAAACTAAATCGCAGAACAAGCAAAACAAGTCTAACTGTTATGTCTCAAAGAAACTCAACTATGTTAGAGACACGTGTGCCAACATAATAAAAAACGGTAATCGAATACACGTAGCCCGAGAAATCTAAAAATTCAACTTTTGTATTGAACAGGCCACGTACATACATATATTTATTAAAGAAAAATGCCACAAAAATCTTATTTTTTATTAATTTAACTTAGGACTCAGTAAAAAAAATTTGTTGCATATTTTTTTTTATCATTAATATCAGAGATAGGAGGCTAAAAAAACAACAACAACGTATTTGCTTCAACAGGCTTGCTAAATTATTAATTTATTATATTGAAAATTTATGGACACAGTTCGGTATATACATAGAAACAAGCCTCCCTTTAATAACTTGTGAAGTGAAATGAAGTATGAAATGATTAATTTATTCCGAAAGATTTATTTGGTGATATCATAAAACTTCAGACATTTAAAAAGAAATCCGATTTATTTCTATTTTTTAAATTGCTCTATTCTGTGCCGTTGTTGTTTTTTTCATAAAATATATTGTAATCTCTAAAAAATATTAAAATTTTATTTATTAATTAATATCACTTTTTTATATTATATCTTCATCCTTGTTCCTCACCAAAAAACAACCACACGCCATCGTTTACACTCGAAACAGTCAAATCAAAAAAGATCAATTTAAAGAAATGAAAAATGATCACCTTGAACTTGAACCATTTGTCGATTGTCAAGAATGCGGCCGTAAACAGCATCAAATCTGTGTCTTATGGTTGGATTCCATATGGCCGGGCGGTTTTGTATGTGACAATTGTCTGCAAAAGAAAAATTCCAAACGGAAAGAGAACAAGTTCAATGCTAAACGTTTACCCACTACTAAATTGGGTATTTACATTGAGACACGCGTCAACAATTTCCTAAAGAAAAAGGAAGCCGGTGCCGGAGAAGTGCACATCCGTGTCGTCTCGTCGTCGGATAAATGCGTTGAAGTGAAACCTGGCATGCGTAGACGTTTCGTGGAAAATGCCGAAATGAATTCCGAATTTCCCTATAGAGCGAAGGCCCTGTTCGCTTTTGAAGAAGTCGACGGCATAGATGTTTGTTTCTTTGGTATGCACGTTCAAGAGTATGGTTCTGAGTGTCCAGCGCCGAACACACGTCGTGTTTACATAGCCTATTTGGATTCGGTACACTTCTTTAGACCACGTCAATATCGTACAGCGGTGTATCACGAGATTTTATTGGGTTACATGGACTATGTCAAACAATTGGGCTATACCATGGCTCACATCTGGGCTTGTCCTCCATCCGAGGGTGATGATTACATTTTCCACTGCCATCCAACAGATCAGAGAATACCAAAACCGAAGCGCCTGCAAGAATGGTACAAGAAAATGTTGGATAAGGGTATGATTGAGCGTACCATACAGGATTATAAAGATATACTGAAGCAAGCCATAGAGGATAAACTGACATCGGCCGCAGAGTTGCCCTATTTTGAAGGCGATTTCTGGCCAAATGTGCTGGAAGAAAGCATTAAAGAATTAGACCAGGAGGAGGAAGAGAAAAGGAAACAAGCTGAAGCTGCAGAAGCAGCGGCTGCAGCCGCAGCAAATGTAAGTGTTGGAGTTTCCTATCCAATTGATGTCGCAGAGTTTCGTAACATTAACATTGACATTTTTCTCGCTGTAGATTTTCTCCATTGAGGACAGTGAAGTTAGCGGTGATGGCAAAAAGAAGGGACAAAAGAAAGCTAAAAAGTCCAACAAATCCAAGGCTGCCCAGCGTAAAAGCAATAAAAAGTCCAATGAACAACAGGCTGGCAATGATCTCTCAGCAAAAATTTATGCCACCATGGAAAAACACAAAGAAGTATTCTTTGTTATACGCCTGCATTCAGCCCAATCCGCGGCCAGTTTGGCGGTAAGTACCTAACATTATTTACATACTATTTCTTTATACATAAATATCACTTGGTATATCAAGAATGTCATAATTCTAAATTGAATCATTTCGAGGTTTCCTTGTAATAAAGCGAATTTTGCAAATATTCATGACGTTAAATAGGAGTATTTTTGTTTATGAAAAAATAAATATATTGCAAGTTATTTCGGTATATTTACCACACTGTGATACATGTTAGAAACATAGATATAGACCCATCATTTATTATAGCGATCGACTTCGCGTCACTTTCTGAATCGATTTACCTATATCGTTTGTCAGCCCGTCCGTCTATAGATTTCAGTATAATACCTAAACATTATGATGCATATCGTCATCAGAAACCAAAAAGGGCGTACAACAAGAAAAATGGAAATTCAGTTTTTGATGGATTTCGTTACACTGCATCAAAATACACATCCTGACAGATTTTTAGCGACTAACTATCAAATATGGAGAATTTATTAACGAAATTTAAAGGGCCTAACAACAAATTATTTCTTTTTTATAGCTAAAAACTCCAATTTCACGCAGTTTTCACAAAAATGTTATAAATCATGCATGTGTGAATTTATATATGCATCATTACGTTTAGATATTATCCTGAAAACCCCGTTTTTCTAACAATATCATTTTTCATTTTATTTAGTTTTTTGCTTCTCCTTTTAAATATTCAAATATGATGATACGCCCGTTCTAGTTTCTGATGACGATATATAAATTCACACAAACATGATTTATAACTTGTTAGGCCCTTTTGAATTTCGTTAATAAATTCGCCATTTTTGATAGTAAAATTTTAAAAATTGCTAAAAATTTGTCAGGATTTGTATTTTGATGCAGAGTATCGAAATCCATCAAAAACTCAATTTCCATTTTTCTTGTTGTTACGGAAAATTTTCATTCAGGAAAATTTGTGACATTTTTAATTTAAAGAAAAAGTGAAAATATGGCCAGTAGCAATAACGTGCCCTTCGCGTTATAGAGATATTGCGAGGAAGATAAAATTCCGACGTGTGGAAATCACTTTGATTATTGATCCTGGTAACTATGGCCTCATTGCAAATACAACAACTGCAAAGAAAGCATGGGATGCTATTATGAGTGAATACGAATATTCCGACCTGACGTCAAGATGCAAAATTTTGGGTCAATACAGGAATACCTGAATTAAATCGTCATAATCGCCCAAAAAGTTAAAAGTTGAATCTAGATGATGAATTGACCGCATCTTTAATGTTGGCCGGATTGACCGACGACTACAAGCCGCTAGTCATGTCTGAAGAGAATCCAAAGGAGAAATTAACGGCTCTATAAAGTGAAAAATCTTCTGCTGCAAGTCGTATTGTTTGATAGTCCATATGCACACGAGGATGTTTTTTTTTTAGCAGATTTTCCGCTAATTCTCTTTTAAACTTTCCTTTGAGTTTACACGGCGTAATTTATTTCGACTATTCTTTGTGAATTGCTGTTTCAAAGCATTGAGCACGACTATGGGAGAGTTTTTCCTCCCCCCTTTCCAACTACATATCTCTCCTACAAAACGCCGATAATCTGCTGAACATTCAGCCCGTGTAAAAACCTCTCGAAAAATATGGAACTTATTCCCAAAGAATAACATTTAAAGTACTTCCAAATATGCAGTTAGTGATTTATTCACTTCCAAATATGCTCTTTTGTAGTAGTCATGAAAATATATATCGTCACCAGAAACGAAAAAGGGCGTAACAACAAGAAAAATGGAAATTCAGTTTTTGGTGGATTTCGGTACACTGCATCAAAATACACATCCTGACAAATTTTGAGCGGCGTAATATTAAAAATGTCGAATTTATCAATGAAATTCAAAAGGGCCTAACAACAAATTATTCTTTTTTTCATAATTAAAAAATCCTATTTCACGTAATTTTCAGAAAAAAAGTTATAAATTATATTTGTGTGACTTTATATATGCATCACTATGTTTAGATGTTATTCTGAAAACCCCGTTTTTCTAACGACAGCACTTTTCATTTTATTTAATTTTTTGTTTCTCCTGTAAAATTTCCAAATATGATGATAGGCCCTTTTTCGTTTCTGATGACGATATATTTAAAAAAATTATATAAAAATGTTGTTATGTTTTAAAAAATGTAATACGTTTAAAAAAAATATTGTAAGCAAAAAAGTTAAATACTAGATGCGGGATTTGAACCCGGACAACTCACGGCGAGACAAAAAATTTCACTTTAAATAATAAAATAAAAATGTTTCTAAATATAAAATTAAAAAAAAATAATTTTAAGAAAAAGTTAAAAAAATTAAAAAAAAAAAAATGGGAGCTTTGCGGCTTCTACAACCGCAAAATATGACTTGTATGGCTTGGATTGTCGATCAAACGATGCACCTGCAAAAGTTTTTGCTATTTTCGATGTAATAAAAAAAACTTAATGAAGTCAAATTATCGAATTCTGGAATAAGTTTCTCCAAAGAGAGTAGTAGAAGCAAACACGTAAACCAAGCAGAGATAATGGTACACGAGCAAATGAACTTTTGGAAGTAATTCACTCAGTTGTTGGTTCGCTGAAGAATTCATCGTTTTCTGGTTCTCAATATATTGTGACATTTGTGGATTACTATTTCCGTAAACTATTCGTTTATCCGATCACGAACAAAAGTGCGTTTTTTCTACTTTTGTCAGCTTTAAGAAAATAGTTGAAAACCGATGTTCGAAAAAAATTAATGTTCTGCGATCGGATAATGGGGACGGATACACCAACCAAAGTTTTTCTGCATTTATGAAGAGCAACTCAAGATCTATAAGAAGGATCTTAGGAAGGCGCAAAGACGCTCTTGGCATAACTTCTGTGGCGAAGAGGAAAAGGACTCCGACGCCGCAAGGCTGAGGAAGATATTATCTGCTTCACCGTGTACAGTAGGATATATACAGGATGAGGCAAATAACTGGACCAAAAACAGCGAGCAGTCGTTCAATGTACTGCTCGACACACATTTCCCAGGGAACTCCCTAACAGAACCCGGGACCAGCAGGACCAACAGGAGTGCGAGTAGACTGCGAGTGTCGCTAGCTTGTTGACTGAGAGGTCCAGAATAAGCTAGGCTATTAACAACTTTGAGCCCTTCAAGTCACCTGGACCAGACGGCATCACTCCAGCAGAAATGCAGAAAATGTTAAAGTACAGCCTGGAGAAAATTTATGTAGGCTGTATCAGGCTTACATACATCCCGAATCGATGGAGGGATACCAAAGTGGTATTCATACCCAAAGCGGGAATGATATCGCACACTAGGCCAAAAGTTTAGACCAATTAGCCTATCCTCCTTCCTACATTCACATTTAAATATTAACTCTAGTTTGATTAGACTAATCCAAAGCCTGCTCAACGGAAGACGCATAACAATCATGTCTTGGGTCCACAACTCTAGAAAAGGTTTGTAAACAGTGGGACCCCACAAGGAGGAGTACTGTCTCCACTAATTTGGAACCTAGCGGTGAATGAAATCCTGCTAGATCTAGAGCGTTGTGGCTGCAAGGTCGTGGCATATGCGGACGACATGGCTATCGCAGTGAGTTATTTAGACTTAACGTATTGGAACGTATAAGGAATACCAACGTAGCCTTATATTCCTGCAAAAAGGCTGTAGGGTGTGGGGCCTCTCTCCCAAAGTCGTCCTTTGTCACCCTAACCTAAACCTAAGAGAAATGACATTATTCATCAGAAGACATGTCCCTATACCCCAGAACAAAATGGCGTAGCCATAATCGGACCGTCATAGAACGTGTAAAATGTTTGCTCAAAGACAGTGGTTCGAATCAACGATTTTGGGCTGAAGCTGCAGCCACTCAACATATTTGATCAATCGAGTGCCTTGTCGTGGAGACGAACGATGTCCTGAGGATATATGGCCTGGGCGACGACCAAATATGAAAAATTTAAGATTTTTCGGATGAACAGCTGTGGTTCATATACCCAAAAAAAAGAAATACTTTGCTTGAATCTAAATCTATTGAATGTATCATGGTTGGATATAGCACAGAAAGTGGTGTTCCATCCACATGGTGGTAAAATAGTGATCAGCGGAGCTGTCGTATAGAAAATAGTCGAGTAAATATGAACGAGCAAAATCTTCTGGAGAATTTTACTTTACCGATTTGTTGGAAAGAAACAATAGCGAAACTCAGAATCGACCAACTATATACGTGTTCACGTATTGATGCTACACTTGTAGGAAAAAAGCTAAATAGAAAATCTCGAATCAAGCGAAAGTGGCGATGAAACATTAACCGCAAATGAATCTTAACCGGCTAACTCCCATACGGAGGACCAGTACGTAGACACTGTTTGCCGTCAAACAGTGAAAATGCAACCCAAATCCATATGAAGCACAACCAGGGTTTTTTCCCCAATTTTTTTTCTGCAAAAAGGTCATATTTTTCAATCCTGCAATCCCAGGAAATCTGTGCGGGAATTCCAGGGATTTTTTGCTTATACATCAATATACTTTTCCTTCGTATGTTGACAAAACAGCAGTTTTTATTCTTACATTTCGGTTGTATGTTTTTCGTAGTGCAATTTTCAAACAATATTTTTAATTTTTCAATGTAAAGGCAGATAAGAGGTATTTTTAATATTTGCTTTTGTTCAATATTAATAACACAGCTCAAAAAAGTTTTTGCAGCGACGCAGGGTTTTGTAATCGATTTGGATATATGGGATAATACACTTCTCAACCTACAAGGTGGCTGATATGTAATGCAACAAAGTAAAGCGATATATTTTTTTATAAATTTTATTGTTCAAAAGCAAAAAATGTCGGAAATAACATAAAATTTTAGAAACAGTTTAGATTTGTTCGAATTGGCCACCTTTGGCACGAATTATGGCCTTCAAGCGGCCGACAAAGCCATCACACGCTGCACGAAAGTGGCTCTGCGGTATTTTGGACCATTCCCGGCGAAGCGCCGTCTTGAGATGATCGATACTTTGGTATTTTTTAGTGCGAACCTTACTCTCTAAAATGCCCCAGGCGCAAAAGTCCAACGGATTGAGATCCGGAGATCTTGGTGGCCATTGTGCGGTAGAAATGAAGCGAGGAACCTCCTTTTTAAGCCATTCTTGGTTGACGCGTGCTGAGTGCGATGGTGCTGAGTCCTGTTGGAATGCCCATGGACTGCGGCCGAAATGTTTGTCTACCCAGGGCTTCAATACTGTCTAGGACATTTTCCCGATAATATTCGGCATTTATTTTGACCCCATGGTCGATGAATACGAGCGGGGAGCGACCATCGGCCGTTACGGCGGCCCACACCATTGCCATCGGCGGCGCTTGAGTTCTGGTGGCCAATCGAAGGTGTAAATTTTCAGCTGACCTCTTTGGCAAGTAAACCCGATCATTTTGTTTGTTCACAAACTGCTCAATTTGGAATGGCTTCTCACCGGAGAAAACCAAATTCGTTAACTGGCCACTTTCGTGCAAGCGAAGCAACTCCTTGGCTCTTTCCAGTCTAACTTTTTTTGTGCATCGGTGAGCTCTTGCACTTTTTGGAACTTCAATGGCTTTAGTCCAAGCTCATTTTTTTAATATGTGTTGTATCCGTTCTCGGGATATGTTCAGCTCACGAGCAATTTTTCTACCACTGCGGCGTGGATTTCGATCAAATCTGGCCTTCACTTTTCGGATCATTTCTGGTGTTGTTACCGTTTTTTTTCGTCCACTTTTTGGACGCGATGCAACACTGCCAGTATCACGGTAACGAGCAATGGTACGAGAAACAAAAGATTTATTCACATTTAAATGCTGGAGGGCTCTAACGATAGCCACTTGTGTTTTCCACCCAAATATAAAGCAATCACACTATCACGCTTGATTTCCATCACGAATAAATTTTTTTCTGAATGCAATAGATCAAAATGCTTTTGTAAGCTTGTAAAAAATAAAATGAACTGTCACTGAAATAAATCTGTCAGCTATCAGACTAGCGGTTTAGAAATGATAGCAACCTGAAATTGGTTGCAATACATATCAGCCACCCTGTATAAGGTTTCTTTGGTTTAGGTATAGTTCTCGCCAGGGACGTATCCAGGATTTTGGTTCGGGGGGGCCCAACATTTTTTTCCATAACAAAGATAAACAATTAAAAAATTGCGTTTATTGTGTAGGTAATGGAAGTTAAGTTCCTTAGTTTTTTATTCCTAAATATAAATGTGTACTTTAGTAAGAGATCAGTAAAACTTTTTATAATAAAATACGTAAGAGTTAAAAATGTAATCTTCGTTTTTTTGAAAGATATATCAATTATTTCATCGATTTTGACTTCATCTTTGTATATAGACATCAAAGCCAGATAAGATAGCCGTTCTCCCTCCATTCTGTTCCGGAGATAGGTTTTCATTCTTCTTAACGTCGAGAAACTTCGCTCAGCAGATGCCGTCGTCACAGGTATTGCGGCCAGTATCTGCAAAAGGGTAAAAACGCTTGGGAACATGTCCTCAAACTGAAATAGCATCTAATGCATTTGATGGCTTATCATTCTTCCGCTTCCAATAATCAATCCATATACTTATTTCAGCTAAAACAGATTTTGCTGAATTTTTAAAATCGTTTTTGTAAAAAAGTGTGACTTCTTCGAAATCTTCCTTTATTAGATTTACAACTCGTATCGGAACGATATTAAACAGACTTGTAATTATAGCTTCATGTTCGGAAAATCTATTATTTAAATGTGATATTACTTCGTCCAGATATGTTATGAACAATGTTGTCCTAAAATACGCCCTGACATCTGAACCCGGAATATTAGCCCTACACTTTTGAGTGCCTACTCTTCTAGGTAGTGCAGCTTCTATTCCAAAACTTCTTGCAAGTTGTGTGGATTCTTCAAACAGTTTATCAAACTCCGCATCTGAAGTTCTACGCATGTCACTTAATTTAGTCGTTGCCAATTTTATGATTTCGTAAGCCTTTATTATATCGTTTGCAAATACCGTGATAAGTTCTGTGTAATGGCCAAAACCGTACTACTTATTACCACACCCAATATAAAGTCAAATTTACATACACGGTTGTGCAAACTCATTCCATCACTGCAACCTACATGTTAAAAAGGTAGATAGATAAGAAATCATAAATGTAATTTTAACTGAATTTTCGCCATATCTGGTTATCATAAATTTAAAGTCAACCAATATTACACCGGTCGACAAAAACAACATTTTTTCTTGGGTTTCTGTTTTAATGCATAGATTCTATTCTAGACGTCAAGAAACGTCAAAATGTCCAATCTTAGCTTTTAAAGTTTGTTTTTGTAAATTTTACATCGATAAGAAAGTTTTAAAGTTAAAACCTTACTAAATTAGCTACAACTTTTTAAATTATGCATCGATTTTCTTCGGAATGGGCTCGTTTAATTCATGACCGAACAGACTTTACGATTAAATCATAAAAATGTAACATTTGTTCATTTTTAGATTGTTTTATGGAAGTTTAATTTCAAAAATATTAAAATTTTATCAAAAAATCGCATTTTTTTTGCAATATTTTGTAATACTCGTATATCGTCGAAACCGCTGAACGGATGGAAAATGGTATTATATGAAGTTGAAGGCTACTTAATATTTAATTCTTGAAAACTTTCCTCAACCAAATCGGATAAATGGTTCTCGAGTTATGCCACTATATGTCGTTCAACCACTAATTTCTTTCCATATCACAGCTTATCGCGAATTTAGGCTAAGAAAAAAGAGAGGTTGAACCACATATTACGGCATAACTAGAGAACCATTCATCCGAATTGGTTCAGGTAAGCTTTACAAACTTCAGAATTAAGTAGCCTTCAACTTAGCAATACAATTTTCCATCCGTTCAGCGGTTCCGACGATATCTTACAAAGTATTGCAAAAAATCATATTTTTTGAGAAAATTTTAATAATTTTTAAATCAAAGACTCATAAAAACATATAGAAACGCATAATTGTCATATTTTTGTGATTTTATCGTAAACTCTGAAAAGTTATGAATAAAATGAGACCATTACCATTTTTTACGCTTTTGTATTGTTTTTTTAACGGCCTTTTTCGTTTTTTTTTGAGTGATTTTGAAAACTGTTAACAGTCTATGCCTATGTTTAAAACATTTCGGGGGGGGCCCGGGCCCCCCCTATGTATACGTCCCTGGTTCTCGCTATAAACCCTTATATTCATAATAGAGATTTTGAACCATATATATTAGCATAAATTGAGGACCTCTTATCTGAATTGGTTCAGGATTGGTAAATTATCAAAATTTGGTAGCCTTAATTTCTTCTAATATACTTTTATCCGTTCAGCGGTTTCGACGATATCTTACCAGATATTGCGAAAAAATCATACATTTTTGAGAAAAAATTTAGATTTTTAAAATAAAATCATCATAAAAACATCGAAATATGCACAGATATTATATTTTTTATTATTTTATCGTAGTGTTATCAATACAATTTAAGTTTGTATTGAATTTAGAAGAGAAGTCGATTATTTTTTGTTTAAATGCATATACAGGGTTTTCCAAAAAGAGTAATATGATTTCTTTGTAAAAAAAAACACACTTACTGTTAAGGAAATTCAAAAGTTTTTTATTTAATGTGAAGTACAATCGATACAATTAAGTTCTAAATAAAACGTCATTCAAATGGCCTCCACGACTTCTTCTGCAGGAGCGAATTCGATGAACCCAATTTTCGAGCACTTTTTCCACTAAATCAAGTAGTATGTCATGGCATGTTCAATATTGATTTGTAAAGCTTGAAGAGTCTGGTTTATTTCGAAAGTCCACTGACTTCAAATAACCCCACAAGAAATAGTCTAATGGTGTTAAATCACAACTTCTTGGAGGCCATTCAATATCACAATTTCTTGAAATAGTCGAATCTCCAAACTTTTCTCGCAACAATTCAATTGTTTCATTTGCTGTATGGCACGTAGCCCCGTCTTGTTGGTACCAAATGTTGTCAAGATCAACTTATTCCAATTTCGGCCATAAACAGTTGGTTATCATCGATATATACCGCTCTCCATTGACAGTAGCGGTGTTACCAGCTTCACTTGGACGATTATTACGCCCATAAAATGGCAAAAGCGCACGAAAAGTTGCAATTGGAGAACGATTATTTTGATAATAAAACTGAATAATTGTAAACGTTATTTTGCGTATATCTCTCCATGATGAAATTGTAAACACTACTGAAAACAATGAAGAACAAATGACAGATCATGACATACACCCATGGTAATAATTATACTTCCACATAAAAAAAGGACGATGCAATTGTGTTTTTATATTTTGGAAAAACTTTTTATTGGAAGATTGTTCTTAAATGATTTGTTAACCAAAACATGTGTTGACATTTCAATTTATTAAAAGTATCCGAATTTTAAAAGAAAAATGAAAAGTACTTCATTGGTAAAATATATACTTCCAAATTAATTTAGACTAAACAATTTGGAAACAATACATTTTTTTTAGAAAACATAATTTGTCTTATAATTAGTATTAGCGCCAGACAACATAATTACTTCTTTAAGTCATTATGATATGCAATAAATTAAGTTTGTAAGCAGTGATGTGGGTATTCCACTCCAAGTTTTATTTATCGCTGCTCGGAGGTTTTATCGCGGAGAATTGCCGCCAATTGTCATAAATTTGATTTGCCATATTCCCCAGGACGTTTTCGATCGGATTTAGATCTATACTTAACGCAGGTCATCGCAGCAGTGGTATATTTTTGGTGTTAAACCAGTCCGTCACAATTTTAGCTTTATGTATTCGGGCTTAATCTTGTTGAAAAATAGTCGACGACTCATAAATATCGTCCAAAAAGGAGATAAGGACATCATTCAAAACTTCAATGTAACCGATGGAATTTATCTTGTAGGTAAATAAAGAAATATTAACAAACAAAGTTGCATTTTTGCGCATAGGTGACTTTTTAGAGCAACATTGACTTGTGGTAGTATACTTATTACCATGGCTGTATTACAAATGGCCGAAACGTCACTTCAAAATCATATCATCCCTATTGGAAAACCCGTTATTACACACCTAGAAGGAGATGCTATTGAAAAATATGATAGGAAGAAAAAAAATGAACAAACCAGAATTATTTTAAATGGTCCCCTTGTGTGGGATGTACCAAAAAGGGCAGGACTACTTCACACATTTCGCTGGAATTACAGAGGATTCGTAGAGGTTGTATCGAAGTCATTAGAGAATCAATATTTCAACAAATTGTAATCCTTTGTGAGGAAGGTACTAAAAGGAGTGGCCCAATATGGCCCATATTCGAACATTGTCTTGGATAGATACAAATATTATCACATACCAGATTTGAAGTAAATCCGTCACTTCTTTCGTCGGACATTGCTGAAATGACTTAAAATATACTAAAATGGATTTCCGCCGAACATAATTACGGTTTTAGGTCCCTCCTCCGATGTATGAATATTTGCATTATCTGGATATATATAGAAATTGCTTGGAATTGCCATGTGTTTTTTATTTAAAAAAAAAATATTTTAAAATTAAAGAAGATACAAATATTTTAAAATATTTGAAATATTTGATAGATATATTCAACCAAATATGGGATTTCTTCAAACATTATGGCTAATTATTTTAAAAGAAGAGGGCTAGTAATTATGGTAAATGGTTTGCGAGGTATGCTATATGTTCAACCTCTATTTGTTTAGAATTTTGTCTTTTTTAAATTCAAAACATGTTTAAGTTTCGCAAAAAAAAATCCACAAAAATATTTTTCTGAAGTTTTTTTTTTTTTTTTATTTATTTGTTTGTTTTCATCAGAGTAACCGAGCCTATAAGGCCATATATGATTACAAAATACGACAATAAATATTCTACTCGAAAATCTTAAATATATATAATGTATCAATAGACTTAATTATAAAATAATACAAAAAACAAGAGTTTTAAAAAAGCGTAACTAAATTCCTCCTAACTTCCACAGTATTTATAAGCAGTTATGCTGAAATCAACAATAGGAAAAACTACTCACTGTGAAAAAAAAAAATATATATGCAAAAAAACAACTCAAATTATAACAAAAAAACATTAGACATAAAATACAAGCATAATAATTGAATGCAATAATAAAAGAAAATAAGGGAAAATAAAACAATTTTGAGGCGATTGAAGATAAGAAAACAAGAGTTATAAATATCAGTCCTACTACTCACTCAAAACCTACTCTAAAAATTTTTTAAAATTTTTTTAAAAAATTTTAAATAATTTTTTTAAAAAATAATTGAAAAAAAATCTATCGAAAACACCTTGGATACAATAGATAGGGAAAAAGATCCGTCTGACCAAAATGTCAAAAGTCAACACCCTCCAACGCGAACAGTCCTTAACCGATCTCGGTGAAATTTTGTGTCATAAATACTAATAGGACTAAATTTGGTGCAAGTTTCATATAAGTTTGCATATTTGTAGTCAGAAAGTCAAATTTTAGACTCAACATTAAAATTAAAGTCGATTTAAAGTCGTGGGGATGCTAACATAAAAATTTAGTCGCTAGGATTTTGGTCTTCTGTGGTAGTAGTCAAGCGTTGTCACATTTCCATTCGCCCATAATAGACCTTTAACACCATATAGAAATAGAAATAGATCATCAATGTCAACAATAAAAACTAAAATTTTTCATACAATATTTACAGCCTATACAAGATCCTGATCCTTTGTTACAATGTGATCTTATGGATGGTCGTGATGCCTTCCTTACACTAGCTCGTGACAAACATTACGAATTCTCCTCACTACGTAGAGCACAGTTTTCCACTTTGTGCATGTTATACGAGTTACATAATCAAGGACAAGATAAATTTGTCTACACCTGCAACAATTGCAAGACTGCTGTTGAGACTCGTTATCATTGTACAGTGTGTGATGTAAGTCTATTTCTCTTTGTATATCAGACAGACATTTGTGTTATGAAAAATTATTAATTATTTTTTTTTTCTCGTTTCATTAGGACTTTGATTTGTGCACACTTTGTAATGAGAAGGTTGGCCATCCACACAAAATGGAGAAACTTGGTTTCGATTTGGACGATGGCTCCTCTCCGGCCGATTTGAAGCAGGCCAATCCTCAAGAGGCCCGCAAGCAATCGATACAGCGTTGTATACAATCGTTGGTGCACGCCTGCCAATGTCGCGATGCCAATTGTCGTCTGCCTTCTTGTCAGAAGATGAAGCGTGTGGTGCAGCACACCAAGAATTGCAAGCGAAAAACCAACGGTGGATGTCCTATTTGCAAGCAGCTCATTGCGTTATGCTGCTATCATGCCAAACATTGCCAAGAGCAAAAATGTCCAGTGCCTTTCTGTCCAAATATCAAACACAAACTCAAACAACAACAGTTGCAACAAAAGTTTGTAAAACATCTTTTTATACGCACTGCAATTTACTTATTGTTTCTTTTCGCTTTCTCTCCCCGTATTAGATTGCAACAGCAGCAATTGCTACGCAGGCGTGTGGCTCTTATGTCTCGTACGGTCACAGCGCCAGCAGCTTTGCCCGGACCGGTCGTGCCCAATCCAGTGGTTGTACCCGGTGGGGTACCAGTACCAAGTGTTGCCATGGCTGGAGTAGCTGTCAGTCCAGCTGCGGTTATGGGCACACAGCCGGCCATAATGCCTGCCGGATCTGGGGCAATGAGTCCCTCGACTGTGCCGGTGCCCTCACCGGTGGCAGCACCCATTGGAGGTGGTATGACATCACCGCATCCTCATCAGCCGGGTATAGGCATGAAACCTGGTGGTGGTCATTCTCCTTCGCCAAATGTATTGCAGGTCGTTAAACAGGTAAGTGCATTTGTCTTGCCGAGTTCAGGGCTATGAACATTAACATTTATTATTTCCCGATTTGTAGGTACAAGAAGAAGCTGCCCGACAACAAGTACCACATGGTGGCGGATTTGGCAAAGGTGGTGCCATGGCTCCGCCCGTTATGCAACGTCATCATATGGGTGGATTGCCAAATCAACCCAATCCCGGTATGGTCGGTAACGTGGGCAATGTTCCCGGAGGTGTGGGTAATGTGGGACCCATGGGCCCGGGTGGTAATAATGTTATGGGTAACAATTTACTGCCTATGGATCAGTGGGGCAATCGTTACCCCAACAATGCAAGTCAAGGAATGCGCCAGCCTAATCAAAATCAGGTTATGCAACCAAATGCAATGCAGCAACAGGTAAGTGTAGTCAGAGTTTAAACCAAGGATCGATTAAACTAATATGTTGCAATTTTACTTTTACCCAGGGTATGATGCAGGGTATGGTTGGAGCCGCCGGATCCCAACAAATGCCCGGCAGTTCCGGCAATATGCCCGGAAATCCTCAAGGCGGCGTTGGTGGAATGGGCGGCAGCGCTGGTGGAATGGTCGGCATGGGCGGAGCTGGTCCTATGGGTGGTCCCGGAGGTATACGACCACAAGGTCAGCACCCCAATGCCGGAGGAGTTGGAGGTTCAGGACAAATGCCAAATGGTCCGCTTAACAACCAATTGAATACTCAACAGCTTGCTCAAATTATGCAAAAAATCAAGAACAATCCCACCAATGAAGGCCATCAGCAAATTTTACAAGTGTTGAAACAAAATCCGCAAATAATGGCAGCTATTATTAAACAAAGGCAACAAAGCCAAAACAACGCCAATAACAATGGTGGTCAACCAGGTGGAGCTGGTGGCCCTGGTGGTGCAGCAGCTGGTAATGGACCGCAACAGCAACAACAACTGCAGCAACAGCAGGTAATGCAGCAACAACAACAAATGCAACATATGATGAACCAGCAACAACAACAAATGCCACAATCACAACAACAACAAGTAATGATGCAACAAGCACAACAACAACAGCAAGCCGGACATCAACAACGTATGCCTGGCATGCAAAATCCTATGATGATGCAACAACAGCAACAACAGGGACAAGTAAGTGGTCATTATTAATTTACATCATTATAATTTGCCATTTGTGAATTTGGACTAAACTATAGAGCATTATCCTGCAGGAACTAAAGATAAGAGCATTAATCCTGCAGGAAACCAAAAAAAAAATAAAATTTCAACGTCGCTTGCTGAACTGTCATCCTTTTAAAATTTGGTTCGTATAGTTTTGCTACAGAGTTGCCTAAACTTTTTATTTTAAAAGAATTTTCTTCATATATGACGAAGGTTAATGCTTTTGAGATCGAACACTCCGTACCACAAACAGTAACTACAAAACGGATGTAGTTTTTTATGATCATTTCTTCAAAAATTATCCGTCATAAAAAATGTCTTATTCCTCAACGAAAATATAACAACTTTTTCATTATTCTACAGATTTTTTTCCTAAGCTACACCTATTTTAATAGAGCTAGCTAACACATTATCAAATGTAACAGATTTATCTAAATGTTTGAATAATTTCTATGGCCTTTGACCCTATACGATATATTTCGATGCAATTTTATTAGGGGTAAATAAATAAGTTAAGAGTGCCGTGTTCATTATGAAAATAGTTGCCCTAAAGTCTTCCATATTGGTTTCTCTTACACGGAAATGTTTTATGATCGTAGAAGTTCGATATTCACAAAAGTTTGTTCAGGGAAAAACTATTCCCGGCAGCAAATGTTGTCGCGATAAGGGTGAATAGAAGAAAAACTAGTTAACTGCAACAAAAAAACATACCACAAAAATTGGCAACAAATTGTGTTATTTATTTTTCCTAATTTGCATGTAATTTATATAATGGCGAAGGAAATTAATACTATAAGTAGAAAGTCGTTTGGAAAAGATGTACCAATTTTACACAAAACTTCCCGTACCAAATTGTTGCGAGGTAGAAATTTACAAAGCTACATGGAAACGCTGAACTTTTATTTTCATTAGTACACCATATAGAAGAAGTCTGACCGGAGTGACCAATAAAGAAATATGATGTTACTGAGAAAAATGGTTAATAATCTTGAAGACAAATTGTCAAAGTATAAATTCCTTATTTTATTTATTGTTAACATTTTTTTTTATAATTAACAACTTCCTTTACTTTTTTCTTTGTTTTTTCAGGCTTCCAACGCACAATGGTTTAAAATGCGCCAAATGCCCAATTATCCACCGCCATATCGCCAACGTGCACCCCAGCAGATGGGTGGCGTAGGAGGCGGTGGCCAACAGTTCGGTGGTGTTGGTGCATTCGGTGGTCCTGGAGGTGGAGGTCCCACTGGGGGCCCCGTCGATCAATATGCCGCCATGCAGCAGGGTCTGAAACCATCGCCCCAACAACAAATGGGAGGAATGCCAGGAGTACAACAACAGCAAATGATGCAAGGAGCCGGGGGTATGGGGGTCGGTGGTCCCAATGTCATGGGTCCACCAACGCCGCATACTCTGCAACAACAACTGATGCAACAATCGGCGAGGGCATCACCGCCTATCAGATCGCCACAGCCCACACCCTCGCCCCGTTCGGCGCCCTCACCCAGAGCAGGACCTTCGGCCTCACCCCGAGCCCAGCCCTCACCACATCATGTAATGTCACACTCACCCGCGCCTCAAACTTCCCATGATGGTCTACACAATCATGGCGGTATGCATCCGCATCAGTCACCATTACCGGGTGTGCCACAAGATGTGGTTGGCGGTGTGGGAGGAGTGGTGGGCGGTGTCGTTGGTGGTCCCGGTGGCCCTGTCTCCGATGCATCCGATCAACTGACCAAATTTGTAGAACAACTTTAGTGTAATTAGCTAATGGCAGCGGCTCAATCCCCCTACCAGACCCCGCCCTCACTACCACCTCCTTCTCCCTCTCCCCATAGCAGCGGCCGCTTTAATATTAATCCTTCTTCCCAACACCAACATCGCTACTTCTAAGACATGTCTTCATTTATTCTCTTTAGTAACATCCATATACATACAATCTCACAACCAAACGCTTTTTCGTTTGGTGTAGACTATATGGACAAATTTAAGTCAGTCATTTGTAGCTAATGTAGCTTTGGCATCGACAGCAGAAGAAATTGCTGTTCTTCTTGACTCATGTTATTTAGTTTATTTTATTTTGCATATCTCTAGGTTTCATAATAATAACATTTAAAATGTTTTTTATGGTTAATTTTATTTTTTTTTTACAAAGTTTGAAATGTTCTTTGTTTAATTTTGTACATCATCATCTTAAGAAAATAATTCTTTTCGTCGTAATTTTACATTTTAAATAATTCCTATCGCTATCCTTCTTACCTGTTAAGATTTTTTGCTTTATTGCACTCTTATTATAGTTTCAAAGAAAAGAATAACCTCATGTGTAACATACATATTATAGATAATACTTTATTTAACAAGAAAAAAAACAGACTTATTATTTTTGTTTTAATTTAAACCAAGAAAAAAACCTTTCCCATTGCCCCACTCTACTTCTCCTATTCGGATGAAATTGAATACTATCAATATACATACATATATTTATATTAACGAGAATAGCTTATAAAATTATCATAATCTACATAAACGCCTTAGCTGTAGGTCAAACAAACACACACCCACTAATATTAAACACAAAGAAAGGAAACCGAAAAAACAAAACCCGTAACAAGTTAAGTCGTAGTATTCTAAGGAATTTTATACTTTTCTCTAAAAAAAATAATTTATAAAAAACAAGACGAAAAAGTTTATTTTTAGCACTTTGAGCTATACATTTAAAAATATTCAAATTTAATATTAATATTATATACATACTTATTATAGAGAAAAATATGCTAAGAATGTATATGTGTTTAAAAAATGTCTGAAAGAAAACAGCTATATTAAGTAATTTAATTAAAAAAGAAAAAAAAAGAAAAAAAAAGAAAAAAACCGAAAATACCAACAAAACTACCAATCCCGGATACAACTTACTTTGTAAAATGTTATTAAATATTTTGTAAATATTAATATTATGCTCTCGCGCGTCTCCCTCTTTTAGCAAATGTAAGACAAATTCAAAAAATAATGTTAAATCTATTTAAAATTAAAGGAAAAAATACAAAAAATTACAAACTTTTTCTAAAAGAATTCATGAACCAATCAGCCAGCAGCAGACCCCACCCCCCCAGCATCCAATACATTGAATCATTTTTTACCCAAACTTCAGATTTAAATAAGCGCCTTAGTATACAGAGTAGAGGGGGAACATACACATACACAAATCCCTTATTGTTGGTTTTCTCAACAACTATATTATTTAGATTCACGATCATCCCCCAAAAAACATGAAAATAAGTCTATTAGATTCCGTCTTAGGTACTTCTATCATACATGAATAAATATAAAAAAAGATTTTTTTTTGCAACATAAAAATCATTTAAAAACATACGATTTTTCTCTCATGCTCTCCCCCCTCCCCTTGTGTATTAATCTTCATCATTGTGAAGAAAAAATCTCTCATAGTGCATCAATTGAAATAAATCAATTCAATTGATAGGACAATTCTGCATTGCTGAATATAAAATTTTCACAAAAAACATTTAATTTTTCTTACCCACTTCTTTGTGTAGATGAAAACCACGAATTACACTAAGAATCTTGAAGAATATCATCCAGAATCATTCATCCCTATGTCTACTCCCTCTATTAAAGAAAACAACTGCCGTTTTTAATTTTGTATATAAAAATGTGATTATTCGATAACAACCGTGTAATAACGATGTCGTCGTATTGACAAAATACATTACATTAAAATGAAAAGAGAAGAAAAAAAAACAAAGAAGGCCGCCCACAATCTTTGTTATAACAATTTTTAAGTTTTATTAGAAAAATCAAGAAAAATTATAGGAAAAAATAAATTTGCCTTAACTTTTAAAGATTATAAGTGTACATACATAATAAAGAAAAACTTCAACTAAAATGTGAAATGAGATTTAAAATCAGACGAACGATTTTTCTCCTGCTCTTAAAACTGCTAACAAACATCAATAGCAGCAACCGTGCCGCCAATCAACCGCCACATGAACGACCGCACGCCCGAACACCCGCCCTCTCAAAAGGAAATCCAGTTTTGATTTTAAATCTTATTTCGATTTGATTTTTTTACGGAAGAGTCATCATCCCTCTAAAATGCATTGCATTGTAAATATATAAAATATAGGATCTTAAGTTAACCAGAAAGAAAGAAAGAAAAACAATGAAATATTCCAAAACTGTTTTGTGATTAAAGCTATTAAAGAGGACAAGAAATAATATTACTAATAATTTAAATTAGTTCTAAGTTCGAGTATTTATCATTTGATCACACCCCACATTAAAAATAAGCAAACGTTTTATAAATACTAATTAAAAAAAATAATGTAAGAAAACGCAAACACTTTGAGTTAAATTTTTGTCGTTACAGTTTTTTTGTGTTATAATAATTATTATTTTTGTTTAGCTATTCTTAGGCACTTTTAAGGAACATTTTTTAAGTTTTGTATGCACTGAGTAATTATTTTATATTTTATTACTTATATGAACATATACATATATTTACATATAATATATATATATGGTATATAGAATAGACGTCGTATAAGTGTTTACATTTTAAGCTGAAAACCATAAAACCACTTTAGTTTTTTAGGCAAAACCGCCATTGCCTAAGAAATTAAAATACAATCACATTGTTTTTCAAAACAAAAACAACAACACAAAAATGTAGATAATATACTTATTTTTAATATTACATAATAATAAAAAAGAAATAACATCCTTAAATCACATCATGTTTGTTTTCTCTGTAACTGTGTTGTCTCCCAACACTTGAAAGTCAAACTAAGAAACAAACAACAACCACAAGAAAATGCTCTACTCAACCATTTCCCGCAACTACAACAACAAACACGAAACAAACGTATTTAAATAAAACGAAAGCGGAAAAGATAAATTCGAAATATGTGTATAACTGGCGTAAATATTGCATTATATATATACAGATGATATACATAACGTACGTTATAATTATTCAAACAAAGTGGACATAAACAACTTATACTTAACAAAAAAAAACAAATTTTAATTTAATTCTAATACTGTGTAGAAAATGAGAATGATCTTTAAAATCATTCCCGAGAAAAGAGTATAACGCGAAACACAGTAAAACGGCGGTAAATGCGCGTAAGAGAGCAAAGCAAAGCGATAGAATAGTAAATGCATTGCATTATCTTTTAGTAAAAGAAATCAGCATTATTTGTATATTATTTAATTATTAAAAATAACAGAAAATCGTTTATAAAGTAATATTTAATAAATATAAAATAAAGAAGAGAAAAACAAAAAACAAATGATAATAATTATATACTTGTAAAAGAAAAATTAATTTAAAAATGCGTATAAAATAAAAATAAAAAAAATTAATAAAAAACAGGTCTATATTAATTTTCAGAGAAAGGTGGATGGGGAACGTGTTTCTGTGTTAGTTTTTGACAATAAAGGGAGCGGCGATTTCTCATAATCTACCTAGAGTGAAAAAAAACCCGGTTAAAAAAACGCTGGACGGTTTATTTAAATTTTAAATAAACCGGTGTACGGTTTTTTTACAGAAAAAATTGAACAATTTCTTATGCATAATAAAAAAAGTAAAGAACATTGAACATCAAAATAAGAACGTCGCCACAAGCCCGGGCACTGTTTAATGGGTCGATTATGGATTGCAACCAAGGTTTAATTGTGTTGCCAGTGGCCAAAATTACATTACGGTTGGCAACTACCGAGAACTTCAGTTGTTAAATGGGGGATTTTTCGGCAACCATTAAAATTTTTTTTAATAAATTATCTTATACGAGTATAACTAATTATGCGGGGATTATTTTTTACCCTAAAAATTTACAAAATGTTAAAAATAGACAAACCTAACCTATTCAATTATGCAAGAAAGGGAATTCAAAAGGGAACATCAAAAGAAAAGGAATGGGAATAGAAATTGGAATTGAAACTACTCACAAGGTCAATGAAACATAACCCCTTTCGAAAAATCGATAAATTTATAACACGGAATTAAGAGACAAAAAAAGAAACGAAAAACGAAATTGTTGATAACAAAAACAGCCATTGATAAAACCAACTTGTTACAAGTTTCATTTTGCACGGAAACTGGTAAAAGTGGTGAAATGTATCTAGAGAGTGGAAAAAATACGAGACAACTAATTATATTTTTCTCATGAGTTACTGAATAACTGTTAATATACGTATCAAAAGGATGACAGCAATTACAGAAGACAGAGATCGTTGCTGTGTATTTTTTTTAAGAAAAAAAAAAACGTAAATGGTGGATATATATAATTAATGGGTCGATTATGGATTGCAACCAAGGTTTAATTGTGTTGCCAGTGGCCAAAATTACATTACGGTTGGCAACTACCGAGAACTTCAGTTGTTAAATGGGGGATTTTTCGGCAACCATTAAAATTTTTTTTAATAAATTATCTTATACGAGTATAACTAATTATGCGGGGATTATTTTTTACCCTAAAAATTTACAAAATGTTAAAAATAGACAAACCTAACCTATTCAATTATGCAAGAAAGGGAATTCAAAAGGGAACATCAAAAGAAAAGGAATGGGAATAGAAATTGGAATTGAAACTACTCACAAGGTCAATGAAACATAACCCCTTTCGAAAAATCGATAAATTTATAACACGGAATTAAGAGACAAAAAAAGAAACGAAAAACGAAATTGTTGATAACAAAAACACCCATTGATAAAACCAACTTGTTACAAGTTTCATTTTGCACGGAAACTGGTAAAAGTGGTGAAATGTATCTAGAGAGTGGAAAAAATACGAGACAACTAATTATATTTTTCTCATGAGTTACTGAATAACTGTTAATATACGTATCAAAAGGATGACAGCAATTACAGAAGACAGAGATCGTTGCTGTGTATTTTTTTTTAAGAAAAAAAAAACGTAAATGGTGGATATATATAATTTTTCAACATTACATATTTTTCGCGTGTTTGTAGGTTCCATGATGGTTAAAATTACCACAAAACAAGAATTGTTATGTTAATAGAGAAAATGGAAGCTAACCCAAATCTAGCTCGCGGTGTAGGCATTTTGTTGAAACCAACGTCACTACGGACGAAGTGTGGCCGAGATGATTTGGAGAGAGCGAGTGTGGAGAATGCCAATTCAATGGGTCACAGCCAGGGATGTAACGAAAGTGGCATTAGCGAAAACGAATATTGAAAATTTTTCCTTGCGAATGCGATAGCGCATATTGAAAAATGTATATTTACGAAAGCGAAAAATATTCGCTATCGCATATTTTTTGCGAAAACGAAGCGAATATCAAAAACTGATTTACGGAAGAAAAATATTTATGTAGAATCATTCCTACATATTCAGGCATGTCACAGAGTGCAAAATCGTACAAGAATTTACGTTTTTGAAATCGAAAACGTTTTTAGCTTCTACAGAAAACGTAAACGAAAAAAAAAATTTCGGTTTAAAACGTTTACAAAATCTGAAGTGAAATTTATGTTTTTAGTAATTTAAACTCCAGAAAAGTTGAAAAATCTACTAAGGATTAAGTATGAATAATACTTGTATTAATTTCAATCAAAAAATAAACTTTTCGTACGAAAATTTTAATTCTTTTGCTCTTCGAAGTGCTATACACTCTAAAGCAACCATAAATCAAACAAAAAATAAAAAAATAAGAGAAAATGCTACCCTGAAACTAAAAGCCCATGTAATGGCAATCGCATTTCGCCTAAAATTGACGATTTCGTTTTCAAAACGCAAAATCGATCCGCTGAATTTTTTTGTAGCAAAACATATTTGTTTTATTAGATTCAAATAATTAATTATAGAGAATAATAAAAACATCCACGTATGCATTTCATTATTATTAAATTTCAAAGACCATAAACATTTAAGGAACAAATTTGGCGTTTTGCGATTTCAACTCACGCGTTTGTCATCACATAGGCGAAAAAAAAGAAACAAAAATCAAAAAAGAAGATTCGACCAACGAAATGTAAGTTTTTATTTTAATGTTAAACTTAATAATAATAATTGTTATATATTTAAAGGGGCAAACACAGAAACAGTAATCAATCCAAGATTTTGGTCAATTTTATGGAATGCCAGCAAGACATGGCCAGGGCGTATGTTAAAGGAGACAAGGTGGTTGTGGAGTCTTTGTGGAAAGAATTGTCAAACCAATTAAATTGTGCCGGACCACCAACAAAAAGTCTTTGTGAATGGAAAAAAAACTGGGCGGATTGGAAGGCTAATGTAAAGAAAAGGATGTATCACAACAAGAGAGAGAATAAAAAAACTGGTGGTGGAGAATATAATCAGTATGTTTTGTCTGATCAGAAGGAAACAATCGTCAGAATTTGTGCCTTTTGCACTCCTGTAGACGGAATCGATGGTGGAAGAAGCTTTGGCGAGCTGGATTTCGAACAAAGTATGAATATGCTTTGTAATTCGAATGATGGAGAATCAGATAGTGATAAAGATAATGAAGAAATTGATTTTTCTGCGTCAACATCAAAGAAAGCAAACTCTGCCACTATAACTCGTTAAAAAAGACGAAGAACACGATCCCCGCTCACTTTCGATTCTAAAAGAGCCAAATCTAACACCCCACGCTCTACAGAGCCTCTTAAAAATTCATCAAACTCTGTCCCCTCGCGTCAGCCAAGTCCAAAAAGAAGCAGACCATGTACTACATCTTCAAATATTGTCCCAAAAACTACAAGCACTCCAAAAGGACGCAACCTTTGCAATACACCAAAACCGGACTTCAGTAGCCTTCTGTCTGAAGAAAATAAATATTTAGAAAATATTTGCAGAAATCTGGAGGAACACAAAAATTAATCCAAAATTATGAATGACAAACTAGATAGGCTATGTAATATTTTGGAAAAAAGCTGAAAATGATCAGCTACACAACCTAACAGTACAAAAAAGTTTGTGCGAGAAAAATGAAATAAGGTAAAGCTAATTGAAATCGAGGAACTAAGACTGACCATTGAAAATGAGAAATCCAAAAATTGCAAATAAAACAAAAAAAAAACGATCTCATTTATTAATGTGCCTTTTTCGTATTAAATACGGTTAGACAGTTTTTTATACTAATTATAGGAAACTTATTAAATTCATGTTTTTTTTTACTTTTTACTTAAACAAATAAAATTTATTTTAGAAATTCATTTGGTTTGCTATACTGTCTCTTATAAGAGTACCTGCGTTGAACAGACTTCTTTGAGAAGTATCTCCCACGTCATAATCAATTTCATCCATTACTTCAATTTCCTCATTGATATTCAAAATATGGGTATGGGAAGTTCAACGTTGTATTCTCTGCAGATGTTATGCAAAGCACACGTTAATTAATTTAATAACCTTTTTCGGGCTATAGACCAATGTTACCAGTAAACATCGGCTTTTTACGCCAATTACACGCTATACAATGTTACGAGCTGATGTATGTTTTTTAGAGCCCGACCGAATGTTCGGCTTCGGCTACGGCCAAAACTCGACATTCGGCCACAAAATCAGCCGAAGGCCGATTTTTTGTTCAAAAAGTGCAAAAAAATAGAATTATATGACTTTAAAGAAAATTCTGTTATGGAAATCTTCATAGAAGTGTACAGAAGTGAACAATACCACAAAAATAATTTGAGAAAGGACACCAAAGGAAGAACGACAAAGAAAAACATGACTCAGTTCCTCAACTAAAAGCTCTCCAACTAGTGAAAGCATTCTTGTAAAAGTAGTACGAATAGATAATAATGACCCATTGAGTCCAAGAATTGTTTAATACTGTAACTCGAGATGTTTAAAAAATTTGGAAATGGTGGCAGAAAAGTACTTGTGTGCTAGAGAGCAGTTGTTTATGCTGCTGGGCAGCTGTATTCAAATTAAGGAAATAGTATACAAGGTCTTAATGCAGAAAAAAAAAAATATCTTTGTCTTTATAACATTAAGTTTTTTAATTTTATGTGCTAAGTAAATAAATACGTAAGCAGTAGACATAAACTGATTAAAAACCCAATTTTTTGGTGCAAATTAAACAATTCTTTAACAAATATAAAACATTCGGCTTCGGCCGAAGGTTGTACATTTAGCCGAAGTTCGGCTACGGCTTCGGCCTTAAAATCCGACTTCGGTCGAGCTCTAATGTTTTTTGTGCTGCATAGTTCCGACGGTTACATCTTTGTATGGCGTAATTAAGAACGGTTCTAATCCATAGCCAGAATCACTCAATAGACGAGAATTCGTATCACCATTTCTGTATTAATTTAAAAAATACTTTCTTGCTCCACTTAAGCCCCAAATAAATGCGTCGTGACAAGACCCAGGCCTGCAAGCATCCACAGCTCTTACTTTCATGTTGTAATCACATATCTAAAAACATGTAATCACATATCTAATTAATTTCTTTGAAAATAGTTATTACTTAAGATCATTGCGTTAAAGCTATATGTTCCTTTCCTATTGTAATAGAGAGACTCATCTTCTGTGGGTTTCGAAATTTTTATGTGACTACCGTCTATGCATCCAATTATCTGGTATTTTGAAAAGAAGTGCAATTTTGAGTTCGTCTTCTCTTCAGGTGTCATTCTTAGTTTTATGAAATGTGGACATATCTTACTCTCGAGAGCATTAATAACTCTCCATAGAATAACTGAAACGGTGCTTCTTGCCATACTTAGCTCTACGTCCTTGGCTATAACACCTTGGTACGATCCTGTAGCAAGAAAACGAAGAGTTGTTGCCAATTGAATATTGTGGAGCTCTTCAGGAACGGTTCAATTTTTTCCAGTACCATTAAAAATGCCTCTTTATTCAAACGATAAAAGCTTATAAAACTAAACAAGAAAGTGAAGCGAATATACAATAAAATTGATATAATTATTTACTTACACTCCATTTGTTTGGGACAATGGATCTGAAGCATCTCGCAAACTTCTGCGGTGTAATTTTATTTCAGAATGTATATTTCTCTCTTCTTCCATCAATGCAGCAATTGAAATTCCAGGCATTATTTTCTTTTGTTTATTTTTGGCTTTAAGGTTGTATTTATTTTCAGTACCGCCAATTTAATTTAATTTTATTTCAGAATGTATATTTCTCTCTTCTTCCATCAATGCAGCAATTGAAATTCCAGGCATTATTTTCTTTTGTTTATTTTTGGCTTTAAGATTGTATTTATTTTCAGTACCGCCAATCAGAATCTGGAGTCGAAACGATATTGTTGACGGCAGTGGCTGAAACAGCTGTTTCTGACTTCTATTTTGCCATATTTTTGATAGTGTTTTTCGGTTTTCATTTTCTTTCGATTTCATGAAAACGTACAAGAGATGTAGAAGCAAAACTAAAAATACGATTTTGAAAAACGAAAACGAACCAATTTCGTACAAAAACTGTGACATGCCTGATTGTCTTTTAAATTCAATATACTCGTATGTTTTGCAGTTGATTTATTAAATAAAAAATATTTAATTAATCCTATAACAAAAACAAACAGATTTGAAAAACAAGTGAGGAATGGGTAAAGTCTGGCGGAGCTTATTATTTTATGCGTCAAATTCGGCTGATTTTGAGGACGAATGCCGAATATTGTTCGGCCGGGCTCTAGTGTTGGGCCATCTTTATCGTCATCGTCTTTTTTCAATAGCCTTTTTTGACAGATCACGTGTGAGTCGTGTTATGCTGTCACGTTATTTTTGTTAAGTATTGTTTGGCATTTCACCATGGAAAGACTATTACGAAAATTCACGTTCTGTGAGCAACTCGGACTGACGTATGGAACGACTTGGCGCATTTTACGTCGAGATCTTAAATTGAAAGCATACAAAATACAGCTAGTGCAAGAACTGAAGCCGCCCGTCCTTTCCAAGCGACATCGCTTCGCTCTATGGGCTCTTGAAAAGTTCCAAGAAGATCCGACGTTTTCGAGCCAAATTTTTTTTAGCGATGAGGCCCGTTTCTGGCTCAATGGGTTTGTAAACAAGCAAAATTGCAGCATTTGGGACGAAGAGCAACCTGAAGAAATTCAAGAGCTGCCACTTTAGCCAGAAAAAACAACGGTTTGGTGTCGTTTGTGGGCCGGTGGAATCATCGGTCCATATTTCTTCAAAAGTGATGCCGGTAAGAACGGAACCGTCAGTGGCGACCATTATCGTACCATGATAACCGACTATTTGATGCCTGAAATTGAAGCTCGTGATTTCGGCGACATTTTGTTTCAACAAGACTGCGCGGTGCCACTTCCCACACATCGCATCAATTAATGGATTTATTGAGAGAACAAAGTTTATGCGGACAAACTCGCTTCGATTCAGGCCTTGGAGCAAAACATTACGCTTGTCATTCGCCAGTTACCAGTCGAAATGCTCGAACGAGTAATCGAAAATTGGACTCAACGGATGGACCATCTGAGACGTAGCCGCGGCCAACATTTGATAGACATAAAATAAATGCCAAAGAATGTTCTTTCAAATGATAATAAACATTCCCCATTCAATTTGAATTTTCTGTGTTTTTTCTTTAAAAAAGTAGGGAACCTCGAAATGGATCACGCTATATACCCGGAATCCTACACACGAACAACGGTAGTCACAGGTCCATGTTTTGATATAGCCCCCCTACAAAGGTTCCTCTATATTTGGCTTCGTAACTCCACAAAACCCTCAAATTTCAACAAATTGGGCTGAAATTCGGTATAATGAGTTTATTTGTACCCGAAACCGAATGCGATCGGCATGGCCGAATTTAACCCTCTTTACCTGTTTCTATCACAGGCTAAGTTCGAATATTGAATATATTGGTCCACTCCTTCTAGTACCTCCCCCACAAAGGGCTATAGCCGTTCGTGGTTGGTGTAATGAATGAATAAACCGGCTATATAATCGGGCCTGTTCTGAAATCACGCGATTTGATATCGCGGTGGTTTAGTATTATCACCGATTTTAAAATCACTCTTGGATTAAAATCGGTTCGAAAATCGAATTTCGGTATAGTTGATTTAAATTGATTGTTGTTTACTTTAAACAATAAATCGTACCATTTCCGAGCACCAATCATGATTTTAAAATCGATGGTGTTCAATTCAATTTTAATTCAATTCATATTTATTTAATCCTAAGAACTTAAACAATTTCATCAATAACTTATTACTAACAATATAAATCACTTAAACTATTTATCATATATCATATATAACTAAATATACATAAATAATACATATATGTGTTGCAGCGGAGCTGCAACTTCGATAGTACAAAAGGAAATCTATATACTTAAAACTCCCAAAAAAGGACCTGAAAAGGGGAGACACTAAAAGATGGTGTGTGCTTAAAACTATGAAAACTAGATACTTAAAACTACTTAATAACTAAATGTAATACGACTAATAAGATGACTACAAACTACTATTTACATATATATACATATTTACAAATCAACTAGCGTACCCGCACTAGCGTTGGTACGTATTGTATACGGTGTCGTCGATCCCCATCGTGCGATATCTGCGGTGGTAGAACAGTAACCTATCATCCCTAAAGAGGAGACCCTGATCATTTAAAAGGAGGAGAGAACTAGGCGGGCGGTAGTTCATATCTAACAGACTAGCCAAACTATAATCTTGACAATCCCTAACAATAACATTATCTAAAGTAGACGCCCTATCAAGGAATCTCAGAGCACATCCAACTAGAAAGACGTCTATCCTGTCCAGGTCGACCGAGTCGTAGATGGACCTATTCGACGGGCGCCGCCAGGTACCATCACTCCTCTGAGTCGTCCTCAAACCCAAGCATGAAGCGAGGATCCGCCTCTCCCATATCCTAAGCCTTTCCATTTGGTGAGAGGAAATCCCAAACCACACGGGGAAGGCATTAAAGATAATGGGCCTAATGATCTGTTTGTAGATCAGAAGTTTCACCTCAGCACTAAGGCCACCCGTACATCGTAAGATGTGGAGGTAGGACCAAAATACCTTCTTCACCTTGGCCAGAATATAGTCAATGTGCCTGATAAATTCAAAATCCTCGTGGAAGATAACCCCCAAGTACTTCATGCGATCCTAAACGCGGATGGCCTGTCCTCCAATAGCAAGAGTGGGAATGTACTGCCTAGAACGGCGGAACAAAAACCGTCTCCTGCCCTTGATGATCATGCCCTCGCATTTATCGACATTCAGTCTCATCCTCCATATGCTGAAATATCTAGATAGCTCCTCCAGGTAACCATTCAGTCTAAGATTCACGACCTCCGCATCTGCCCCTGACGCAGCGATGAGAACATCATCTGCGTATATTAGAAGCAGATCACCCACCGGTGGCTGCGGTATGTCGCTAATGAAGATGTTATAAAGAACGGGTCCCAGGAGTGAGCCCTGAGGTACTCCAGCCAACACCGTCCTAAGATCAGAAAACGTTTCTCCTACCTTAACAGAGAAGGTCCTGTCCCTAAGGAAATCTGCGACGACCCTACACAAGTTTCGATCAAATCCTAAGACCCGCATCTTGTAAACAATAGCACCCTGCCAAACACTGTCAAAAGCCCTAGCGAAATCCAAACCAACCGCAATGGTGACGCGGCGCCTATTCAAACCCCTCGTCACATGATCCCCCAGGACCATGAGGGCATGTAACGTCGACAATCCCTGCCTAAAGCCGAACTGGCTAGCCGAGAGGATATCACCGTCCTCCAACGTGTACCTACTCCAAGAGAGAAGGAAATACTCGAACAGCTTGCCGAAAGGAGAGAACAAGCTGATGGGCCTATAACTCCCACACCTAGACGGATCCTTACCCGGCTTCAGGATGGGGACGGTTATCGCCCTCTTCCATACAGTCGGGAAGTAACCGATATTCAGGCAGTGGTTGTACAGTACAGCCAAGAACTCCCAAGTGGTGTTATCCGTCGCCCTCAACACAATGTCGGGGATACGGTCAACACCACTCGATTTGCGGTTGGGTCTCGCCTTCAACCTCCGCAGGGGTGATGAACCCAGAAGTTCGCCACCTCGCCTGCTCCCTGCCCACGGCGCCGTCCGCAGTGAACCCAGCTTCAAAACTGGTCATAGGATCCCTGTCATCAAGACCGGATACCTCCCTTCTGACCCTGGCGTCGAGGGGAATCGTCCCGCGGACGTCATCGGACGGTCCACAACGAATGGCCTCAGCCAGAATCTCCGCTTTTAAGCGGTCATCCTCAACCATGGCACCACCGCCATCAACGAGGTCAGGGATGGGAGCCCTGTTACGGACACCCGCAGCCGCCTTTACCCTCCTGTAAACCTTGTCATCGACCCTAATACTACTGAGATAGCCGGCCCATCTGACACGCTCGAACTCATCAATCGCCTCCCTAATAAGTCCGCCTAAAACACGAATACCAGCCCTAAGTCCATCGTACCGTCCGGGGTCACCCGTCCGATGAAGTGTCCGTCGCAATCTCTTCCTACGTCGTATCAAGTCCAGTACGTCAGGGGGAAGCCCCTATGGGTCCCTATGCCCAGGGGGTACCCTGGGTATAGTGGCGTCCATGACGTCACGAAATGCTGTGCTCAAAGATTCGACACAGGCGTTGATCTCCGAGCACGTGACATTCCGATCCGCAGGAAGTCGGCACCCCGTAAACCCCGGGCCCAACGAAACGAAATCACCGTGATATCAAATCGCGTGATTTCAGAACAGGCCCTATTATATTTCCGGTTTATTCATGCATTACACCAACCACGAACGGCTATAGCCCTTTGTGAGGGAGGTACTAGAATGAGTGGACCAATATATTCAATATTCGAACTTAGCCTGTGATAGAAACAGGTAAAGATGGTTAAATTCGGTCATGCCGATCGCATTCGATTTCGTTTCGTCAGCCACCATGCCTGAAACGGCGAACTGAGCCTCTATTTGTGCGAACCAGATTTCAGGGTGATCAGACCAAAGCGGCGGTACTTTCACTGAAACTCTGCTTACAAAATTTCCGTACATCGGGGAAGTCGCCACTCCTTGTCCAGCAGTGTCCGGAGCCTGGCCTGCTCCCACGGATGTGCTTGTCTTCTCGGTGCCTGTCTCTTCGTTCATCATGTGTGTATTACGATCATGTCGGGGTCACCACTATAGCCGTTCGTGGTTAGTGTGAATGAATAAACCGGCTATATAATGTTTAATATAATAAACACTTTATTTAACTAATTCTAATAATATACATGAAATGATGATGAAATCGTGAAATCTTAGATGCAATACGATGACTGCGCAAAAACAGAGAAGAACAAGAATGAAAAGTTTACATGGTTGACAAAGTTCGTACTTTCTAATTGCGTCTTAAATAATCCACAAATAAGGTAGTGAAATACCATGTCCACATATAGGCCACTACAGGGCTAACATTTCGTGAAATATTGATTCTCTAATAACTTTTATACAATCTACCAGAGTCCTCTGTAATTCCACATATTCCGATCTGCGGGTATCATCTTGAGCAAAACGGGTGAAGTTGCCCGGCCCATTTTGGTGCATCCATTTTCTACAAAAAGTTAACTGCTTGTAACTTATATTATTTGTGCAGTGTAATGCTTTTATCGAATCTACAGTCCTGAAAAAATTTAGATTATTGCCACTTTTGGTAATTCCCACACAAAATAGCCAAATCATACCAAAAATGAATGGCTCATAACGTGAAAACAAGTGTACTTAAATACGCGGTCTGTTCAATAGAAAAGGTGAATTTTGAAATTTTTCGATTAGCGTTTATTTTTTTATGTTGGCACACTTGTCTCGTACTTATGTTCTTAGTTGAGTTTGTTTGTGTTATATATTACACTTCTCTGAACTTTTCTTAGTTCTTCTAATGTAGAATAAGCGTAAAACGCACATGTGCTTTAGGTGTAAAAACCTAAAATACAACAAAATTGTAATCGTTATTAAAGGGATTTTCCACGGATTCAAATCACTGGTTTTGTTATATTCTATAACCATCTAGCACGATCGCTGAAGAATAATTCAAAGGGAATTCAAGAGTTCACACACATATTTGCACATACAGAAAAAATACTTATGAAATGACTGATAAAACTCAGATTTGTTTATATAGCAACCAATATAATATACAAAAATATATATAATACACTTATCAATGAACTATCAAACGTTGCCATTTAAGCAATTGAAGAAAACAGAAGGTTAAAGTCCGCATTTTTTTAAACAAACACATTTTAATCTAAGTACTTGCTACCTGACGATGATGGGGTACCTTAATTTTGCTTAACTATAAATAGCATCAACTTTTAGAAAATTTCCTTAATATTTATTTTTTAATACGATTAGAGTTTTGATAATTTTTTGTCGCAATAAGGACAACCTGACAAGAAAAGTTCTTTGATCCAAAGGTATGCTGCGTTATTTTCAGTCAAAGAAAATTTTCGATAAAACAAAGACAAATTTCTTTAGATCTATGAAATTGACGGAATAAAGATGAGCCCCAGGAAAATACACCCCAGTATTTTTATGAATATGGACCCCAAAAAATTGCATGTCAAGCAACAAAAATGTTTTGGGGTTCGTAATTTCATTTTGTATCTGTTTTTGGGGCTTATTTTCATGTATAAATTTAGAAAAAGGAGAGGCTACGCACAAAAGATTTACTCCGAGTATACAACTTTGGATGATGTCCATAGAAGAAAGTCAAAATAAAGAGATTGGCCTGAGGCGAAGGCCGATCGCGGAGAAAGAGATTTGTAATTTGAACAAGTAAAAGCGTTAAGTTCGGCCATGTCGAATCGTATATACCCTCCACCATGGATAGCATGTGACAACACAAAATAACTCAAACCTAAAGAAAATAACACCGAAAAACACAAAAAAATATAGTAGATGAGAACAGTCGGAATCACAACAAGTTAGATGCTATATATGGGAGCTATATCTAAATATGGACCGATATCGCCCATTTTCAATCCCAAGTTACCTGCAGCTATAAGAAGTATCTATACCAAATTTCAGCCACCTAGCTCAAGTATTATAGATTGTACCGTGATTACAATAGACGGACGGACGGACTGACGGACATGGCTAATTCTTAGAATTTTACGACGATTAAGAAAATATATACTTTATGGGGTCTCAGATCAATATTTAGAGGTGTTACAAACGGAGTGACAAAATGAGTATACCCCCCATCCTATGGTGGAGGGTATAAAAAGGGTTCGTATTCATGTATTATTATGTTCTCCGCAGATTCTCAATGATAATTTTTTTCATTTTTGTTGGGGTGTCTTTGCTTTTCATTCTATTTTCTTGATTGGGGCGCAATTTCCTTAAGCACTTTTTGTAACGAAAGAGGCCTCAAATTTGGGGCTCACCTCAATTTTGGTCCAAGGTTTTGTGAGTTTGTGCACTTGTTTATAACAGGAGAAGAGATATACCCATCGTTTATTATACCGATCGACTGGAATCACTTCCGGAGTCGATGTAACCATGTCCGTCTGTAGATCTATCGTTTTAATCAAAGTGCAGGTCGTATTGTGGTCCTATCATGATGACATTTGGCAGAGGAGTTTTTTGATACACAAACAAAGATTGCCAACTTTGCCTGTCGTTTCCGATTTAGCTATAGCCCCTACATATATTTACCACCGATTTGGGATCAAAGCGCTACAGAAATATTATTTTACATCTGAGCATTACAAAGTTTGGCATAAAGAAGTTCATTGGTCCAAGAATGAACGCTGTCAAATTTTAAAGAAATCGGTGTAGATTTAGATAAAGCCCCATATATAGTTCCTTAAGATTTAGTATCAACATGTCAGAGAAGCTTATGTTCCGATTTAGCTATAGCCCCCATATATATTTACCTCCGATTTGGCATCTAAGCGCTTTAGAAATCCTATTTAACACCTGAGCATTACCATATTTGGCATAAAAAGTTCGATGATCCAAGAATGAACACTCACAAATTTTAAATAAATTGGTTCAGATTTAGATATAGACTCCCTATAATTATATATGTTTCTTCCGCTTGGGCATCAACGTACTGCAAAACATTTAGACTGAAAGCGGCTGAAAAGCTCACCTGATCGGACTAAAAAGTGGTATTTTTGGGGTATTTATACCCTTCACACGAACAAAGATGGTCATTGGTCAATGTTTTGATATAGCCCAAGATTTCAACAAATCGGGCTGAAATTTGGTAACATGGATGGACCATCTGAGACGTTGTTCAGGCGTAAGTCTTTCCATGATGAAATGCCAAACAATACTTAACAAAAATAACATGACAGCATGACACGACTCACACGTGATCTGTCAAAAAAGGATATTGAAAAAAGTATCTCTACTTGCATCACACTATAGTTGCAGGTATACTGCGATTGAAAATCGGTAATATCGGCTCATTTTTTACTATAGCCCCCATATATAGCATCTCTCCGATTTTACTTCTTAAAGCAATAGATACCATAAATTGTAATAGATCGGGCTGAATCTTGGTTACAAGTATACTTATATACCAGAAATAGGGTTATCGAGTTATAGAAAAAAATCGACCTTTCGAATACGCAATTATAGCCCGATCTAATCGAAACTTTGCCCAAGGACGATCCATATTGAATTAAAACCGGTTCAGATCTACATATATCTCCCATATATCGTTCATTCAATTTCAAACCGAACACCTTTTTGGGTCACCATTCTCGATTTCAAAATAAATTTGCATATCAAAACAAAACCCTTTATAAAGGGTGGTTAAATTGTAAGGGCCGATGTTGAGTGTGAACCACACCTAAACGCCAAGTTTTTTCTGTATTTCATTTGACATTTCTCTATTTCAGACTAACTCAATTTGAACCATGGAAAGATATACAATCGAGCAACGCGTTAATGTTTTTTAAGCCTTTTACGAAAATGGACGTTCAAATCAAAATGCATTTCGTGATGTTTTTTTGATCAGGATAATCGACCAAATGTGTCCACAAATTTCAGCAAACTGGGTCTGTAGGAGATGTGAAAACACCTGTACATGCTCGTCCACTTCGTTTGGTGCGGCTTATGGGCTGGCAACGTCATCGGGCCAGGCAGTTACTGTGAATGGTGTTCGCTATCGTGAGATGATAGCGAACTTTTTATGGCCCGAATTGGAAGATATGGATGTGGACAATATGTGGTTTCAACAGGACGGTGCCACTTGCCACACAGCTAACGAAACAATGGCTCTTTTGCGCAACAAATGCAATGGCCGCGTTATCTCACGTCGTGGCGATGTCAATTGGCCGACAAGATGATTTGACAACTTTTGGGGTTATTTGAATGAAAAGGTGAACGTCGATAAGCCATCAATAGTTCAAAAGCTAAAGGATGAGATAATTCGGCACATTAACAGCATAGAACCTCAATTATGCCTCAGCGTCATCGAAAATTTGGACCATCGGATGGAGGTGTGCCGCCGAGGTCGCGGCGGCCATTTGGCGGATATTTTGTTCCTACATAATTGAACTATACCAATATTATCATAATAAACAGAAATGACAATAATTTCCTAAATAATTTGTTTTATTCAAAATCAACATCGGCCCTTAAAATTTAACCACCCTTTAGATGCCATTAGCATCTGAAATCTGAGAAAATAATCTCAAAGACCGGACGTTTCGAGTTCTTTTTTTTCGGAACGCATGGACGGATTTTTGCTAAAGAAGGATCATTTTGAGGGTCGCAAGCAGAGAGTTTTAAAGCAGAGATCTATGTTCGCGTCCTTAACGCATTTGAGCGCATCCGGTGAATCTGCAAATTTAATTTGCATTTTACACATCAATGACACCAACATAAAACTCTGCGAAAAATATAGTTATGAACGCTTAAAATTTGAAGACGGTGTTCAGTCCCGTTCTTTAAAAAAAATATTTATTAAAAAACTCCTGAAGTGTGAACATTGCATTTGATATATTTTAAAAATGCGTTTGTGTTTTATACAAATTAGAGCTCTTCTCAAAGTTTTTGACTAGGCCATCGTCGTGTATGCGAAAATTCGTCAATATTTGCATATATCGCTACTTATTTTTCCTCTTAAATTTGAATTTGCATACTGGACCAGGAAAACACCAGCATAGATATGTTAAAAATATATATAGGCATGTAGTCCTATCTAATCTGAGCTGATCCAGTAAATTTTAATCTGGTGTTTTCTATATAATATAATTTTTACTTAAACATTTCAGAAATCAAAATTATTTTTTATTGGAATGATTCTGTCTATTTTGTGATTTCAATATTTTTCATAGTTTACGAGGTATGTTCAAAAATATCGGGAATTTTTAATTTCCGCGGGCTACGTGTATTTGATTTTTGATATTTTTGTAGCGTTATGTTGGTACTCATGTCCCTTACATATGCTGACAAGGTCGGCCATTTTGAATGCTTAGTTAATTTTTGACAGCTGTTGTGCTTGGATGTGTTTTAACTTGTCTTCGATTTTTATCTATTTCAGAAAATGGATCCAATTTTTTTCTGCATCAAATTTTGTGTAAAAAACAATATAAAGTGCGCTGACGCATTCCGAATGTTGACTGTGGCATATGGTGAAGCTACCTTGGACCAAAGCAACGTTTATCGGTGGTACAAAATGTTCTTAGAGGGCCGAGAAGATGCGAAGGACCAACAGCGTGCCGGACGCCCGAGCTCACAGTTTTCTTTGATTGCAGGGGCGTAGTGCATTATGAGTTCTTGCCACAGGGTAGTACGGTCAATAAAGAATATTACCTGCAAGTTATGCGCAAATTGCGTGAAGCAATCCGCCAAAAACGCCCGGATTTGTGGAAGAACAAAAGCTGGCTTTTGAACCATGATAACGCCCCTGCACACACATCGTTGCTTGTGCGCGAATATTTGGCCAAAACCAACACAGTAATGGTGCCGCAGCCACCGTATTCCGCAATACAAGTATACACAAGAGCTCAAGCCGGCCGATCATCAACAACGTCGTGTCTTTGCTGATTGGGTCCTTGAAATGCATGAAAATTATCCGGAATTCCATCGAAAAATCATCCACCTCTGTGGCTACGTCAACATGCTAAATTGTCGCATCTGCGGCTCGGAAAACCCAAGAGTTATTGTTGAGAAGCCTCTCCATCCTCAACGTGTGACTGTTTGGTGCGGTTTATGGTCCGGCGGGGTCATTGGACCTTACTTTTTCGAAAATGAGGTTGGATCAACAGTTACGGTGAATGGATTGCGCTATCGAGAGATAATTAATGATTTTTTATGGTCAGAGTTGGATGGTATTGATCTGGACAACGTTCACTTTCAACAAGACGGCGCTACGTGCCACACAAGCTACGAAACCATTGCTCTGTTACGGGAAAAGTTTCCGGACCGTGTTATCTCTCGAAGAGGTGATCACAATTGGCCACCGAGATCTTGTGATTTAACACCTTGCCACTTCTTCCTTTGGAGCCACGTGAATGATAATGTCTACGCCAACAGCCCAGCGTCGATTCATGACCTCAAAGATAGAATTCGTGAGGCTATCGAGGACATAGGGCAGCCTCTTTGCGATTTGGTTATGGAAAATTTCATGAAAAGGATATGGTCCTAAAAGCGTGGTCGTGGTGGCCATTTGGCTGATCTTGTTTTTTATTGTTAACGGCATACCATCCTCTTTATTATGAAATAAACATCCGATCATTTATCTCAAAAAATTGCATTTTTCTTTGAATACCAAAATAACACCTCTTGTTGGAAAACCCTTTATAATTTGGCGGAAATGAGGTTTTAGATGAAAATCTTAAATAGTCTCATCTATTTGTACCTTTCGATTCTTGATCTATGAAAGAATGAAAAAGAAATGTCTTTCTTTACTGGTTAGTATTAGTGTATGTGTATAGCAAGATAATGCCGTACGCTATGATTCTGAGATGAAGGACATAAATACTACGATAACACAGTAGAACACATGATTTTGCGACTCAATTCTGAGAATTGTAGGTGAAAGTAGCCCCATTTAATGGCCATGGATGATGATGCAGACTCTGAACATAAATATGAACAACCTACGAAGAAAACAAGATCATCAGAACCACAAGCGTCAACTTCAACGAGGGTGGATATTGACAATAATTGAAAAAAATTTGTTTCCATGCATAGATAACATATAAAAATCTCATATTTATTGTGTAGGAATGGCTGTAATACGAATCGGAATTTTATTTTCATGCAAAATAAAGTTTATAAAGAAAAAAACAGCATACGAGGGTTGTTATATATATGTCTGCCAAGGCAACACTAAGTGTTGTCAGCGTCATCTGACATTTCCATTGGAAAGTTTGACAATTTTTAGCATAAACGTACTCAGAACGTTTTGACGTACGACCATCATTTGTGTTGTTTACAGTGACTTGAAGAAATCAATTTGGTAAAAAAATGGAATTAACTCGTGAACATTTTCGTGCGATAATTTTTCACAACTTTCTACGTGGATTATCACAAGTCTGCATCGATGAACTTAAATCTGAAGATGAAGCACCATCCTATAGCACTGTGAAAAACTGGTTTCATGAATAGTGGCCGACGCTCGCTCAAATACGATGGTCGTGAAGGTCGTCCAAAAACGGCCTTTGTGCCAGAGAACATTGATGACGTGCGAGAACTGATAATACAAGATCGTCATGTGACATACCGTGAGATAGAGGCATCCTTGTACATTTTTCTCGTTGCATCCCGCACAAATTTACAATCGCTCAAAAACAGGCTCGTGTCGATTGGTGCAAAGAAATTTTGAAAAAATTGAAATCGCGGTGCTTTAAAAGACGTTTACGGTGACAAATCTTGGATCTATGCGTATGCGTCCGAAATAAAACAGCAATCGACCGTGTGGGTCTTCGAAGCAAATGGTCGCCTGATTCTTCGGCAAAACTGGTCATGTGGCGACTGTACCGCTTGAGCAACGTAGGACGTTCAATTCTGAGTGGTACACCACAATTTGTTTGCCTGAAGTCTTCGGAGAAATTCGAAAAACGAACAAGAGAAGACGAATCATTGTGCACCATGACAATGCGAGCTCTCACACATCGGCTCAAACCAGCCCCTTTTTGACCGGCCAAAACGTCGAATTGATGGGTCATCCGCCGTACAGCCCTGACTTGGCACCCAATACTTCTTTTTATTCCCGCACATCAAGAAAAAAATGCATGGTCAACGATTTTCGTCGCCAGAAGATGCTGTTGAAGCGTTCAAAACCCATGATTTGGAGCTGTCTCAATTGGAGTGGAAAAAGTGCTTCGACAATTGGTTTGAGCGCTTTGAAAAACAATACAACCATTTATGATGATAAATATTCGCATTTTCATTATTAGGCCAGAAATATATATAGCAACCCTCGAATGTAATCCAGTTATTGAGCAAAAAAGGTGAAAAATTAGAGAAAAAAGGGGTAAACAATTTGTATTTTTGCGATTTTTAAGGCACTGGATGCACTTTTTCGGGTAGGTTTGTTCCGAGTTGTTTTTTCCTATTCAATATCAACAACTTTGCTTCAGACACCAAAGAGATATTCCGATCGTATTATCTACTACTTTGCTTCAGACACAAAAGAGATATTTCGTACGGTATACCGAGAAAAACGTGAAAACGTGTTAAAAATCCACCTTGAGCAAAAAGTTCGTACGGCCATTAAATTATTAATTGAGCCAACTTGACTAAATGAATGATGCAGAAGTTCTTATTTTTGATGCTATTTGACGTTCAATTCTCAGAATTGAATCATAAATCAATGAGATGAAAAATGTTGTACTGTGTAATGTACGGTTCTTCGATTACAAACTCTACCTCGTAGTAGCGTCAGATATAGGTGTGGGGGACCTTGTCAAGTACCTCACTGGGATGGTGGTGTTTACGACAAGAACCAAATATGAATGCTTTAAGACACCAAGGTATACACGGACGGCTCCAAAATGAGTTGTTGAGTTGATTCAGGTGTCTTCTCCGAGGAAGCGCACATATCAATTTCAGTAAAACTTCCTGATTATTGCAGTGTTTTCAGGCGCAGATACTGGCGATAAAGGAAGCATGTAATGTACTACAGCAGAATCATACAACAGATCGCATAGGAATATTTGTCGATAGTCAAGCGGCTCTCCTTGATTTAAAAAACGACATAATCACCTTTTGACAGACTGTAAGAAAGGTCGTGTATCAAAAGTATTATTCACCTGGATCCTAGGTCATATGGGACTTGAGAGGAATGAAAAGTTAGACGAACTAGCTAAAGCAGGATCCTCTCCTAACAACCAACAGATGGCATCAGTCGCAACGCCTCTGGAGTCGTTAAAAAGAATATCTTCAATAACTATTTGACGGCCACTTGGCCACGATACAAAAACTCAACGAACAAAGTTTCTGATCAGCCCAAATCGACGGAACTTATCTTGAATAGTCGCTGTGCTAATTGGCCAATTGGAGATCATGCAAAGCGGTTAAAACTTCAATACAACAACCATTGTCGCAGTTGCGACAACGAGGAGGAAGACGAGGAAGTAGAACACCTTCTCAGTTCCTGCCCAGCACTAATACCGCAACCTAAAGCTTTAGGTCAACCGATCCTTCATAATCTCGTCGAGGCGTCACATATAGGTCTGGGAGACTTTGTCAAGTACCTCAACCTATCATGCTGGATATAAAGACACAAGAGCAGAGCATATACTACTCGTGTGAGGTGGTTATCAAAACGGTATTTTAACATACTAATTGAGGCTGAGGAACGGTTCTTAGCCACCACGTTAACCAACCTCGTAGTAGTTGTCTGAAGCCAGTACGTTTAGCGTTCTGTTCTTTTTTATAGCCAACACCACAGGTCCAAAATGTAAAGCGATATTTACGATGCATTTCTTAGACTAGTGTCGATCCGTATTGAACATGGGGCGTATCGGTCCATGTTCTGATATAGTCCTAATATAAAGATCCCCTCCGTAGTCACTTCCTGATGATCTGGAGACATTATTCAATTATATGGTTAAAATTTAAGCATTGGTACTTTATATTGCATTAAATAATCTGTACTGTAATGGGCAGTATTCTCAGTAAAAAAGGAATAGTGTGTGCATTCTATGAACCCAACGTATAACGTACTGTTTCCGAGCACAAATTTTTAGGTCTCTGAAACAAAATAGGGTATTCGATATATGCATGGGGTATTCGATGTATAGATTTTATTTTATCTGACCTGAATACAACTGACGTACTCGTACTTTATAATAGGAGTGACATACTTTAGCAATGGAGATATGGAATTAAAAAAGGAAAGCAACGTGAGAAATTTGAATGCATTTTCATTTTAAAGAACCACCTTAATGTACATGCACACATGTTATTGACAGGTTGTGGCAAAATACGTAAAAGCGCATAGAAAGATTAACCAAATTGCAGGTAGACTTTGTATTTTGTGTGTCGTCTACTACCTTTATTTACGATCCAAGGAAATTCTAATCTAAGGCATTGATTACAATTTTTATTTCATTGGGAAATTCACCAATGAAGGAAATACATTCCAAATTTATTAGAGAAACCCATAGCCACACTGCTTACGCTGTATACAGAGTTCCAGATATAGATAAATAGCAATTGATTCGAAGCTTTTGAAGACTTAACCGACACCTGTACTCGTATGTATATTTCTGTTGTAGCGATTAACACTTGTCATATTAGTCACTGAGATGACAATAAATTGCATTTGGCAATACACTTTATTTCACTTTTTCTTTATTTTTCCTGTCATTATCTCAAAATACTCACTTGAACTTTAACAAACTCGATAATTTTTTGTTGATGATCTAACATTGGTAATAAAGCGAATCACTGTATTTTTACCTATAATCTTTAAAAACGTGATAAGATTGTGGATTTCCAATAGCTTGAGCATGATTTAAATCCTTTTCTATACAACATTTACCTCCTGGTGGTATTTGTTTTGTCGTTTCATCATATACATATACCCGTATGTAGGTACTATATATATATAATTACGTGGTTACGTGCGTTATCGGCAATAAAAATTATAAATTTTCTTCATTATCATTTATTTTCAATATTCTACTGTTTTTGTTTTTAAATTATGTATAAATAACACTTAAGTACGCATTATATGCGGTTTTTTTAATTCCATGCTAATTTTATCAGTAAGTGGGATAATTATTTCCCTGCACATTTGCACAGTCATTCGTTTGCCCATAAATCCTTTTTATATAGTTTGATTTGATTAGTTTTAATCATTTGTTTGCACAGAAAATTCAGAATCTATTAAACAATTGAGTAATATCTAGAGTTTTTTATTTCCCAGACTTTTTCAATTCGCGGAAAGCGGGATTTTTTGTAACCGTTTCCGGGATCCCGCTTAATGAATTTTCGAAATGTGTATTTTATACATATAAAATTACTTTAAGACATATATTCAAAACAAACTTAAAAAATCGAAGAAATATATTTATTTTTATTTAAATAAATAAACATGTTAACATTTCTACACCTTTTTTACATTTTTAAATACAATTCAAATTAAGATGAAAAACGTAGGTATGAAAAAAATGCATTGTTTAATTAAAAAGAATAACATTTTTCAGCGCATTTGACGATATCTTGCAAGATATTGCGAAAAATTCTATTTTTGAGAAAATTTTAATAATTTTTAAATAAAAACATCGAAAAAGTCACAATTAAAAACAGGAGGTGTTATTTTGGTATTCAAAGAAAAATTCAATTTTTTGAGATAAATGATCGGATGTTTATTTCATTGTAAAGAGGAAGGTATGCCGTTAATAATGAAAAACAACACCAGGCCACCACGACCACGCTTACAGGTCCATATCCTTTTCATGAAATTTTCCATAACCAAATCGCAAAGTGGCTGCCCTATGTCCTCGATAGCCTCACGAATTCTATCTTTGAGGTCTTGAATCGACGCTGGGCTGTTGGCGTAGACCTTATCTTTCACGTGGCCCCAAAGGACGAAGTCGAAAGGTGTTAAATCACGAGATCTCGGTGGTCAATTGTGATCACCTCTTCGAGAGATAACACGGTCCGGAAACTTTTCCCGTAACAGAGCAATGGTTTCGTTGCACGTAGCGCCGTCTTGTTGAAAGTAAACGTTGTCCAGATCAATACCATCCAACTCCGACCATAAAAAATCATTAATCATCTCTCGATAGCGCCAACAATTCACCGTAACTGTTGATCCAACCTCATTTTCGAAAAAGTAAGGTCCAATGACCCCGCCGGACCATAAACCGCACCAAACAGATGCGACAATTTTGCTTGTTGATGTAGCCACCGAGGTGGAAATGGGCCTCATCAGTCAATATGATTTTTCGATGGAATTCCGGATCATGTTCATGCATTTCAAGGACCCAATCAGCAAAGACACGACGTTGTTGATGATCGGCCGGCTTGAGTTCTTGTGTTAACTGAACTTTATAAGCCTTAAGACCCAAGTCTTTATGCAAGATACTGTGTAATGACGTTTGTGGAATGCCCAAGAACGACGAGGAATGGACAAACCTGGGTTTTCTTCAACACTTTGGGCTGCAGCAGCAATATTCTCAGTTGTTCTTGAGCGACATGTACGGGTTTTATTCTTCACATCACTTAACTTGTCCCCACAGCTCGAATTTTTCCACCAATTTCTGTATTGCGGTCCGACAAGGTGCTTCACGATGACCCAAAAATGCTTTAGTTTTGCGAACTGTGACTGCAAGATTTTCACCATTTTTGTAGTGAATTTTAATAATATCAATGCGTTGTTGAATAGTGTATCGTTCCATTTTTAGTAATGGCGTAATTTCTTCTTATCAAATGTCAAAGAATAAAAGCTTCAAAAGTGACAGCTACCGAAATACCTGGTGATTCAAAATAACACCTTTTGTTGGAAAACCCTTATATACATATATAGGGTGATCCATTTCGAGGTTCCCTACTTTTTTATAGAAAAAAACAAAAAATTCAAATTGAATGGGGAATGTTTATTATCCTTTGAAGAACATTCTTTGGCATTTACTTTTTGAAGATTATGTATATCAAATGTTCGCCGCGGCTACGTCTCAGGTGGTCCATCATCCATTGAGTCCATTTTTCGATGACTCATTCGAGCCAAACAATACTTAACAAAAATAACATGACAGCATGACACGACTCACACGTGATCTGTAAAAAAAGTATTTCTACTTGGATCACCCGTTATAACATTACACTAATTAATCTTTCAATTTCTTGTCAAAACGTTGTAAACGTTGTCCAGGCGTAAGTCTTTCCATGATGAAATGCCAAACAATACTTAACAAAAATAACATGACAGCATGACACGACTCACACGTGATCTGTTAACAAGAGGCTATTGAAAAAGTATCTCTACTTGGATCACCCTATATATTATTTTATCGTAAAGTCTGATCGGCCATAAATAAAGTTTATATATTATTTATCGTCGTAAAATGCTAAGACGATTTAGCCATGTACTCGTATGTCTGTCCGTCCGTCCGTCTGTTGTAATCACGCTGCAAACTATAATACTTGAGATAGTTGGCTGAAATTTGGTACATAGGTACTACTATTCTTCTTATATCTGCAGGTATGTTCATCGGTTCATCTCGGTTCATTTTTTGATATATCCCCCATATATAGCATCTCTCCGATTCTTAACGCCACAGAGACCACAAATTTCAACCTATCGAGCTAAAAATTGGTAGCTGGGGTTTATTTATATCTGGAATCCTTCACACGAACAACGGTAGTCATATGTCCACATTTTTATATAGCCCCCATACAAAGGTCCCTCTAGATTTGACTTCGTAACGCCACAAAAACATAAAATTCCAAAGAATTAGGCTGAAATTTGTTATAATGAGTTTATTTGTTTCCGAAACCATTCACATGCGATCCATGGTGGAGGGTATATAAGATTCGGCATGGCCGAACTTAATCCGTCTTTACTTGTTAAGTTATGTATATATTTTCTTCGGCTTTGTCTGATTTTATTCATAGCCTATCAGATTTTACAATAATATACAAGTAAAAATGTAATATTTGTGGATACTTCGATATTTTCATGAAGATTTTATTTAAAAAATGTTAAATTTTTTTCAAAGATAGGATTTTTCGAACGTATGAAAAAATTATATTGGAAGAATTTCAAGGCTACCCATTTTGCATACCCTACACCGCACTGTGTTACACTGTATTATGATTTTGTGCATTTGTTTGTAACGCCCAAAAAAAAAAAGAAATGGAACCATAGTTTATTATACCTATCCGCATAGAATCGCTATTTGAGTCGATTTAGCCATGTTCGTCTGTCTGTCTAAGTATTCTTGTAATCAAAGTGCAGGTCGTATTTATGTTCCGATTGCAAGGACGATTCCTATTGAAATTGGTCAAAATCGGTTCAGATTTAGATATATCCCCCTATATTTATGTTACCCCCTATTTGACATGTAAGCGCTGTAGAAACTGTATTTTACATCCGATTATTACATGAATGAACACTGCCAAATTCGAATCCTATTTTCGCATTGTTAGGGAGGTGTAGGGTATTATATAGTCGTCCCCGCCCGACTTTCTGTTTTTCTTTACTGGTTTATTGTTGAGCTGTGTTATTAATACTGAACAAAAGTATTAAAAGTACCTCTTTTCTGCTTATTTCATTGAAAAACTACAAATATCGTTTGAAAATTGCACTAGGCAAAACACAGCCGAAATGTTAAAATAACAAGTAAGAAAGTTTCAGTCGGGTAAACCGACTAAGGTAATACCTTCACTTTGTGAGTAATGTAATATTGAATATTACACGAATTATTCTGTCAATTTGTGTGGGTGGTACCAAAAATACCACCTATTTTTCGCTGAACAGTGGATACTTTAAATTCATTGCACTGTGTGGTATGATTTGGCCATTTTGTGTGGGAGGTACAAAATGGGGTGGCGATAACGCCCATTTTTCACAGGGCTATAGACATTACATTGTAAAAAATTTCAAGTATTTTTATACACTGGTATTAATGTTATAAGCTGTTAACTTTTGGTGCAAAATGGTACCTTTGTGTGGGAGGTACCAAAAGGGGCGTGGCAACAACGCCCATTTTCCTCTGAACTGTAGGCAATATAAAAGCATAACACTGTACAAAATTTCAAGTATTTGTATACACTGTTATTAGTGTTATAAGCTGTCAACTTTTGGTGCAAAACGGTTCATTTTTGTGGGAGGTACCAAAAGGAACGTGGCATATTCGCCCATTTTTCTCGAGTTGATAGCGACTAATAAACTTATACATACTATGTGTGGAATTTCAGAAGATTGGAATAAGTAGTATAGCAGTTATTAAAGAATTAATATTTCACAACATTTTAACCCTTTGTGGGGGAGGTACTAGAAGGAGTGGACCAATATGGCCCATCTTCGAACTTAGCCGGAGATAGAAAAAAATATTACAACATACCAAATTTGAAGTCAATCTGTTACTCCTTTCGAGAGTTATCGTGCGCACCAGCCAGCAGACAGACAGACGGACGGACACGGCTCATTCGACTTAGAATGACCCAAAACGGATTTCCTCCGAACATACTTGGGGTCTTAGGTCACTCCTTCGATGTGTTACACATTTTTCCGTAGCAAATAATATATACCCTCGTCACACTAAAGTGAGGGTATAAAAACTGCCGTTTTGTCATCATACTAATCAGTATCCCCATATGCTATGTCAAATCCGTACACCCAATCAAAAGTCAAGCTCAAATGGTAGAGGTCATTCGATTTGAATTAGAAGGAAAATAAATATTCATGTGCAAGAAGGTATTTCTATGACTATCTATGAAGCCGTCAAGCGTAAATTTTATGTCGGCTAAGCCGCCGCTGACCTATAATTATCAATGGCAGCCGCCGCCGCTAATTTTGCCTCGGCTTCATTCTCTGAGAGTTATTTCGCTCAAACCAATCACCCACGCTTCTCAACCACTTACCTCTAAAAATTTGCAATCAAATCGCATCATATGGGCAAATCCCAGAAACAGTCCACCAACCAAAACATTTTAAAATTGATCAAACTTTAGTTTGGTTAATGGAATATAAGAATAGATGCTAAAAAATATTTGTGGATGTCCATTAATTTAAAAAGTATTAAAAAATGGGTCCTCACATCATATCTCTTAATTTTATTAGAAAAAATAATTTTTTTAAGGTGTTTTTATCATTGTTTGTAGTGCTAACATAGATAATCTATAACATTCATTCATAAACATATATTCATTCATAAATCTATCTATATATATAAAAATGGAAAAATGTTTGTATGTATGTATGTATGTATGCTATAGACTCTGAAACCACTGGACCGATTTTATTTGTTTTTCATTTTTTTGAAAGGTTCTTTGACAGAGATGGTTTAGGGAAAAATTTTTTTGGAAAAAAGTGGGCGGGGCAGTAGTTGGCGTGGCATTACTTAAAATCCGATTATCTCAAAAAGGTGTTGACCCTAGAAGAACGAAATTTGGAACACACGTTAGTGGAGTTATTTTCTAAATCTTCAATAAAAATGGACCGAATCGAAAAACTGATATCTGGGGCAACGAAGTGGACCGGGTCCAGCTAGTACATTTATAAATATAAAAAAATGTTTTACAAAATGTTATTAAAAATAATGTAATTTGATTTGTTAAAATAAACATAATTTCTACTAAAAAAAGTTTGACTGGAAAAAATGTAGCGTGCGTCACGTAGCTTGCGTTACATAGAGTTCACGGCTTTTGATAAAAAAAACTACAACAATTTTTGGCTGCAAATAGTTTTTTTTTAATTCTTTTATATTCATCTTTCTTATAGGTATTTCATTTTGTGTGCTTTATTATGCAAAATTTGCTAAAAATTACGAAACCTTAACCTTCAAAGCTACTGGCATTTTTTGTAGCGTGCGTCACAATAATTTGTGATAAACTTTTTCGCAACTTATACCTGTTACAAAAAAAAATGGCATTCGATAGAACACTCATATCCCACTAAACACTATGTATAAGTTGAAGGTATCTCTTTTGAAAGACCAAAAAATTGTTATATTTTAATCCTAAAACGCATACGAATGTAGCGTTCGTCACGCAAGATTTGCCCATATGTCAAACGTTATACAAATCGACGACATTTTTAGTTGATGTTCTTCGCGCCAGAAAATCAACTATTTTCTTTGTAAAATCAAAAAGTTGTTCTATTTTTTAAACCAATCACTTCCAAGTGTTACTAAACCGAATTGTAAGTGTTTATGTGCACTGGTATTAATGATATGAGCCATTAAATGTTGGTAAGATTTGCCCATTTTGTGTGGGAGGTACCAAAAGGGGTGTAGCAATAATGGAGGGAGGTATAACATATAACCATGTTATGCCTTGTGAGCACAGATATATTCACTGAAAGTTGTAAAAACCCGTAATGAAAGTTCGGGGGCAGAGTTGACTATAAGATACACCACCACTATGATGCCGATTTTTGTAGTGAATGATTCTAATCTAATAATTTAATCTTAAATTTTCTCCTAGACCGATTATGTTATTTGACGTCTATAGCATAAATATTTAGATCGATATGGATCTATATGTCGCATAGATATGTAGATATTTATCACAGATATATCGCGACCTAAGAGTGTAAAGGCACTAAATCCAATATTTTTAATTTTACAGGAGAGGCAAAATACTTCTGTAAATGTATGTGTTTGTAAAGGGTATATGGACTTAGCGCTTTCCCGGTCCAGCTATTAAAGATGTCAAAACATGTTATTTTTAGTTTTTTGTTTCTAAAAAAACTACATTAAGGCAAAAAGTGGACTTAGCGCTTTTTCTATCTTATGTCGGGATATATCTTTGATAAAACTAGGCTGATGTAACCAAAATTTCCCAAAAAGAATTTAAAGCAAAAAAAACATTATGCAGAATCGGTTGTAAAATGTGTCTTCATTAATATAAATAAATCAAATTGAAAAGTAGTAAAGGGTGGTTAAATTGTAAGGGCCGATGTTGAATGTGAACCACATCTAAACGTCAAGTTTTTTTCTGCATTTCATTTGACATTTCTCAATTTCAGACTAACTCAATTTGAACCATGGAAAGATACACAATCGAGCAACGCGTTAATTTTTTTTAAGCCTTTTACGAAAATGGGCTTTCAAATCAAAATGCATCTCGTGTACTTCGGGTTTTTTTTGATCAGCATAATCCACCAAATGTGTCCACAATCGGGAGAATTGTGCGCAAATTTCAGCAAACCGGATCTGTAGGAGATGTGAAAACACCTGTGCATGCTCGCCCAGTTCATTTGGTGCGGCTTATAGGCTGGCGACGTCATCGGGCCATACTTCTTTGAAATGAGGCTGGTCAGGCAGTTACTGTGAATGGTGTTGGCTATCGTGAGATGATAACGAACTTTTTATGGCTCGAATTGGAAGATATGGATGTGGGCAATATGTGGTTTCAACAGGACGGTACCACTTGCCACACAGCTAACGAAACAATGGCTTTTTTGTGCAACAAATTCAATGGCCGTGTTATCTCACGTCGTGGCGATGTCAATTGGCCGCCAAGATCATGTGATTTGACACCGTTGGACTTCTTTCTTTGGGGTTATTTGAAAGAAAAGTTGTACGTCGATAATCCAGCAACAATTCAAGAGCTAAAGGATGAAATAATTCGGCACAATAACGGCATATAAGCTCAATTATGCCTCAGCGTCATCGAAAATTTGGACCATCGGATGGAGGTGTGCCGCCGAGGTCGCGGCGGCCATTTGACCGATATTTTGTTCCATACATAATTGAACCATACCAATATTATCATAATAAAAAGAAATGACAATAATTTCCTAAATAATTTGTGTTTTATTCAAAATCAACATCGGCCCTTTATTATACACATTTCAACCAGATCGATTGTCCGGTGTGGCTTTTAGAACGCGAAGAATCAAATCGGAAGGTACAGTTATATGGGGGCTATATCCAAACATGGACCTATGTGGCATTTCAGCAGGATCGGTTGTACAGTGTAGCTTCCAGAGCGTGAAGAAGTCAAGTCGTTGGGTAGTGTTATACAGAGTTTTCCAACAAGAGGTGTTATTGTGAATCACCCGGTATTTAGGTAGCTGTCACTTTTGAAGCTTTTATTCCTTGACATTTGACAAGTAGAAACTACGCCATTACTAAAAATGGAACGATACACGATTCAACAACGCAATGAAATTATTAAAAATCGAAAATCATCCTGACTGATCGAGAGATGATTAATGATTTTTTATGGTCGGAGTTGGATGGAATTGATCTGGACAGCGTTTACTTTCAACAAGACGGCGCTACGTGCCACACAAGCATCGTAACCATTGCTCTGTTACGGGAAAAGTTTCCGGATGTGTTATCTCTCGAAGAGGTGATCACAATTGGCCACCGAGATCTTGTGATTTAACACCTTGAGACTACTTCCTTTGGGGCCACGTGAAAGATAAGGTCTACGCCAACAGCCCAGCGTCGATTCAAGACCTCAAAGATAGAATTCGTATCACACGGTTAGACTTTTTCCTGTGTGGATATGTAAAGTCCCCGCTTTTTATGCGGACAAACCCGCTTCGATTCAGGCCTTGGAGCAAAACATCACGCGTGTCATTCGCCAGTTACCAGTCGAAATTCTCGAACTAGTCATCGAAAATTGGACTCAATGGATGGACCATCTGAGACGTAGCCGCGGCCAACATTTGATAGACATAATCTTCAAAAAATAAATGCCAAAGATTGTTCTTTCAAATGATAATAAACATTCCCCATTCAATTTGAATTTTCTGTGTTTTTTTCTTTAAAAATGTAGGGAACCTCGAAATGGATCACGCTATACATAAATGTTAAAATTATTAGATCTCACGTAAAGGAGTTGCGATACGAAATGTATGCGGGAATTAGGCCTCACGCTTCCCACTCCAATAAATTCCCTGTGTACATTTTTATCCCTTCACCTTAGAGAGGAGGGTATATATTATTTGCTACGAGCCAAAAGTGTAACACATCGAAGGAGTGACCTAAGACCCCAAGTATGTTCGGCGGATATTCGTTTTGGGTAATTTTAAGTCGAATGAGCTATGTCCGTCCGTCTGTCTGCCGGCTGGTGCGCACGATAACTCTCGAAAGGAGAAACAGATTGACTCCAGATTTGGTATGTGATAATATTTTCTTCCAGATCCGGCTAAGTTCGAAGATGGACCATATTGGTCCACTCCTTCTAGTACCTCCCCCACAAAAGGTTGACATTTAGTGAAATATTGATTATTTAATAACTTATATGTATACTACTTATTTGAATCCTCTGAAATTCTACACATAGCATTAGTTTATTAGTCACTATTACCTCAAGAAAAATGGACGATGTTTCCACTCCCCTTTTGGTATCTCCCACACAAATGGACAATTTTGAACCAAAAGATAATAGCTTACAACTTTATTACCAGTGCATACAAAGACTTGAAATTTTGTACAGTGTAATGCTTTTATAGTACCTACAATGCAGTGAAAAATGGGCATTATTGTCACGCTCCTTTTGGTACCTCCCACACAAATGTACCTTTTTGTACCAAAAGTTGCCAGCTTATAACTTTAATAACAGTGCATAAAAACACTTGAAATTTTATACAGTGTAATGCTTTTATAGTACCTAGAGTCCAGAGAAAAATGGGCGTTATTGGCCCGCCCCTTTTTTTATCTCCCACACAAATGGACCTTTTTGTACCAAAAGTTAACAGTTTTTAACTTTAATTTCGTACAGTGCAATGCTTTTATAGTACCTAGAGTCTACAGGGTGGCTGACATGTATTGCAACCAACTTCAGGTTGCTATCATTTCTAAACCGCTAGTCTGATAGCTGACAGATTTATTTCAGTGACAGTTCATGTTATTGTTTACAAGCTTACAAAAGCATTTTGATCTATTGCATTCAGAAAAAAAGTTATTAGTGATGGAATTCAAGCGTGATAGTGTGATTGTTTTATATTTGGTGGAAAAACACAAGTGGCTATCGTTAGAGCCCTCCAGCATTTAAATGTGAATAAATCTTTTGTTTCTCGTACCATTGCTCGTTACCGTGATACTGGCAGTGTTGCATCGCCTCCAAAAAGTGGACAAAAAAAACGGTAACAACACCAGAAATGATCCGAAAAGTGAATGCCAGATTTGATTGAAATCCACGCCTCAGTGGTAGAAAAATTGCTCGTGAGCTGAACATATCGCGAGAACGGATACAACACAAAAAAAATGAGCTTGGACTAAAGCCATTGAAGTTCCAAAAAGTGCAAGAGCTCACCGATGCACAAAAAAAGTTAGACTGGAAAGAGCCAAGGAGTTGCATCGCTTGCACGAAAGTGGCCAGTTACCGAATTTGGTTTTCTCCGATGAGAAGCCATTCCAAATTGAGCAGTTTGTGAACAAACAAAATGATAGGGTTTACTTGCCAAAGAGGTCAGCTGAAAATTTACACCTTCGATTGGCCACCAGAACTCAAGCGCCGCCGATGGTAATGGTGTGGGCCGCCGTAACGGCCGATGGTCGCTCCCCGCTCGTATTCATCGACCATGGGGTCAAAATAAATGCCGAATATTATCGGGAAAATGTCCTAAAGACAGTATTGAAGCCCTGGGCAGACAAACATTTCGGCCGCAGACCATGGACATTCCAACAGGACTCAGCACCATCGCACTCAGCACGAGTCAACCAAGAATGGCTTAAAAAGGAGGTTCCTCGCTCCATTTCTATCGCACAATGGCCACCAAGATCTCCGGATCTCAATCCGTTGGACTTTTGCGCCTGGGGCATTTTAGAGAGAAAGGTTCGCACTATAAAAAATACCAAAGTATCGATCATCTCAAGACGGCGCTTCGCCGGGAATGGGCCAAAATACCGCAGATCCACTTTCGTGCAGCGTGTGATGGCTTTGTCGGCCATAATTCGTGCCATTTTTGGACTTAATTGGCACGGCCCTATTGGTACCTCCCACTCAACTAGACCATTTTACACCAAAAGTTAACAGCTTATAACTTGAATACCAGTGCATATAAAAATTTTGTACAGTGTAATTGCTTTATAGTACCTAGAGTCCAGAGAAAAGTGACCGTTATTGGGACGCCCTCTTTGGTACCTCTCACACAAATGGACCATTTTGTACCAAAAGTACATACTTTAAAGTTATTAAATGCAATTTAAATTGATAATAATTTAAATAAAACAATAAATAAATAAATTTAATAATATTTTTTTGAGACTCAAGCTGAGGGTATTCATTAGTCGGTTCACCCGACTGAACTTTCTTACTTGTTTATGTGTAAAATTTCGGTTAAAATTTTAAAGAATGAAATAAATTTATTCGGAAAGTGATACTGAGTCGATCGATATAATAAGTGATCGGCCTATCTCTTCTCCTTTAAGACGTTACTAAAAAAAGCACAAAGTCAGTATACCTTGTGCAGTGTACTGTATAAAAATGGGTCGTTGGAGATATTAGTAGAATTTTTATCATGTTCCTTTAATCTTTGCGATAATTCGAGTAGTTTGAACTTAGGAGTTGCGAGATGACGCCAATAACATGTTTAACACGTTTGAAAATATAAATTGATATGAAAATATTAAGTTTTAAAATAACGTTTCTATTGTTTATGTGATAAGCAGTAAAGCGCTGTCATAAATTCTAACAATTGAATTTCTTTGACGAAATTTTGACATTTGTATACAATTTGCAAGTCCGCTCGAAGATTGGTGAAGAACAAGATTTTTAACTGCCATGAGGATAGTATAAATTATAAAATATACAAGCTGAATAATCTCTTATCTAGTATATTAAAGCAATCGTATTGTGCTCCAAAATATAAATTTTCGAATGCCGAAAATCATTCCTCAACTAATTTTTTCAGAATTTTTAAGACAATTATGACTGAGGAATTAGTTATTGAAACTTATTCCAAAATGCAAAATTTGCTGATTTATTGAGATACAGGATCCTTCCTGGCCTAATATGTTCCACCTAAGAACTTCAACTAAGTTTGTAAAAAAAATTTAAGTCATTCGGCCAAAGATTTAAAAAGTTTCTATCCCTTGTGTTAATTTAAAAAAATGTTATGCCATTATTTTAATGATTAGGACGCCACTAGACGATAAAAAGTTTAATTTTGGGAAAAAAATGAAAGGTTTAGCATTGCGAAATGATCAACGTTAATTATAACTTAATATTACTAAAAAGTTTCTTAGCTAGAAGAACTAACATATTTAACATATCAACTCTACTCTGCTGGTGCAAAGTATATATTTTAAGGGGAGATAAAATATATTGACATAACTCGTTAATAAATTTAAATTTATGTATATGAGCACTCTCATTGAGGACAATTTAAGTTTCATCAGATAAAGTGATTTTAAATTTAGTTTTATTTCGTCAATACTCTTTTTAAATTTCCTAAAAAATGGGAAGGTTATCTAAAAAAATGATAAAATGTACGTACACGCTGAAAAAAAATCGCTTCTGTAGTATATTGTCCCAAACATATTCGGCTTGAAACATATATATGTTTAGGGTACACTCTAAACATATAATATTTGGTACACACAAAAATTATATATTTGGGAAGATGTTGTTCTAAACAAATCTTTCTTTACATCGCAACATGTATATATTTTGGACGATTTTTTTCCGAAGCAAATATTCATTTGCATTTAAATAAGTATTCAGAAAATACCTAAATTGTGTTAAATATATCAGTGATTCAAAGTTAATTTTTTAGAAATTTTTCATGTCGTAAAAATAATAAACAATAATAATTGAAATCGTATAATCTTAAATCGAAATATATAACTTGGAGGATTAACAACTAATGATGGCCTGGAATACTCAGAAATTTTAAATGATTGATTTAAAACAGAAATTAATGCTGCATTTGGTATCATAACTGGGAAGTTCAATGCCAAATTAAAAAAAATTAAAACTGAAATTCGAAAAATTCAACAAAAGTTTCGAAAATCTTTTTTAAATAAAATATATTTGGAGAAATTCCTAAACAATAATTTTATTTGTATTCAAACACATATTTTATTTGAGAAACTTAGTTTGCAAATATTATATGTTGTAACATATTAATATATGAGTTCCAAATATATTTTATTGATTTTCAAATAAAATTTATTTGCTCAGAAATGCATAATATTTAAAAATATGTGTTCCAAATATATTTTCTTTCGATTCAAACATATCAAAAAAGGCGATTTTGCCCCGTGTAGACGCCATGGGAATAATGAAAGAATGCAATGAGAATTTATTGTTGCTTTTGTTAGAGTCGATAACAGATAGTTTTTGAAATATTTAGATTTATTAATTTAATTAAAATTGTCTATTGGCTACAGACGAGTTATCTATTGCTGTGTATTGTATTAATATATGTATATGTATGTACATGTATGTGAATATATTTTTAAGTTTAAGTACATTTACGTATATGTAAGGTACGCATATGGGCCTTTCCAATATAAATATGAATAATTCCAAAATAAAAAAAAAAATAGTCTTCAAATGAATATGTTTGTACATACATATCGTCATCAGAAACGAAAAAAGGCGTAACAACAAGAAAAATGGAAATTCAGTTCCTGATGGATTTCGGTACACTGCATCAAAGTACACAAAAGGGCCTAACAACAATTTATTTCTTTTTTAATATTTAAAAAATCCTATTTAACGCAATTTTCACAAGAAAGTTATAAATTATATTTGTGTGATTTTATATATGCATCATTATGTTTAGATATTATCCTGAAACCCCTGTTTTCTAACGACAGCACTTTTCATTTTATTTAGTTTTTTGCTTCTTCTGTAAAATTTCCAAATATGATGATAGGCCCTTTTTCGTTACTGATGACGATATGTATTTAAACACAGTTTGTGTGTAGAATATTTTTTTCCTTGATCTAAATTTGTTAATAAAAGAAAAATGCAATAATAACACTGGTCAACAAAAGAAATATTATCTTGGGTTTCTGTTTTAATGCATAGATTCTGATGCTAGACATCAAAAAACGCCAGTTTTTTAAGTTTGATTTTGTTTATATTGATAAGAAAGTTTTGAAGTTAAAACCTTGCTAATTAGCTACAACTTTTTTAGTTATGCATATATTTTCTTCCGAACTGTGCATTTTTCGATGTTTTTATGAGGCTATTATTTAGAAATTATTAACATTTTCTCTACAAAAAGGTTTTTTTGCAATATTTTGTAAGATATCGTCGAAACCGTTGAACGGATGGAAAAATGGATGGAAAAAACTGTAACAACCAATTCGGAAAAATGGTTCTCAAATTATGAAAAAAAATATGAGGTTCAACCAAAAAATTCAAAAAAAAAAATCAATTCAAAAATGTGTTTTCCAATATATTTTATTTAAATTCAAACATATCAAAAATTACTATTTTTATCCCCTCACCTTATAGAGGAGGGTATATATCATTTGCTACGAGCCAAAAGTGTAACACATTGAAGGAGTGACCTAAGACCCTAAGTGTGTTCGGCGGAAATCCGTTTTGGGTCATTTTAAGTCATTTGAGCAATGTCCGTCCGTCTGTCTGTGTGTCTGTCTGCTGGCTGGTGCGCACGATAACTCTCGAAAGGAGTAACCGATTGACTTCAAATTTTTCTCTATCTCCGGCTTCGGAGATGGGCCATACTGGTCCACTCCTTCTAGTACCTCCCCCACAAAGGGTTAACTTTTAGTGAAATATTGATTCTTTAATACTTTAATAGCCAAAGTGTGACTCATCGAAGGAGTGACCTACGACCCCAAGTATGTTTGGTGGAAATTCGATTTGGGCCATTTTAAATCATTTGAGCATTGTCCGTCCGCCCGTCTGGCTGGTGCGCACAATAACTCTCGAAAGAATCAACCGATTGACTTCAAATTTGGTATGCGATAATATTTTGCTCTATCTCCGCACAAGTTCGAATATGGGGCATGACATTTTGTACAGTGTAATGCCTACCTATAGTCCAGTAAAAAGGGGGCGTTATTGGCACGCCCCTTCTGTTACCTCCCACACAAATTAACTATTTTGCACCTAAAGTTAACAGCTTATAACTTGAATACCTGTGCATTAAATTCTTGAAATTTTATACGATGTAATGCTTTTATAGTACCTACAGCCCAGTGAAAGATGGACGTCATTGGTACCCCATTTGGTACCTCCCACACACCTGGACTATTTTGCGCCTATACCATTAATACAAGTGCATTCTTTAAAGTTATTAAATGCAATTGAAATTTATAATAATTCAATGAAAACAAAACCAGTAAGGAAAGGCAGAAAGTCGGGCGGAGCCGACTATATCATACCATACACCTCCCTAACAATGCGATAAGGGTCATTTTGGAATAATTGGTATATGGGCAGGAACATATTATCTAATTCTGAACCGATAATCGCTAAATTAAGCAATATATTTCTTAAAGTGAGAAACATCTTTCTGGAAAATTTTAATGATCGGAAGTAAAGTACAACTTCTATAGCGCTATGATACCAAATCAGGAGGAACATATATGTATATGGAGGTTATATGTATATAAATCTGAACCCATTTTCCCTGAATACACATTAAGTAAAAATACCACTTTCTGTCGAATTTCCTACTGATCGGATATAAAATACAGCCTCTACAGCGCTTACATGTCAAATCGTGGTGTAACATATATATGGTGGCTTTATCTAAATCTGAACCGATTTTCTTGAATTTGGCAGTATTCCTTCATGTAGAAAGAAACCTCTTTTGCCGAATTTCGCACGGATCGGATATAAAATAACATTTTTACAGCGCTTACATGTCAAATGGGGGGTAACGTATATATGGGGCTATATCTAAATCTAAACCGATTTCTTGCAAATTTAAAAGTATTGATTCAAATAATAGGAAATCTCTTTCTGCCGAATTTCATACTGATCGGATAAAAAATACAGTTTTTACAGCGCTTACATGTCAAATCGGGGGTAACGTATATATGGGGGCTATATCTAAATCTGAACCGATTTCTTCCAAATTTTACAGTGTTTATTCATATAATAAGAAACCTCTTTTTGCCGAATTTCATACTGATAGTATATAAAATAAAGTTTTTACAGCGCTTACATGTCAAATCGGGGCTAACATATATATGGGGGCTATATCTAAATCTGAACCGATTTTAACCAAATTCAATAGGGATCGTCCTTGGGCGAAAAAAGGATATGTGTAAAGTTTCGTCGAAATCAACTCAGAAAGTGATTCTAAGTCGATCGGTATAATAAACGATGGGTCTATTTCTTCTCCTTTTGGGTGTTACAAACAAATGCACAAAGTTATAATACCCTGTACCACAGTGTGGTAAGAATATTTTTTGGGTCTGAAGGTGAGGGGATTCGTAAGTCGGTCTACACGACTGAACTTTCTTACTTGTTATCCCCTTACCTTAGAAAGCAGGGTATATAAAGCGTAACACATCGAAGGAGTGATCTAAGACCCCAAGTATGTTTGGCAGAAATTCGATTTGGGTCATTTGAGCAATGTCCGTCCGTCTGTGTGTCTGTATGTCTGTCTGCTGGCTGGTGCCCACGATAACTCTCGAAAGGATTAACCGATTGACTTCAAATTGGTATGCGGTAATAGTTTTCTCTATCTCCAGCTAAGTTCGAAGATGGGCATTACAGTTGCCACGCCCCTTTTGGTACCTCACAACAACACAATGGACCTATTTTGATGTTTCCCTATGCGGGATTGATCTGTTATTGATGTTATTTTATGGTTTTTCTCACTGTGGAGATGAGTTGAAGATCAAAGAGTTCCTTCAAAGTGAAGTGAATGGACCATTTTGCACCAAAAGGTCACTGCTTACAGCTTTAAAATCTGTTTATACAAATAGTTGAAATTTTGTACAGTGTAATGTTTTTATAGTACCTAGAGTCCAGCGAAAAGTGGGCGTTAGTAGCACGCCCCTTTTGGTACCTCCAACACAAATGAATCATTTTGCACAAAAAGTTAACAGCTTATAACTTTAATACCAGGACATACTTTAAATTTATTAGATGCAATTTAAATTGATAACAATTTAATTAAAATAAAAAATAAATAAATTTACCAAATTTTTTTGGGACTGAAGATTGGGAGATTCTGAAGTTGCTTTACAAGATTGAACTTTCTTACTTGTTTATCTCTATCAATTGGTATTTTGGTTTCTAATACGTCAAGAAGTCGAATCTAGTGGAACTTTTGTATTGGGGGCTACACAAATTGGTTCGTCCTAATCGGTTGAACTTTGTGGTTTCTATGTTATAAAGAAATAATATTGATTGGGATCCTTCTATGAGGTGTATATCGAAATATGGACCAATATGACCCATTTTCCTATCCTATGAAATTGATATGTACTGTAAGATATGCTTCCGTCAAATTTGATTATAATTGACGTTTAAGAATCTGAGATCGTCACACATCATATTTTTACTTTTGGAAATACCTGTTAATGCATATCTGTCTCTGAAACACAGTGTTCGGAAAAAAACAGTACGTTTCGGTTAAAAAATGTGCCCTCTAGAGCACAATTATGTCTTACCTAAAGGGACCTTTGTATGGTGGCTATATTAAATTATGGACTGATATGCCCCATTTTATATAGAGATCGTCCCTAGGTTAAGAAATGCCTTCGTACCCATTTTTATTTAGATTGCTTCATCTTTGCGACCAGTGGTGTCGAACGGGTGATCCAAGTAGAGATACTTTTTTCAATAGCCTCTTTTTGACAGATCACGTGTGAGTCGTGTCATGCTGTCATGTTATTTTTGTTAAGTATTGTTTGGCATTTCATCATGGAAAGACTTATGCCTGAACAACGTTTACAAATCGTTTAACTTTATTACGAAAATTCACATTCCGTGAGGAATGTGTTTCGTGCACTTCGCTCAACTTATGGTCAACATAATCGGCCTACTGAGCGTACTATTCGTAACACCACCACCCACCTTGAGACCCAGCATTCATTATTGGATAATATTCGACCGAATAGACCACGTCCAGCACGCAGTGAAGAAAATGTAGCGACCGTAGCTGAGAGTGTACACGAAGACCGTGGAGAGTCGATTCGGCGCCGTTCGCAGCAACTCGGACTGACGTATGGAACGACTTGGCGCATTTTACGTCGAGATCTTAAATTGAAAGCATACAAAATACAGCTTGTGCAACAACTGAAGCCGCCCAACCTTCCCAAGCGACATCGCTTCGCTCTATGGGCTCTTGAAAAGTTCCAAGAAGATCCGACGAGGCCCATTTCTGGCTCAATGGGTATGTAAACAAGCAAAATTGCCGCATTTGGGACAAAGAGCAACCTGAAGAGATCCAAGAGCCGCCACTTCATCCAGAAAAAACAACGGTTTGGTGTGGTTTGTGGGTCGGTGGAATCATCGGTCCATATTTCTTCAAAAATGATGCCGGTGAGAAGGTAACCGTCAATGGCGACCGTGCCATGATAACCGACTATTTGATGCCTGATGCCCACATCATTTGATGCCCACACATCGCATCAATCAATGGATTTATGAATGAATGGAGAACACTTCGGTGAGTAGATAATTTCACATTTTGGGCCGGTCGATTGGCCACCAAGATCGTGTGATATCACACCGTTAGACTTTTTCCTGTAGGGATATGTAAAGTGGAAAGTTTATGCGGACAAACCCGCTTCGATTCAGGCCTTGGAGCAAATCATCACGCGTGTCATTCGCCAGTTTCCAGTCGAAATGCTCGAACGAGTCATCGAAAATTGGACTCAACGGATGGACCATCTGAGACGTCGCCGCGGCCAACATTTGATAGACATAATCTTCAAAAAATAAATGCCAAAGAATGATAATAAACATTCCCCATTCAATTTGAATTTTCTGTGTTTTTTTCTTAAAAAAGTAGGGAACCTCGAAATGGATCACTCTATATTAGAGTTCTGTGCAAAATAACACTAACACTACGACGTGAACCGTTCGCGACAAAGAACCGTACAGAACGCTATCGAACCGCTCCTTGGTGATTTTCCGAACTCTGCTAAAACGTGTCCTTCGCCCGAAAAAAACTCAAAAGCTGTATGTAACTGGTATATTTTTGTAATGAAGATTTTTTGACGATTTCGAAAATTTGAAAATTTTTGTGCCCCATTTTGACGATTTTCGGTCAAATTCATCTGGCAACATGAAGTGAATGAACAATTTGAAAATTTATTTGCTGAATCACAAGATGTTTTATGTTTGGTGATATTTCGATCGTGCACATATAATATCATTATCGCTATACTCGTATAAGCAAGACCGATATTTGACTCGTATAAGCAAGACCGATATTTTGATTTAAAACCCAGCAAAAAATAAAAGAAGTACTTCCAAAAGAATAACGTTATAAATACTTCCAAATCATAAGTATGAACATTTTTTCGGCATTTAATGAAGTTCTTCTAAATAAGTTACAAAAATTTAATTTCGGAATATAAATTATTAACCCTAGAATGCATAATTTCAAAACGATTGGATGTAAAATAAAGCTTCTGAAGTGATAAAAGTACAGATCGGAAGGAACATATATATGAGGGCTATGAAATGTATGTAAAATACTGCTTCTATAGTGCTAAAGGGAAGAAATATATATTTATATGGCGGCTATATCAGAATTAGTGAATGGTTCTGGAAGCTAGTCGACTTTCGACTTGTTCACACAGATATTAACTGTTAAAATAAGATACTCTTTACCAAATTTCATGAATATCGAAAGGAAATTATACACTCAAAAAAAAGTGAACCCTAGAGCAAGTTAAAATGAGCTTAACTGTAGGAATATTGAACTTCGTATTTCGCTAAAGCTATTTTTCCTTATATCAAGTTCATACATTTCCTCACAATTATGAAATTTTTTTAACTTATTTTTAGTTAACTCGTACTTCCTTTATGTAACTATTGAAATTAAAATAGGGAAAATTAACTCAATACTAGCAAATTCTGACTTGAAATTATGCAAATTCAGCATACTTTTGTCCTTATTGCAAGTAAATTTTTACACAAATTTAGGAAAATTTATGCAAAAAGAAAAGAAAAATTAAAATTTTTCTTGGACTTTTTAGTCCATGATTTTTTTTTTGCGATTTTTGATCCTACTTCATCAGTTTCCTCCTCTATTTATATGTTGGAATCTCTCTCTTACCACTTCCTCTTTGGATTTCTCTCTTTCTGCTTTATTTTAGGAATTGAAATTTATTTTATTAAACATTATCTATATATAAAATTTTACCTCCGAATGCGATTCGATCCCAGAACCTTCCGTTTTATGAACCACATGTTTACCAACTGAGCTACGTAGACACTTAAATTTTTATGAAAAATTTGTTTTTAAATACAATTATGTATCCCAAAATTTTCGAAACAATGTATTTTTATGTACACTTGAATTTGATAAAAGGATTGCCATCATTGAATGATAAATAGAGTTGCCATATACTATATTTATAGGTGATGAAGAAATTTTATTATGAATGACATTTTCATATCGATCCCAAAAGAGTTTCGTAGCTCGATATGTAGTGTGTCTGGCTCACTATCATAAGTTTGTCGGTTCGACTCTCGTCCCGGGCGTAACATTTTTAATGTTTCTCCATAAATTTAAGTTTCTGCAAGTAACGATTTGTGAAAAAATACAATTTGCGGAACGAAAAAGAACAGAATTTTTTGTGTTTTTAGGACTACAACATAGTCCGAAAATAGTTAATTTTTTCCTTGATTTTAGTATGTTTTCCTAATTTTGAGTTCAAATTCATGGACTCGAAATAAGGATTCATGATTATTTTTAGTTAAAATTTCCTAAAAATCATGCTTTCCATTATTAGTTCATAATTTCCTTATGTCTATGTTGGGTGTCCACCGCATATGTTTAAATTTGATAAATATATGAATATTTGAACTTTTTTCCAGAAATATTCTTTTAGTAAAAATAAGTCCTCATTTTTAGTTAACAGGCTTTTCTGCATATCCCCCAAAAATATAAAATTTGGTAGTACTAAATAAAATTTCCCAGTTTTAAGAAAAAATTAACTCAATATGAATAAAAACATTGAACTAAATTGGAGTATGGATTTTACTAAAATTTAGGAAATACATTTTTTTGAGTGTATCTTCTATAGATGGTATAAGCTAAATCGAAGGTACATTCCATTCATATATATTAAGATATCTGGTTCTAAACTGGTATTCAAATAGTCGAGAGATTTTTGATCGTTCGCCGTAGACGAAAGAAAATAAGTTACAGAAACAGGCCCTATATCTCAATACGGATTGTCTTTCAATTTCAATACGAATTGTCTTGTCCAAAATAAAGATATGTGCAAAATTTCTTTGAGATCGGACTATATTTGTGACCTGCACATTGATTACATGAATGCATGCACAGACTGACATAGCTAGATCGGTTCAGAAAATGATTCTAAGTCGATTAGTATAATAAACGATGGTTCTATATATTTCTTCTCATTTTGTGTGAATGTGGATCATTTGCGAAAATGTTACTAGAAGTTACACTATGGGGTCATTCGGTCACACTTTTCAAGAGCCAGCTACACCATACCGATTACAAACATCTTCAAATGTCCTAAATATACTTACATATATATGATCGTTTATCTCTTTGGCCAATAGTATATTATTTATACGTTCCCTTCCCAACCAATGTCAACATTTGTATTCCTTTAAAATAAGAGATCTCTGGACCCAAAGATGTTAATAAGAACGACATACATTCATGAAATAAATACAACACCAAAAAAGCAAATCTTACAGTGCTATAAAAGGAGTTGTGCAAAAGTGGTGACAGAAGTACTTCCCCGGCGCGACAACACCTTGTTAAATTCATTGGTGAAAATCCTAATTAGAACAACTTCTGGATCTTATGTTGGGGATTTTTATTGCTTCTTTGGATGCTCTTTTTTTGCTGGGAAGCGACGAAAAATTCTTTTCTACTAATTAAGTTGATGAGAATTGAATTAATAACATGATTTCATATGCTGCTGTGCAATTAAGTTGGATAAATATAGGGTGATCCATTTCGAGGTTCCCTACTTTTTTAAAGAAATAAAAAACACAGAAAATTCAAATTGAATGGGGAATGTTTATTATCATTTGAAAGAACATTCATTGGCATTTATTTTTTGAAGATTAAGTCTATCAAATGTTGGCCGCGGCTACGTCTCGGATGGTCCATCCGTTGAGTCCAATTTTCGATGACTCGTTCGAGCATTTCGACTGGAAACTGGCGAATGACACGCGTAAACGTTGTTCAGGCGTAAGTCTTTCCATGATGAAATGACAAACAATACTTAACAAAAATAACATGACAGCATGACACGACTCACACGTGATCTGTCAAAAAAGGCTTGAAAAAAATCGCTTCTGTAGTATATTGTCCCAAACATATTCCGATGGAAACATACAAATGTTTTGGGTACAATCTAAATATATTGTATTTGGCACACACAAATATTATATATTTGGGAAGATTTTGTTCTAAACAAATCTTTGTTTTCGTCCTAATATTTTTTATTTGGGCCTACAATAAATATTTGTTTGCGTTTAAGTACATATTCAAAAAAATATATCAATACATTCGTTTTAAGACAAGTTTTCTGTTGTTCAGTAATTCAACGTTTTTCCAGAAATTTTATAATTTCCTAAAATTCCTTTATAATTGAAATCGTATAAGCTTGCATAATGAAACATTGCTTGATGTGATAAATAGAAATTATGTCTACTGCTTCAAAACATATTTTATTGCTACTTATGCCGTTTTAAATTAAAAGGTATAACACGAAATCAATGGAAATTTGAAAATGAAATTCGAAAAATTTGCAAAGTTTTGGAAATCTTTTTTAAATAAAATATATTTGAAGAAATTCCTAAACAATAATTTTATTTGTATATAAACACATATTTTATTTGAGAAAATTAGTTTGCAAATATATTTTATTGTAATATATTAATATATGCGTTCCAAATGATTTTCAAATACATTTTTTTGGCTCAAAAATATAATAATATTTAAAAATGTGTGTTCTTTTGATTGAAACATATCAAAAAAGGCAATTTTGCCCCGTGTAAGTGGCACATGTGTTGCATTTTAATTCAGTTGCTTCTTCCTGAATACACGGGGCAAAATCGCCTTTTTTGATATGTTTGAATCGAAAGAAAATATATTTGGAACACAAATTTTTAAATATTTTATATTTCTTAGCAAATAAATTTTATTTGAAAATCAATAAAATATATTTGGAACGCATATATTAATATATTACAACAAATTATATTTGCAAACTAAATTTCTCAAATAAAATATGTGTTTAAATACAAATAAAATTATTATTTAGGAATTTTTCCAAATATATTTTATTTAAAAAAGATTTCCAAAACTTTTGCTGATTTTTTCAAATTTCAGTTTCAATTTTTCCTTGGTTTCGAATTGTACCTCCCAGTTATGATACCATATGCAGCATTACCTTCTGTTTTAAATGAATCATTTAAAATTTCTGAGTATTCCAAGCCATCATTAGTTGTCAATTCTCTAAGTACTTTATATTGACCCAAGATTATATGATTTCAATTATTATTTTTTTTAAGAACATTGAAAATTTCTAAAAATTTAACTTTGAATTACTGAAAAATTTGACACAATTTATGTATTTTATGAATATTTAAATGCAAATAAATATTTGTTTCACAAATAGCAGTCACATTGGGATGTAAACAAATATTTGTTTAAAACAACATCTTCCCAAATACACAATTTTTGTATGTACCAAATATTACATGCTTAGAGTCTACCCTAAACATATATATGTTTCAAGCCGAATATGTTTGGGACAATATACTACAGAAGCGATTTTTTTTCAGCGTGTAGAAACCGGCAGCATCATAAAGTCTACAACAAATGGATTGCGAAACAAATTACTTTCCCAAGAATCCCTCTTTATATCTGAGAATTACTTAATAAATTCATTAGACAAGGCATCAAGGTGTTCTACAATTATATCTTGAACATTTATACTCGTATAAGGTACATTTTTCGAATTCAATATATCATTTAAGTACGGAAAAGAAAATTCAACATTAAGATTAGACAGACATTGTACACTTTATTAATTTTGCATCTATAAAAAATATTTTACAAATTCTTAGTGTACTTTGTTGTTTTACTCTAAATGTTGATACTTTAAGGAAAACCTCCCTAAATACTCACGCCTCCCTTGGAGGCTCTCTACTCCCTCCAGGGAGGCTAGCCGCTCCCGTTGGGAAGCCCTGATTTACATAGAAGGAAATCCACACAAATTTGGAATTTTTAAAAACATTTCGAGGTACCGTTGTAGTCATATCCTTCTTTTTTATAAAAAAAATGTTTTAGTAATTAATAAAAATCTATTTAGTATTAACGTATTTTAATTTTTTTGCAATTGGCTCTGCCTTTCCTGTTATGCATTTTGAAAAGTGCGCCCTAAACGTGCCTCTGTGTATGGCAGTTGTAATTTGTGTGTGTGTGTGGTAACAACTACGTATGTACACACTTCAATAAATCTAAACGGTAGTATACTCTTGAAAGTGAGTACGATAAGACGGATGGCAAAACCACAAACTAAGTATAGAACACGAACGAATTTAAAACAATTAATGTGCCATAGATTAAACAAATTCGATAGATTGTGATTTTGGTCAATTGAATTGAATGAACTATGTATGTACGTACGCACACACGTGAGCAGTAAAATAGGGACACTTGTTTTTATTCCAAATGGCTGACCATTTGAAGTAAATTGTTAACAATATCCAACAGCAAATGTTGATCAAATAACCGCTACAACTTTTGATGTAGTGTGGCCCAATATATTTAGTTTTATTACAATCTTTAAAGCTGAACAATAAGTAAAAACGCCGCACAGTGGGAGGAATTAAAAAACGGAACAAATTCCGCCGTTTCTTAACCAGCCAATTGGTTGCGACAAATTGGTTGGCACGCTTGTAGAAGAGGTACTAGCAAATTCAAGTCTTAAATTTATGCGCCCTATGGTCTACAGGGGCGAAACTGCAAGACCTCAAAATTGGCCACCTCGGATGTACAATGAGTAATTCTAAAGCAAATGATTCAAAAACACACATTTTAACAATGGCCCCTTTTGATTTAAATGATATTTGGCACAATGATTACATAGGGTGATCTTAGTAGAGATACTTTTTTCAGATCGCGTCTGAGTCGTGTCATGCTGTCATGTTATTTTTGTTAAGTATTGTTTGGCATTTCATCATGGAAAGACTTACGCCTGAACAACGTTTACAAATTATTCTGTTTTATTATCGAAATAATCGTTCGCCAATTGCACTAAGTCAATTTTTTTTTAAATCCAAAAAACACTTTCCAGTCGACCCACGACCTTGACACCCATGAGCAATATTTTAGCTATCGTTAAGAGCTATCTTTTTGCCATCGACCGATTCCCGATCCGACGTACCGGAATCATCGGTCCATATTTCTTCAAAAATGATGCCGGTGAGAACGTAACCGTCAATGGCGACCGACTATTGATGCCTGAAATTGAAGCTCGTGATTTCGGCGACATTTGGTTTCAACAAGACGGCGCCACTTCCTACACATCGCATCAATCAATGATAATAAACATTCCCTATTAAATTAAAATTTTCTGTGTGTTTTTCTTTAAAAAAAAAAGTAGGGAACCTCGAAATGGATCACGCTATACAAGTGTGAACGAATTTAATGGCGTTTTTAGTTTTTTAAAATTCATTGTAGTTTTTGTGGTACAGAGCTATAAAGTTACCTATCTCAAGAATTTTTCTCAAAATTACTATTTGTTAAATTAGCCATATCTTACACTTTAAGTATTTTGAAGATATTAATACCAATGAAAAGCTCTGCTACTCCTCTTCAATGTTGCGGAATGAAATATTTATCTCTTTTTGGTGGAAGGTGGTTAAAATATGGAAAATATCCTTAATCGTTGAATATCCTGAAAATGTATTAATTAATATCCATGATGTATTAAAGGGTAAAACTATTATGAACTGACTATGAAACAGTCAATATCATAATTTTTCTTGTACATTTTTATATAGAATTTTAGAATCGTCTGCTGGACTAGTGTAACTTCAAAATGGCTTGACTGATTGATGTTATTTTTACACATTATATTTATATTATCAATGTGAGTATGCGTAACTCTATCAGGATGTGGTAGGTGGGGCTATAGTCAAGTTATTATCAAATTGCTCATTAATGGACCAAAACGGCTGATATTCGTGGAATAGGTTAATCTAGTATATAGGGTCATAATATTTAATATCGGCTATGTAGTTTATTTTTGGCTAAAATGTTTATAAGCAGGTAAAATAAGATCTCGCTATCAAATATTTTTTAAAAAATTTTGTGGCCATTTTAATTTTTGAAAAAATTAAAAAAATGGGTTTTTGTGTTTTACGAAATTTGTAATTGCTCTCGAACGGCTGAACCGATTTTTGCCAAGGTTTACTTTGTTTTAAAGAGGACTTTGTTTTTGAAAAAACCTTTGTAGAAAAAAATGCTCCCCCTCGATTTTCTTAAAATTTTCACAGAATCTTCGTCGCACTCTCACAAATCCAGAACAGTGAGACTCAATATTTGTAAAAGTTATGGACGAAATACCAAGACTAGTCTGAAAATGTTCGTCCGTTTTTGCAAAACACTGCACAGTGGTACGAATTCAAAAAGGGGAATAATTCGACCGTTTCTTAACCAAACAACCGATTGAGACCAAACTTGGCATGGTAGATGAAAAGGTGTTAGAGAAGTTATTTGGGCCCCCTATGTCAGACAGGGGCAGAACTAGAGGGCCTTAAAGTTGGCCACATTGGGTGAAGAAAATGTTCAAGCGTGTGTAACTATTGTTTCTCATCCAATTTATAATTTTTTTCCCCTTACCGTGTGCTAGTATTTTTTAAATATCGGAGCACAATATGCACCGATTTCATCCGTATCAACATGTCTGGATGGGCAATAAAATTTCCTATATGACGAAAAAGCATTGGTTCGATATACCCAATAGTACAAATAGTTATGACCACTTGAAGTTATATACCTATACCGCGAATTTGAGTGATTTTGGTCCATAAATGCGAAATTTGTTAATAACTTGTACCAAAAAAATTAAGGACATTAATTGATACTTTTTCAGGATATTAAGGATATTTTTCATTTATTTAACTTATTGAAAATGTTATTAAAAAAAAAGTATTACATACCAAGACCCAATTTAAGGCCCAACTATAATATGCATAAGCTAGCTTAAGCAACTGTGCGAATGCATGAAATCGTATGTGCCAAACTATAATGTACTTAAGTGAACTTTTCGTTAAGTTCTCTCAGCTCTCTCTCAGTACCCATTTGCTTAAGCACGGTGCGAAACTGAACGCACATTCCGTACGGAATTACTTAAGTTAGCTTATGCATATTATAGTTGGGCCTTTAAGCGGTGTAACTTGGCTCTGCGACTTTTTTTTAATTCTCTTTTAAAATACCTACGTAAAATCATGCTCATTTACGAGTATACGGTGTCTTTAGTTTCAGCAACCAAGGGACAAATTTATGTTTTTATTCGTTCACCCATATTTATTTTATTGAATTTGTTTTTCATATTCAGTCACTCATAAAATGAAATGTCAATTTGTCCCTTGTATTTTCATTTCGAGCAACTTTTTCTACCCCGGAAGCTTCTCTACACTTTTCGTCTACAAGCTCGTGTCGCAAGCTTTATGTCGCAGAGGCTAGTTGCACCGTGTAAATTGGGTCTTATATTCATCTTAAAGAAAACTATCTCCAAAATACTACATATCGTTATCAGAAATGAAAAAGGGCCAATGCGAGTAATATTTTTGGTACATTTTTCAGGAGCAGCAAAAAATTAAATACAATGAAATATGTTGTCGCAAAACCACTTTTTCACAAACATGGCAAAAATTGCACATTTTTGTACCCTCCACCATAGGATGGTGGTTGTAATTTCGTTTGCAATATTGATCTGCGACCCCATAAACTATATATAGGGTGATCCATTTCGAGGTTCCCTACTTTTTTAAAGAAAAAAACACAGAAAATTTAAATTGAATGGGGAATGTTTATTATCATTTGAAAGAACAATCATTGCCATTTATTTTTTGGAGATCATGTCTATCAAATGTTGGCCGCGGCTACGTCTCAGATGGTCCATCCGTTGAGTCCAATTTTCGATGACTGGTTCGAGCATTTCGACTGGTAACTGGCGAATGACACGCGTGATGTTTTGCTCCAAGGCCTAAATCGAAGCGGGTTTGTCCGCATAAACTTTAGACTTTACATATCCAAACAGGAAAAAGTCTAACGGTGTGATATCACACGATCTTGGTGGCCAATCGACCAGCCCCAAACGTGAAATTATCTGCTCACCGAAGTGTTCTCTCAATAAATCCATTGATTGATGCGATGTGTGGGAAGTGGCTCCATCTTGTTGAAACCAAATGTCGCCGAGATCACTTAAATGTCAGGCATCAAATAGCCGGTTATCATAGCACGATAACGGTCGCCATTGACGGTCACGTTATCACCCGCATCATTTTTGAATAAATATGGACCGATGATTCCGGTACGTCGGATCGGGAATCGGTTAATGGCAAAAAGATAGCTCTTAACGAGAGCTAAAATATTGCTCATGGGTGTCGAGGTCGTGGGTCGACTGAAGTTTTTTTTTGATTTAAAAAAAATGGACTTAGCGCAATTGACGAACGAGTATTTTTATAATAAAACTGAATAATTTGTAAACGTTGTTCAGGCGTAAGACTTTTCATGTTGAAATACCAAACCATACTTAACAAAAATAACATGACAGCATGACACGACTCACACGTGATCTGTCAAAAAAGGCTATTGAAAAAAGTATCTCTACTTAGATCACTCTATATAACGACAGGAACTACGAGGGTTGCTATAAATATAGATCTGACATTTCCATTGGAAAGTTTGACATTTTTTAGCATAAACGTACTCAGAACGTTTTGACGTACGACCATCATTTGTGTTGTTTACAGTGACTTGAAAAAATCAATTTGGCAAAAACATGGAATTAACTCGTGAATATTTTCGTGCTATAATTTTTCACAACTGTCGACGTGGATTATCACGACAAGAGTGCATTGATGAACAATAATCTTTGTATGGTGATGAAGCACCATCCTATAGCACTGTGAAAAACTGGTTTAATGAATTCAATCGTGGCCGACGCTCGCTCTTAGACGAAGTTCGTGAGGGTCGTTCAAAAACGGCCGTTGTGCCAGAGAACATTGATGATGCCGTGCGTGAACTGATAATGCAAGATCGTCAGGTGACATACCGTGAGATAAAGCATACCTTCGATATTGCATGAACACCTGGCCGTAAAAAAGGTTTGTTCTCGTTGGATCCCGCACAATTTGACAGTCGCTCAAAAAAAGGCTCGTGTCGATTGGTGAATTCGAAAAATACGATCGCGGTGCTTCAAAAGACGAGCCCGTAACAAAACAGCAATCGACCTTCTGGGTCTTCGAATAGGAGCCAAATCCAACGAAAGTTGTTCGTGGAAGAAGCACTTCGAAGCAAATGGTCGCCTGTTTCTTCGGCAAAACTGGTCATGCGGCGACTGTAGCAACGTAGGACTTGAGCAACGTAGGACGGTCAATTCTGAGTGGTACACCACAATTTGTTTGCCTGAAGTCTTCGGAGAAATTCGAAAAACGAACAAGAGAAGACGAATCATTGTGCACCATGACAACGCGAGCTCTCACACATCGGCTCAAACCAGCGCCTGTTTGACCGGCCAAAACGTCGAATTGATGGGTCATCCGCCGTACAGCTCTGACTTGGCACCAAATATATCTTTTTATTCAAGCACATCAAGAAAAAATGCGTGGTCATCGATTTTCGTCGCCAGAAGATGCTGTTGAAGCGTTCAAAAACCATGTTTTGGAGGTGTCTCAATCGGAGTGGAAAAAATGCTTCGACAATTGGTTTGAGCGCATGCAAAAGTGTATAAATCATGCTGGAGAATACTTTGAAATATACTCATTATTAGGCCAGAAATATATATAGCAACCCTCGTAAGAACATGATTTTGTTGAAATTCTCTTCCTTCAACCAAAAGGGATACTACTTATATTTCTACATTTAACCATAGATTTTTTTCAAATAGGCTTTGTTTTCTTCGTTAGGATACTAGCTTTCATCAACTGGATCAAACAAATATATTGCGATTTTTTTATGGTTTTTTGTAGCCCCCATAATTTCCTTTAATTTAAATGGCATCCCGGCTTTATCAACCTAACACTTTAAAAAAATATATCGGAATTTATAAAACTGTAAAAAACAAATAAAACAAGTAAGAAAGTTCAATAGGGAAACCGATTATGTATCCCCTAACCTTGAGTCCCTTTTTTAATCAAATTATTATCAATTTAAATTGCTTTTAATAACTTCAACGTATGCACTGGTATTAAAGTTAAGAGTTGTTTACATTTGGAACAAAATGGTCCATTTGTGTGGGAGGTACCAAAAGGGGCGTGCCAATAACGGTCTCTTTACTCTGGCCTCTATATACTATAAAAGCATTACAACGCACAAAATTTCAAGTATTTATATTCTCTGGTATTAAAGTTGAAATGTGTTAAATTTTGGTACAAAAAGATCCATTTGGGAGGCACCAAAAAGGGCTCTAGGTACAAAATTTTAAGTATTTGTATGCACTGTTATTAAAGTTAAAAGCTGGTAACTTTTTGTACAAAATGGTCCATTTGTGTGGGAGGTACTAAAAAACTGACTTAAAATGACCCAAAAAGGATTTCCGCCGAACATACTTAGTGTCTTAGGTCACTCCTTCGATGTGTTACACTTTTGGCTCGTAGCAAATGATATATACTCTCCTCTCTAAGGTGAGGGGATAAAAATAGAACCATAAAATTGTGTGTGTGTTTAGGACACCATATTACACCAAAAAATTGTATGCACAGTCCTTCGACATATAATTTGTAAACTAGTGTTATTTTTATTACAAACAACTCATACATTTTGGATTTCAGTCAAATCGCTCCGGAGAAACGATTTTTGAAATAACTTTACCACTCCGCCATTTATTGCTGTTGGGTGATTCCAACGGAACGGGTGTGACATTGTTACTGAGTATTTTCCTGATTTTGATCTATATAATTTATAACGACAATTCACAAAGGGTGGTTTATGTAGATATACTTAAGTGTTACCTACTGACATCCAAGGAAATTAAATAATATTTTTAATAAAAAAAAATATGGTTGATATTTCACCGTAACGGGTGTGACCTTAGGTTTTGATAAAATCTTGATCAGTCGCTTTCTTTAATGCATACTGTACAATTTTTGTATGTACTGTCAACAAAAAAAATTGTTGGTATTTCGAGAGTATAGTGTATACTTCATTTCAAATAATTTAAATTATGCCAATGTAACGGGTGTGACATAGTCTCGATCTGGAGAAGTAATAAGTAGAAAGAAATATTGTCTAGGATTTATTAGCCAACATGCTTCTATTAAACTTGTTTTTTTTTCTGCGAAAAACAAATCGAAGTCGTTTTATTCATTAAATGATATTCATATTGCCGACATTATTTATCACATAGAGTAAAAACGTACAAACTAGGGATGTAACGAAAGTGACTTTAGCGAAAGCGAATATTGAAATAAATTTCTTGCGAATGCGAAAGCGAATAGTAAAATATGGATATTTGCGAAAGCGAATGCGAGTGCGAATAATGGTTTGACCCTTTAGTACCAAAAAAATTAAAGAACTGAATTGATATTTTCCAGGATATTCAAGTATTAAGAACGTTTTCCATATTTTTACCTCCTGTTACCACAAGGACAAACATATTTTTTCAACTGTTTTGAAGAGAAGTGGCAGAGGTTTTCATTGGTATTAATATCTTCAAAATGTGTGAAGCGAATAAGAAGATATAACACTTTTAACAAATGGAACCGAATACTGATATATATTTTTGCGAAAGCGAATAATCCAAAGATGGTTTTTGCGAATTGGAATGCGAATGTTAAAATGACGCGAATAATTCGCGTTCGCATGTGCGAATAATGCTTAGTTGGTTATTCTTGATTTTTATAGTTTTCCATCTATTTTCTAAAATATATTGATCTTCGTTAACTCCAATTGAGAAATATACTTATGCCTTTTATTCCAGAACCAATTAAAACCTTGTAACAATGAATAGACTGATTTAAAATGACTTTATGGGCCTTCAATGTCGCACAAATCGTTCTCTTAATGAATTTAATTTTTCATTTTATACCGAAATTAGTGATTTATATTATTTAATTTAATACTTGAAATAAAATTATAAATAGGCAATATTTTTAAATCGATTAAAAATTATTTACGGTCTTTGCTTAACGGGTGTGACAAATATTAGAATGCAAATTCTAGCATAAATATTGTAATGACACTTAAACATTTCGATTTACTTTATACTATAGGACAGAAAACACAGAAAATTCAAATTGAATGGGGAATATTTATTATCATTTGAAAGAACATTCTTTGGCTTTTATTTGTTGAAGATTATGTCTATCAAATGTTGGCCGCGACTACGTCTCAGATGGTCCATCCGTTGAGTCCAATTTTCGATGACTCGTTCGAGCATTTCGACTGGTAACTGGCGAATGACACGCGTAAACGTTGTTCAGGCGTAAGTCTTTCCATGATGAAATGCCAAACAATACTTCCAAAAATATCATGACAGCATGACACGACTCACACGGGATCTGTCAAAAAAAGGCTGTTGAAAAAAGATCTCTACTTGGATCACCCGTTATAACATTACACTAATTAATCTGTCAATTTGTTGTCAAAACGTTGTAAACGTTGTTCAGGCGTAAGTCTTTCCATGATGAAATGCCAAACAATACATAACAAAAATAACATGACAGCATGACACGACTCACACGTGATCTGTCAAAAAAAGGCTATTGAAAAAAGTATCTCTACTTGGATCACCCGTTTTATAACCTTGACCTAACTTACACAAAACATGATATATGAATATCTACATAAAATTTATTAAAATTAACTTTTTGTCCATTTCCCGTATCGGGTGTGACAAACAAAACACTCCAAGATACAAAACCGTTTGCAGACACTGAATATTTTCCAAAAGTTACGAGTTTTACACTAAACTACATTTAATGATGTGTACTTTCTTGTAGTCAAAGGACAAATATCAGAAAATAAAAAATATGTCGAAAAATAGTCCATGTCAGTTCAACAGTAAAAGTAGTGCATCCAATAATTTTATAATAACCTATAGAAACTCATTGGTAGGAAAAAAAGTATTCCTAAATTTCATCAACTCTTCATGAATTTCTAAATTTCAATTGTTCGTGAGGTCCCTTTTGGTATTTTTTTTTGCCAAAATCTGATATATTTTTGTATGTGTGATAGGGTCAGTTTACGTGGAATCACCCTGTTACAAAAAATTAAAAAAAAATCCCATAATTTTTTTGTGTTTAGGACACCATATTACTCCAAAAAATGTTATGCACAGCCCTTCGAAAAATATATTGTAAACTAGTGTTTTTATACCCTACACCACGCTGTGGTACATGGTATTATAAGTTTGTTTCATGGCAGATGTTTGTAACAACTGAAAATACTAAAGCTAGACCCACCTTAAAGTATACCGATCGACTCAGAATCAATACGAGGGTTGCTGTATATATTTCTGGTCTAATAATGAAAATGCGAATATTTATCATCAAAAATGGTGTTATTGTCAAACATTCTAAAGGAAATGTCAGATGGCGCCAAGCAACACTTAGTGTTGCCTTGGCCAGAAATATATATAGCAACCCTCGTAGCTGAGATCTGTCCGTCCGTCTGTCTGTTCGTCGTAATTTCACTCCGATCGTTCTGAAATTTTGCAGTTTGGAGTCTTTCGCATTGAATTTGGTTGAATTCCGTTCAGATTTAGATATAGCTCCCATATATATCTTTCATCCGATTTGGCCCTTTAGTCCTATAGAAGCTGTATTTTACATCCAATCGTTTTGAAATTTAGAATGGTAGAGTTTCTTGATCCATGGACCAACATTGCCAAATTTGAAGAAAATCGGTTAAGTTTTAGTTATAACTCCCATGTATATGTTTCGTCCGATTTGGCTCTTTAGTCCTGTAGAATTTATATTTTACATACATTAAATCCAAATTTAGTATGGTAGAGTATCTTGGTCCATGGATGAACGTTGCAGAATTTGAAGATATAGCCCCAATATATACATATATATATTTAAATTCTGTGTGACATATTTACTCCTCCCAGGAATAAGCCGTGACGTGGCGGAGGAGCTGAGTACTTCCCACAAGGAAGGAAACCAATTGTTCCAACTTAATACGAAGCCTTTATTATACCCTACGCCACACTGTGATACAGGGTATTATTTAAGTATAAAATGTCCCAAAAGTAAATTTATTTATACATGAATTACAAAATTTATATTTCCGTGTTATTCAATATTACGAGAGTGGTGTAGGGTATTATATAGTCGGCCCTGCCCGTATTTAGCCTTTCCTTACTGGTTTTTTCATGAAATAAAACTCATACATATTGGATTTGAGTCAAATCGGCCTGGAAAAACGATTTTTTGAGAATAACTTCACAACTCCGCCATTTATCGTTAATAAAAAAATTCTAAAACACAGGTTACCCCTAACTGAACCTAACACGGAGGGTTTTATAAATAACTATATTGCCTAAAATCGTTCATAGTAAAAATGAGGCATACCGGTACAGGATTTAATATAATTCCACATAGAATTAACGAATTAACTTCTTGAAAAATTTCGGTTTACGTTTTGATATAACCCCCCTACTAAAGCGGTGTAAAACAAAGAGATTCAATATAAGAAGAGATACCATTTCATTCACCACACGGAAAATGTGAATTCCACCTCATGTGCAAAGATAAAATCATTAACAATTTTATTTCAAAATCGTGTATTTTGAGTGTTTTTCTTGCACATTTTCACATGCATGTCAATAAAAACACAAAATAAAATTCCTATACGTTAGTTGAAACAAAGAAAACCGAGAAAAAACTATTTTTTAATCAATTTAAATTTTCTTTATGTCCACCACTTCGACAAAAAAAACTCACCTCTGCACATAAATTTTCGCCGTGGTTACTCTTTATATAAAATCTCTTTGGTGTAAAGGCTATGGAGAATAAGAACCATTAGAACATCCTCGGGCAAATGTACGTACATATTACAATGTTCATAGGTGTTCGCTTTCATGTGGCTAACTCCGCACCGCACCAAATCCAAAATTTCTTTTTTTTATTAAATCAAACAAATTCTGATTCGTTACGTTACGTTAAGACGTTATCAAAATAAAATCACACAAATACGACGTATATTCCTAGATCTGAAAATTTGCAAACACACACGCGTACATATATGTATTTTTATATGTAACGTTCTTTCGGCATATGGTGGTCGAGTATGGTGGGTGGGTGTATGTGTGTATGGTATTGCCATTACTGTTGGTGGTAACTGTAGTAGCTGCAGAAGATAATCATGGACAATATCGGTGGGCGGCTATAAAAGCTACCTGTTGTGGTGTCAACACATCTAGTTTGTAACGGTACGACGCTCTAGGAGTGTTAAACGGTTTAACGAAGACGAAACAGAATGGCTCGACATATCCTAACGGGTGTGTCGTTGGCACTTTTAGTGCTGGTTGGTGTTACCCTGGCCGAGGACTCGAATACACAATTGACTGGCCGCTCCAGTCCTTTCAGAAGTGATATTGCCTATCAATTTTTCCAAGTTGGTTCACAACTCAGCAATGAACTTAAAAATATTACCATCGCGGAATCCCATCGAGATTACAATGATGATCAGTGTGCCATTGATATCGATCGTATCTTAAGCGGATTGGACAATTTCAATGAATGGGCCCTTAAATGTAAGCATAATTTTTTTAAAACGAAATAAAAAAATCTTGACTTTATAATGAGTGATACGGAAAAAAGTGATACGAACGATTGTTGGAGAACATTTGAAATTAGTGCGAATGTGTGTGTGGATTAAAATACAGAAAATGGATAATGGATACAGCAAATATTGCAAATTCGTAAAGTGTGGGTTAGGCCAAAACATCAATATATATCAATTTTTAAAATCTTCGATACCTCTATTTAGAAGAATACTAATTCTAAACAGGTAGTTCTTCAGGAAATTCGATCAAAGTTGTGTGAAAATTGTAATTCTGTATGTAATTCTTTTGTAATGCAATCGAATTATCTCCACTGTTTTGCACAAAGCTTTTGATTGAATTGACGGATTGATACCAAATTTTGATATAATATAATTTGCAATAATTATTAAAATATGATAAGTCGACTTATCGTTTCAATGTGTTTACCAAATTTAGTCACCGGATGACAGCATATTTACTTACCTGTGTACCTATGAGAGAATAAATGCAAAGGTCCCGGTGCACTAATTCATTAGAAAACATTACATTTCCGTCTTAAAAATTCCAAAAAAAAAAATTCACTTTTTTCGAAATTCAAAATATTACCTTTGAAAGAAAGGCATCAGTTCAAACTCAAAACATGCAAATTTAAATAATAAACTGAAATTAAAAAAATTCTCAATGATATTCAAACTCAAACTTTTATATCTGAAGTATAATTAAAATAAGTTACTCTAAATAAAATAAATTTGTTCATGTTCACTGAAGAACTTCCTACTCCCAGCAGGTTTAAAGCAAATAATATACATATATCCCATTGTTATAGTAAAATTCTTACAGATTTGAAATGTGAGTTCTTCGGAACTATGATTAATATTTTTATAAATTATAGAGGTTATTATTCATACCGTATACTAATTACAGGAGGTAGTCCTTTAACAACTAAAGCATAGCTGTGAATAACGTTGTAAACCACAACATTTTAAAGTAGCAGAAACTTTCTAAATATTCTTTTTTTAATCATTGTAGATATATTTGCATTAAAAATCTATTTTATATATAAAAATGTAAATTTTATGTATTTAATAATTTCCAATTTTTTTTCTTCACACGGCGTTAGTGGCGCTTACAACGTTATTGGATCGCACATATTAATATATTACAACAAAATATATTTGCAAACTAATTTTCTCAACTAAGATATGTGTTTATATACAAATAAAATTCTTGCTTAGGATTTTTTCAAAAAAAAAGTTGTTTAAAAAAGTTTTTCAGAACATTGCAGATATTTCGAATTTAATTTTTCATTGATTTCTAGTCATACGTAATATTTAAAATGACATAAGTAGCAATTACATTTGTTTTAATGCACTAATTTTTAATTTATATTTATTCCAAGTAATTGTTTGTTGTCCACCCATTTTATATAGGGTGATCCATTTCGAGGTTCCCTACTTTTTTAAAGAAAAAACACAGAAAATTCAAATTGAATGGGGAATGTTTATAATCATTTGAAAGAACATTCTTTGGCATTTATTTTTTGAAGATTATGTCGAAATATGAAATTAGACATACGTATTTTTATTAAAACTAGTTTTTCTAATAGAAAGGATTGACAAAATATGCAGACAAAGTTTATAGACAAGTTATAAATGACAACGGTTTTTATGAAAAAATAACTTGAAAAAACCGACGGTTCGTCTTATACGAAAATGCAGAAAACCCGAAAACCGATAGAATGAATAAAAAAAACAAATAACCGGTGCGTTTTTTTAATTTTTTTAAATAGGCAAAGAATGATTTGAATGAATAAAATAAATGAATTGAATAAAATATTCTTTTAATTTGTTGTTCTATATCAAAGGTTCTAGGCAAAAGTTTAAAAAATGTATCATTTGTAACCTTCATAATTACTTTAAATATAATAATGCCGGCTCTATAGGGCTTACACTTAAAAAAATATAGTCCAAATACTACACCATTTAAAATATTCTTTTAATTTGTTGTTCTATATCAAAGGTTCTAGGCAAAAGTTTAAAAATGTATCTTTTGTAACCCTCATTATTACTTTAAATATAATAATGCCGGCTCTATAGGGCTTACACTTAAAAAAATAGAGTCCAAATACAAATACCATTTCCAAATGTTGTTCAGAAAAAATCAATTTAATTTCAGAATTCGTCAATTGAAATTCAGAAATTCCATTTGAAATTCAGAACTCGTCACTTGAAATTCAGAAATTCCATATGAAATTCAGAACTCGTCACCTGAAATTCAGATTTTTCCATTTGAAATTCAGAACTCGTCAATTGAAATTCAGAAATTCCATTTGAAATTCAGAAGTCGTCATTTGAAATTCAGATTTTACATTTGAAATTCAGAACTCTTCAATTGAAATTCAGAATATCCATTTGTAATTCAGAATTCGTCAGTTGAAATTCAGAACTCGGCACTTGAAATTCAGAACTTGACATTTGAAATTCAGAATTTTTCATTTGAAATTCAGAAACTATTAATTGGAATTCAAAAATTCAATCTGAATTTCAAATGGAATTTCTGAATTTCAATTGATATTTTCTGAATTACATTTGGAAATGGTGTAGAGAGAAATTCCATGAAAATTAGAATTAAAAAAAAATAATATTTTTTATTGTTTAGGGTACCAAATTACACCAGAAAATATTATGTATGTACATCCCTTTGACAAAAATCTTGTAAACTAGTGTTATTTAATATATATTTTCTAAGATTTTATTATTCCAATAATTGCCTTACATCACCAACGTTTTCAAAATTTGTTTACTAGGAAAATCAAACACTATCAACGAAACAAACATTCTTACTAAGAACATTTTACCAAAGTAATTACTCTACATGAGTCCAATAATTTCTTGACTTAAAAAAATATATATAAAATTAAAATTGAAAAAAACACATATTTTGAAAATATCACATTGTATGTATGTTATAAAATATCGAGTGGATTTGTGGATTGTAAATCAAAAATTGCCAAAATAAATAAAATCATAAATGATCAAAATATGTAATAAAAGACCAGTGGAAACCATAAACTGGTGCTACTCACTAACCAACAATTTTGAATCATAGGAGGGGGGTCGGTCGGTAGAATAAAAGTTTCTTTATCAAATTAATCAAACTTCTAACTACTCGTATAAAGACCAAAATCATTGTAGAGCGTTATTCTTGTTTATTGAACTTTAGAATAATGGCCAAGTTTTATTGATGATAACACATTGTTCAGGGATATGCCAGAAATGGTGCGTGTGAGTGTGGTACACGATTAAATAATAAGATTTATAGACAATTTTGATAACAACGTGTGAATCTAAGAACATTCCCAATTGTATGTACTCGTACATACTTTAGTTAATCAAAATCGCAAAATCTTATCAATGAATTATTTCATCATATCATTGCATTGCACATTCTTACACGCTGAAAAAAAATCTCTTCTGTAGTATATTGTCCCAAATATATTCGGCTTGAAACATATAAATGTTTAGGGTACACTCTAAATATATAATATTTGGTACACACATAGGTTATATATTTTGGGAAGATGTTGTTCTAAATAAATCTTTGTTTACTCCAATTTTTTTTTGTTTGGGTCTATTATTTTTGGAAGCAAATTAAAAATTTGCACTTAAGTATTCAGAAAGTACCTAAATTGTGTTACATTGTTCAATAATTCAAAATAATTTTTTTTTTAAATAAAAAATAATAATTGAAATCCTATAATTTTGGATCAAAATAAATTTTTCGGTGGATTGACAACTACATAATGATGGCTGGAATACTTAGAAATTTGAAATGATTGATTTGAAACAAACGTCAATGCTGCATAAGGTATCATAACTGGGAGGTATCTACAATTAGGAACGAAGAAAAAATTAAAAATGAAATTCGAAAAAGTCAGCACAAGATTTGAAATTATTTTTTAAATAAAATATATTCGGAGAAATTCCTAAACAAAAATTTTATTTGTACTTAAACATATACTTTATTTGAGAAATTTAGTTTGCAAATATATTTTGTTGTAATATATTAATACATTCGTTCCAAATATATTTTATTGATTTTCAAATTGAATTTATTTGCTCAGAAATATAAAATATTTCAAAATTTGTGTTCCAAATATATTTTCTTTCGATTCAAACATATCAAAAAAGACGAATTTGCCCGTGTAAGTACACTTACCGATGAAAATCATAAAGCCATAAGGAAATTCGATAGATTTTTACTCTGTGATTTTCTACTATACATTTTTCTGCATTAGTAGAATGAAATGTATTGAATTGTAATTTAATTTTTCCTGATACTGTTTTGTTACTATTAATTATTAATTGTTGTTGTACATATATATTAATTGTTCAACTACTCGCTGAAAAAAATCGCTTCTGTAGTATATTGTCCCAAACATATTCTGCTTGAAATATGCAAATGTTTAGGGTACACTCTAAATATATTATATTTGGCACACACAAAAATTATATGTTTGGGAAGATGTTGTTCTAAACAAATCTATGTTTCCATCCAAATATTTTTTTATTTTGGAATATTATTTGCGAAACAAATATTTATTTGCATTAAAGTAGTCGGAAAATATATCAATACCTTCATTTTAAGACAAGTTCTATGGTTTTCAGCCATTCAACTTTAATTTTTTCGGAAAATTTTATGTTCGCAAAATTCCATTATACAGACATGTCACACAGTGCAAAACCGTACAAGAGTTTACGTTTTTGAAATCAATTCAAATATTTTTCATACTTAATCTTTAGTAGATTTTTTGACTTTTCCGGAGTTTAATTACTAAAAACATAAATTTCACTTTAGATTTTGTGAACGTTTTAAACCGAAATTTATTTTTCGGTTTATGTTTTCTGTAGAAGCTAAAAACGTTTTCGATTTCAAAAACGTAAATTTTTGTACGATTTGACACTCTGTGACATGCCTAATAATCGAACATTATGCATGATGGGTTTAAACATATGACGAGTTGGAATAAATATAAAATTAAAAATTAGTGATTTAAAAAAATTAAAAATTATAAAGTTAAGATATGTGGAACTCGAAATCAATGAAAAATTAAATATAAAATGGGAAAAATCTGCAACGTTTTGAAACTCTTTTTTAAAGAAAATATATTTGGAGAAATTCCTAAACAATAATTTCATTTGTAAATAAACACATATTTTATTCGAGGAAATTAGTTTACAAATATATTTTGTTGTAATATATTAATATATGCGTTCCAAATAAATTATATTGATTTTCAAATAAAATGTGTTTGATATTAGATTATAAAGCGTGATTCATTTCGAGGTTCCCTACATTTTTAAAGAAAAAAAAACACAGAAAATTTAAATTGAATGGGGAATGTTTATTATCATTTGAAAGAACATTCTTTGGTTCGAGCATTTCGACTGGTAACTGGCGAATGACACGCGTGATGTTTTGCTCCAAGGCCTGAATCGAAGCGGGTTTGTCCGCATAAACTTTAGACTTTACATATCCCCACATATTTATCAACTGTTTTGAAGAAAAGTGGAAGAGGTTTTCATTGGTATTAATGTCTTCAAAATGTGTGAAGCAAATAAGAAGATATAACACTTTTAAAATATGGAAGCGAATACTGAAATTTTTTTTTGGCGAAAGCCAATAATCCAGGGTTTTTTGCGAAAGCGAATGTTAAAATAATGCGAATAATTCGCGTTCGCATATGCGAATGCAAATATTCGTTATATCCCTAGTTTACATACCCATTGAGCCAGAAATGGGCCTCATCGCTCAACAAAATTTGGCTCGAAAACGTCGGATCTTCTTGGAACTTTTCAAGAGCCCATAGAGCGAAGCGATGTCGTTTGGGAAGGTCGGGCGGCTTCAGTTCATGTACAAGCTGTACTTTGCATGCTTTCAATTTAAGATCTCCACGTAAAATGCGTCAAGTCGTTCCATACGTCAGTCTGAGTTGCTGCGAACGGCGCAGAATCGACTCTCCACGGTCTTCGTGTACACTCTCAGCTACGACCGCTACATTTTTTTCAGTACGTGCTGGATCAATGCTGGGTCTCAAGATGGGTGATGATATTGCGAATAATACGCTCAGTAGGCCGATTATGTTGTACGTAAGTTGAGAGAAGTGCACGAAACACATTCCTCACAGAACGTGCATTTTCGTAATAAAGTTGAATGATTTGTAAACGTTGTTCAGGCGTAAGTCTTTTCATGACGAAATGCCAAACAATACTTAACAAAAATAACATGACAGCATGACACGACTCACACGTGATCTGTCAAAAAAGGCTATTGAAAAAAGTATCTCTACTTGGATCACCCGTTAGTTCAGCACAGTGCAATGTATTTTAAGAATCTACCGTTTAACGAAAAATAGGTGTATGTATTTGTTAAACACCTTCTGGTACCTCCCACACAAATTGACAGATTAATTCGTGTAATGTTTATATTACATTACTCACAAAATGAGGGTATATCATAGTCGGTTTACCCGACTGAAACATTCTTAGTTGTTATGGTGGCCTTCGATACTTTACCACTCCATATTATTGCACTCTAAATTATGTGATTTAAGGTCAATTTAAATATAGAATGTATTTACAAGAAAACTATAATGACATTTCTCCCCCTCCATTTATTTGCAGTTCCCGACAGTTGGGGTCGTGTGCCAATTGGTCTGATGATGGGTCATGCCATCAGCATGGGTCAGTACGAGGAATGTATCGAATTGTCACGCAGATTCTCCGCTGAAGATTACATCCGTGGTCAATACTGTTTGACCAAGGTACCCATTAAGGGTTTCATGGATATGATCAACACAGACGAACCTGAAAGTCGTGCCATCAGTTACAAACAAAAGCAACCCGAAGTTTTGGAATTGGGTATTTGTGTGCCCAGCTCATGTTCACCTGAAAAATCCAATGAGATCCTGAAACAAGTCATAAAATATTTCTATGGTCAAGACATCAGCGAAACAATGGTTTCAGAGGAATATTGTGATATGGATGAACCTGTAACATTGCGAGGCATTGATATTTTTGCTATGTAAGTATAGAAATAATTAATTAATTAATTAGTGCGACAGATCGAAGGAGTGATATAGGACCATTTATATGTTTGGCGGAAATATGTTGTATGTCGCAGGACATTTCAGCTATGTCTGTCAGTCTGTCTAGAAAGGAGTGACCGATTGACTCCAATTTATTTTAAATTTTAAACTCACTGAAGCAGAGAAGTTTTACAAGGCTTTTGTTGCCAGTAGGAATTATGTGAAACATCCGCTGAATAGCTTCAGAATAATTAGGTTAGGTTAGGTTGAAGAGAGGAGACGTTTAAACGTCTCCTCTCTTCAACCACTTAAGCCAGTGGTTCGGCCTGTGGTGCGCTCCTTATTTATGATCTTTTTATACCTTACCAGATATAGACTATCGGTACTAGACACGAATTTTCTCAGTATCTTCCAGTCATATCCTCTGAGTTGAGTCAAGTCTGGCAATATGTGGGACCCCAAATATTGGGATCTTGCATGTGTGAAAGTCGGGCAGTGACACAGAATAATAGATTCAATAATTTTTTAATTAAATCAATTCATTTTTAATTGATTTAATCTTTTTTAATTAAATCAATTCCTTTTAATATATTTAATCTTTTTTTAATTGATCCCAGTATTTATTTAATTGAAGATGAATAACATTTCGCAATGAAAAATTAATAAACAAAATCAATTAATAAGTATATTGTTTGATTGGTACCGTTTGTATATTTAGCTACAAACTACGAACGCCTAAAATACTAAATTAATATTTTTTTGTTTAATTATTATTATATTTGTTTTTGTTTTCTATTTCAGCGTTTTCTTCGCTTTCATCATTCTTTGCATGTTGGCCAGTTCCATTTATGATTACGTCAAGACCAAGAAAGGAGGTAAGTTTTTGTTGGTTTTTACATTTTATCATACAGAAATGAAAATCTATATTGTATATTTTTTGTTTATTCTCGAAATTAGAACCCAAAGCACCTTTGTACTTGGCTTTCTCTGTTCTTACCAATGCCCCCAAAATCTTCAGTGCCAAGAAGGTCAATAATCCCAATGTTATCCATTGTCTCAATGGCATGCGTTGCTTCTCCATGATGTGGGTCGTGTTTGGCCACGGTTACATGACTTTCTACGAATTGCCTCATATTAACAAGAATAAATTCTACACCGTAAGTTTTTTTGTTTAAAGAAATTTCAATGCACCCAAAGAATTTTTCACAATCTCATGATTATTTTTTTCCATTTTACAGTGGACCCAAACTCCATACTCTATGTTGGTACAAAATGCTACACTTTGTGTAGATACTTTCTTCTTCATGTCTGGTTTGTTGATGTTGTGGGGCGCTTTCCGTGAAATGGAAAGGACGTAAGTTAAAATCTAATTACACTATTTTTTGTGTCCGAGACCTAACACCTTGTTATTATGTAGATTGAGGCATATTATTCCTTAAAATCATAAACAAAAAATTTTCTGGTGAATTTTTTTTAGTTACAATTTTCATGGACGGTGTCTTTAGTAGTTTGACCATATTTTTTTATGTATTGAACCGATAGAGCTAGGAAATAGCTCTTTCACGTAGAAACAGTGGTTTAGTAACAGTCAGTTTCTGAACTGAAAAAATAGTTCTAAAATGTTTACTATTTGTCGGCAATAGTTTCACTATTTTTTGCATTAATTTCAAGATAATTAAACTGGTCTCAAAAATTCAGTACATAGGAAGAATGTTCAAAATAATAAGATCTACCTTCGTAGATTCGATTTCCATTTTTATTCCCTCACCTTAGAGAGGAGGGTATATATCATTTGATACGAGCCAAAAGTCTAACACATGGAAGGAGTGACCTAAGACCCTACACGCAAAGAAAAAATTCGTTTCTGTGAAACGAAATATTAGACAACTAAAATTCTCGTTTACGACGACTAAACTTTCTTTTGGTCAGAACAAACAATTGTTTAGGCGAAATAAGTTTCTGTCACAACAAACGAAATTTCAGTTCCTGCAAACGAGAATTGTAGTTGTCTAAAATTTCGTTTCCCAGTAACGAATTCCTTTCTTTGGGTAATTTTAAGTCATTTGAGCAATGTCCGTCCCTCTGTCTGTCTGTGTGCCTGTCTGCTGGCTGGTGCGCACGATAACTCTCGAAAGGAGTAACCGATTGACTTCACATTTGGTATGCGGTAATATTTTTCTCTATCTCCGGCTAAGTTCGAAGATGGTCCATATTGGTCCACTCCTTCTAGTACCTCACCCACAAAGCGTTACATTTTAGTGAACTATTGATTCTTTAATACCTTCTATACTACTTACTCGAATCTTCTGAAATTTTAGTCGCTAACACGTCAAGAAAAATCCTTTGCTGAATCCTAGTAATATTGATGCTCCTATTCTAAAGTCATCATATTGGAGAGCTATTAGGATTGTAATAGTTTCCCATAACTTCTGTAAACCATCCGGTAGATTTCTTTCCGAAGTTATTCTGAAAAAATAACATGACATACGGAATAGGATCACACAGCCTTAAGAGGGTGAATTACATTATAATGGATATCTATAGAAGAATTCCATGAATTCACTCCGAATTATGTGTCGATATCTTTCTGCAGACAACCTGCTCCCAACATTAAACTACATCTTGAATTAATCTCGAATAAACTTTCAAGATTTCTGATGAAGATTCCATCTGTTCTATTCTATAGTATAGCGTGATCAATTTCGAGGTTCCCTACTTTTTTAAAGAAAAAAACACAGAAAATTCAAATTGAATGGGGAATGTTTATTATCATTTGAAAGAACATTCTTTGGCATTTATTTTTTGAAGATTATGTCTATCAAATGTTGGCCGCGGCTATGTCTCAGATGGTCCATCCTTTGAGTCCAATTTTCGATGACTCGTTCGAGCATTTCGACTGGTAACTGGCGAATGACACGCGTGATGTTTTTCTCCAAGGCCTGAATCGAAGCGGGTTTGTCCGCATAAAGTTTAGACTTTACATATCCAAACAGGAAAAAGTCCAACGGTGTGATATCACACGATCTTGGTGGCCAATCGACCGGCTCAAAACGTGAAATTATCCACTCACCGAAGGTTCTCTCAATAAATCCATTGATTGATGCGATGTATGGGAAGTGGCGCCGTCTTGTTGAAACCTAATGTCGCCGTGAACACGAGCTTCAATTTCAGCCATCAAATAGTCGGTTATCTTGGCACGATAACGGTTGCCATTGACGGTTACGTTCTCACCGGCATCATTTTTGAAGAAAAATGGACCGATGATTCCTCCGGCCCACAAACCACACCAAACCGTTGTGTTTTCTAAATGAATTGGCAGTTCTGAATCTCTTCAGGTTGCTCCTCGTCCCAAATGCGGCAATTTTGCTTGGTTACATACCCATTGAGCCAGAAATGGGCCTCATCGCTGAACAAAATTTGGCTCGAAAACGTCGGATATTCTTGGAACTTTTCAAGAGCCCATAGAGCGAAGCGATGTCGCTTGGGAATTTCGGGTGGCATCAGTTCTTGCACAAGCTGTATTTTGTATGCTTTCAATTTAAGATCTCGACGTAAAATGCACCAAGTCGTTCCACACGTCAGTCCGAGTTGCTGCGAACGGCGCCGAATCGACTCTCCACGGTCTTCGTGTACACTCTCAGCTACGGCCGCTACATTTTCTTCACTGCGTGCTGGACGTGGTCTATTCGATTGAATATTATCCAATAATGAATGCTGGGTCTTAAGAGGCCGTTTATGTTGACCATAAGTTGAGCGAAGTGCACTAAACACATTCCTCACAGAACGTAAATTTTCGTAATAAAGTTGAACGATTTGTAAACGTTGTTCAGGCGTAAGTCTTTCCATGATGAAATGCCAAACAATACTTAACAAAAATAACATGACAGCATGACACGACTCACGCGTGATCTGTCAAAAAAAGGGCTATTGAAATAAGTATCTCTATTCTCAATTTTTTTATATAATAGGCAAACATTCGATAAATTGTATATATTATTGCACTTTACTTGGTCATCAATAACTCTTATTTTCTATTTTCAACAGTAAAGGTAAATTGGATCTGAAAATGATGTATTTCCATCGTTATATCCGTTTGACGCCCGTTGTTGCTGTGGTGGTTTTGTACATCATGTCCTTGTACAAATACTCTGGAGCTGGTCCCATGTGGATGAAGCTCGGCACTCAAGATAAACGCTGTGAGAATTCTTGGTGGGCAACTTTGTTGTATGTCCAAAACTACGCTTTCCCCTACAAAATCGTAAGTTTCAATATAATACATTTTTGGAAAAAATATTGAAATAATCCCAACAAAACACGTTTATAATCGTTTATAGTGCATCAGTCAGTCCTGGTATTTGGCTGTCGACACACAGTTGTATGTAATATCGCCACTCTTCCTTATTCCCCTGTGGAAGTGGGGCAAGAAGGCTGTTGGACCCATTGCCCTCTTTGGCGTTCTCTGCATGGGATGTACATTTGCCACATTCATGCACAACAAGTTCACCCTCTTCCGCGTCGACGACGATCAAGTCGAATTGCGCCAACGTCTTACCTATTATCCAACGCATACACGTATTCCAACTTGGTTGATGGGTGTACTCTTCGGCTTCTTCCTGTACACCAAGAATCGCGGCAAGCAAATCCCATTGAAGAAGGGATGGGTCATCTTTGGCTGGGTTTTGGCTCTTGGTGTCATGTTAACCGACTTGTGGGGTCCATACTGGCGTATTCTTCCTGAGAATCCCGATGCCCCCATCCTTGAAGGTGCTTTCTATGAACCCTTGTCTCGCGCCTCTTGGGCTTGTGCTATTGGCTGGATTGTCTGGGCCTGCTACAACGGTCATGGTGGCATCATCAATGACTTCTTGTCCTGGGGATTCTTCACCGCTTTCAGTCGCTTGTCCTACTGCATGTATGTCATCCACAGAATTGTTCAATTGGTCACTGCTGCTCGTTTGCAAACAGACACCCACTTCTCCGACTACGATATGGTAAGTTGGCATTTAAAGCATAAACACGAATCTCTCTGTGATTATAATTTTAATTTTATTCTGTTCCTTCTTTAGGTCCTCCGTTGGTGGCACGATTTCGGTTTAACTTTGTGCGCTTCCATCTTTGCCACATTGGCCTTTGAATCTCCCATTTTGGGTATCGAAAAGGCTATCTTCGGCCGAGGTCAAACCAAACCCGCCCCCAAGAAAATTGAACCCACTTCAGCCCCCGAACCAGTTGCCGCTGAAGCTACAACATCATCTGCCGAACCAGCAAAGGCCTAAGTTAAATATAGTCAGTCATCTAGTCTCATCCCTCTCCCAAGAATAACAAACATAAAATACATCACACATAATGTCTGTGAATTAATTTAAAAACAAAATACCATTTTAATTTATTTAAAAGAAGACGAAAAACAAACACATTATACGCTGATGATATTGGGATCGTATTGCATACGTTCATTTTATCAAATTTAGACAATAATCTAAATATACAAATATTTATTAAACAAAGCCAAATACAATGATGCATAACTTATTCATAAAGTTAATTACGCAAAAGAAAATCGTACAGAAAACAAAATGGGCATGATTACAAAGAAATCTTTGTAATACTCAGTAGAAAAGTAAACGTACGTGGAAAAAACTGTATCAAAAACAAAAATAGAAACTTTGGATATAAGACCGTTGTGCTTTTAAAATATAATTTGGATTTTTAAATACAAAAGTCTAAAATTTCGACAAATATAATTCATATTACAATTACAACTTTAACCAGTAAGGAAAGGCAGAAAGTCGGGCGGGGCCGACTATATAATACCCTACACCTCCCTAACAATGCGATAAGGGTCATTGCCATAATAATTTGGAATAACTGGTAAATGGGTAGAAACATATTATCTAATTCTGAAACGATAATCGCTAAATTAAGCAATATTCGTTCCTAAATTGAGAAACATCTTTCTGGAAAATTTTAATGATCGGAAGTAAAATAAAACTTCTATAGCGGTTTGATACCAAATCAGGAGGAACAACAAATATAAATCTGAACCGATCTTCCCTGAATACTCATTCATGTAAAAAGACCTCCTTCTGTCGAATTTCGTACTGATCGCATAAAAAATACAGTCTCTACAGCGCCTACATGTCAAATCGGGGGTAACGTATATATGGGGGCTATATCTAAATCTGAACCGATTTCTTCCAAATTTAACAGTGTTCATTCATATAATAAGAAACCTCTTTCTGCCGAATTTCATACTGATCGGATATAAAATAACATTTTTACAGCGCTTACAAGTCAAATCGGGGGTAACGTATATATGGGGGCTATATCTAAATCTGAACCGATTTTCTCCAAATTTAGCAGTATTCCTTTATGTAATAAGAAACCTCATTCTGCCAAATTTTGCACTGATCGGATATAAAATACAGTTTTTACAGCGCTTACATGTCAAATCGGGGGTAACATATATATGGGGGCTATATCTGAATCTGAACCGATTTTCTCCGAATTTAGCAGTATTCCTTTATGTAATAAGAAACCTTTTCCTGCCGAATTTCATACTGATCGGATATAAAATAAAATTTTTACAGCGCTTACATGTCAAATCGGGGCTAACATATATATGGGGGCTATAGCTAAATCTGAACCGATTTTAACCAAATTAAATAGGGATCGTCCTTGGGCCAAAAATAAGATATGTGTAAAGTTTCGTCGAGATCGGACCATAATTGCGACCTGTACTTTGATTACAAGAATACATGCACAGACGGACAGACAGACAGACAGACGGACATAGCTAAATCGACTCAGAAAGTGATTCTAAGTCGATCGGTATAATAAACGATGGGTCTATTTTTTCTCCTTTTGGGTGTTACAAACAAATGCACAAAGTTATAATACCCTGTACCACAGTGTGGTGTAGGGTATAAAAATTGACTTGATTACAAAGCCATATGGACAGCACTAAGACGATGTGTGATAACTCTTCTTTGCAAGTTTACATGGTGGGATTTATTGCGATTTATATCGAGTTATGGAGGAAAACAAATGAGGAACCAATTAACAAGCTAATTTTGAGAAGGAAATGGAGATGGATGGGTCACACTCTGCGGAAAACACTTGCAAGCATAACAAGATACGCCCTCGAATGGAACCCCCAATGCAGTAGAAGACGTGGTCGCCCCCAACTTCAGTTCAGTTGTCCTTTGGCAAGGCAACTGAAATAAAAATTGGTATTATGTATGACAACTTTTGTCAGTTACGGTCGATAATAGTGTTTGACACTTCGTGAACTAAAAATATTGTAAACAAACAAACAATTTAACAAAACAAAGTAAATTTCAATTACAAAAAAACCTATGTTTAATAATAAGCAAGGTGGGACTATTTTTTATGATGAAATCCCATGTATCTACAATGACAAAAGTTTACATACTGGATTTACAGCCAAATCAATATTCAATTGGTCTGCTGCCGCCTGCTCCAAAGGCGATAAAGATGGCACACCACCTATTGGGTCCGCCAAATAACTTTTTTTTGAAAATGCTGTAAAAAAACTACTGAATATTTTCTCAAATTTCTTTTTTTATTTGAAAGTACAATCCTTCCGGTTAATAATGGAAAATAATTTCATTCAAATGGCTGCCTCGGCTGGCCATGCAGTAGCCATTTCCTGCCAAGCAGCTGTATTTCACCAATGGCTTCACGAATATTGTCCTTTAAAGCGTCAATTGTATCTGGCTTGTCGGCGTAACACTTATCTTTGAGGGCACCCCACAAATAATAGTCCAACGGTGTCAAATCGCAGCTCCGAGGTGGCCAAACGACATCAGCTCTGCGGCTGATAATGCGATCTGCAAACTGCAACATTACCATGATTTTCAAAGTAATGTCGCAATATTTCCCAGCGTTGTTCAAGCGTATACACAACCATATTCGTTCAGCGGAATGATAAAACTAATTATCTGTCAAATCAGACATGAGCTAAGTGTTACAATTCACGAAATAAGCTTTATTCCCTTCACACAATTTGATGATATTAATACCAATGAAAATCTCTACCACTTCTCTTCACAACAGTTGAAGAAATAAGTTTGTCCTTGGGTAACAGGAGGTAAAACTATGGAAAACATTCTTAATACTTGAATATTCTGGAAAAGTATCAATTCAGTTCTTTAAATTTGTTGGTACTAAAGGGTCAAACTACTATTCGCATTCGCAAAAATGCATATTTCACTATTCGCATTCGCAAGAAATATATTTCAATATTCGCTTTCGCTAAAGTCACTTTCGTTACACCCCTACTTCAGATCGTGCTATACATATGTTATTCGTTTAGGAATTTTCACAGCGTTGGGTGCATGTAGCTAGTATGGCGGTCATACAGGACGAGAAGGCGGCCTCAGAGATTTCCGGACCCCTTAGTGCCAGTGACCCATTGTATTGGCATTCTGCAAACTCGCTCTCTCCAATTCATCTCGGCTACACTTCATCAGTAGTGCGTACACCGTGAGCTATATTAGGGTTAGCTTCCATTTTCTCTAATAAGATCACAAATTGTTGTTTTTGTTGTAATTGGAATATAAAATACTTTACTACTTAAATGCTTTGCTACTACTCAAAAACAAATTGGAAAGAATGTCAAGGTCCTTCGAACTAACAATGGAGGGGAGTACATTAACAAACAATTTTCAAACATTTGTAAAGACAATGGCATCATCCATTAAAAGACTTGCGCATAAAAAAGACTTGGAACAAAACGGAGTGGCGGAGAGGATGTTCGTTGTATGCTCCTTGATAGTGGTCTAGATCATCGTTTTTTGGGCAGAAGCCGCAGTTACGTCCACATTTTGAATTAATCGTTTACCCTGTCGTGGATCAAACAAATGTCCTGAAGAAATTTGGACAGGTCGACGTTCAAATTTAAAATTGTTGAGAGTTTTTGGCTGTCCCGCTTTGGCTCATATACCAATCAATATTGGAGCCGAAATCGACAGAATGTATCATGGTAGGATACAGTAATGAAAACAAAGCTTATCGATTAGTCAACCCTCAAGATGGAAAAATTATAATAATTCGTGATGTCGATTCAAGGGAGAGTACTGTTGATATACCACAAATCTTAATGAATCAACACCCACGACTAACAATGAAGAAACGATAACACCTGAAGGAAATCCTCCAGAAGAATCAGATACGGATAGCGAATATGTAGATACGGATTGGCCTTCAAATAGTGATGACGTCGGTGGACGAAACGATGACAGATGGTCGCCGAGCGCATACTACAGACAATATCTTGAAGAACCAACAATCCGAAGATCTGAACGAATTGCTAATAGAAATCGTCCGTCTACGACATTTTGTGCAATGGAGTTTGTTTGGAGTGATCCGGTAAGTTTTAATGAAGCTAAGTCGACGGAAAATGCGGATAACTGGCAAATGGCGATGGAAGAAGAAATTAAATCGTTAAATGTAAATAACACGTGGGTATTAACCGAACTACCGCCTGGAGAAGAGGCTATCCCATCCAAATGGGCATTTAAAACAAAATATGATGACAATGGTAACTCAAAGAAATGGAAAGCAAGACTGTTAGCGAAAGGGTTTAACCAACGCCATGGCATTGATTTTGACGAAACATTTTCACCTCCGCTATACAAGAGTCAATCTGGTTTAGGTTAGGTTAGGTTTAGGTTAGGGTGGCAGCCGTATTTTTTTTACAAGCTCACATAGACCAGTTTAGGTCCCTAGTGTTACCACGGGCTGAAATGCCGCTCATCGAAACCAACCTGTTTGAAATATAAATTTATCGATAGTACGAATATCAGTACTGGAAAGATCTGTTAGGCTGCCTAAAAAGGCCGACCCCAGTATGTCCAGTCGTCGTTTACTCAAAGCGGGACAGTCGCAAAGCAAGTGCTCAATGCTCTCCACTTCTTCCTCATCTCCACAGCTTCGGCAGAAGTCATTGGAGTCAATACCCAATCTTTTGGCGTGTTCGCCGATCAAGCAGTGTCCCGTCAGAACCTGTACTAACGTAGACAATCGTTTCCTCTCTAGTGCGAGGAGATATTTTGACCTTCTCAGGTCATACCTTGGCCAGATTTGTCTAGCTACCCTGCAGGTGCCGATTTCTGTCCATCTTTCGTTGGACTGCCTGATTGCCTCTTGCCTAAGCCAAAGCTTGCACGTGGATAGTGGCGCACCAATATATGCAAATTCTTCGAGAATTTGTAATGTCGTCCCTTTCCTAGCAAGTTCATCGGCTTTGCAGTTCCCCGGGATATCCCTATGCCCAGGCACCCATATGAGGTGTATATTAAACTGCTCAGCCATCTCGTTAAGAGATCTGCGGCAGTCGAGGGCTGTTTGTGAATTTAGGGATGTTGCCTCCAGTTAATTGTTGGCAGCCTGGCTGTCCGAGTAAATTACAACGCCAGTGTTGGTTACTATGTTGCGACTCAGCCACTTGGCGACTTCCCATATTGCCATTATTTCGGCTTGATAGACACTGCAGGTATCTGGTAGTCTGTGAGCTATATCCAGACTAAGTTCTTCACAGTGTACTCCGAAGCCAACCTTTTCATCAAGCTTCGAACCATCCGTGTAAAAGTGGAGATGGTTTCTATTACCTGGTATTCTGCCGACCCATTCATCTCTGGCGGGAATCATAGTGATGTAATTTCTCTCGAAGGTGTACACAGTTGGTATATAGTCCACTCGGTCGGTTACCATAGCACTACACTTTGATATCCTCATGTGACCATAGTTTTTGTACCTCCACATTGATAGGCAGTTTAATCTTATTGCCGCTTTGGTTGCAACTTCTCTCGCCACAATATTAATCGGCAGTATATGGAGTAGGGCTTGTAGAGACTCGGTCGCTGTAGTCCTTAAGGCTCCGCTTATGCTCAGGCAGGCTGTTCTCTGAACCTTTGTTAGTAGGTTGGTAATGGTTAGTTTGTCAGTTGCCGTCCACCATACCACAATACCGTATAACAGTATTGGACGAACTACTGCTATATATATCCAGTGGACGATTTTAGGAGAGAGTCCCCACCGCGACCCTACAGCCTTTTTGCAGGAATATAAGGCGACGTTGGCCTTCCTTACACGTTCCAATACGTTAAGTCTAAATAACATTTTCCTATCTAGAATAATTCCTAAAAATTTTGCACTTTCAGAAAAGACTACACAGAGCCGAAAATACAATGATTTTTTTAACCATGCGTCTGGTTAAATTTTTCATGGTAAATGTTTGATTACGAAGACAAAAATAACCTTATATAAGTTCAAATGTACATGAAAAATGGTTAAGTTAACATTATATATGGTTGGTTTTTTTGAAAGAGAGGCAGAAAAATGTGCGAGATAAACAACAATTCGGCTCTGTTGTGGTCGACGTTTTTCAACTGCTTTGTGTTAGACGAAGTTGAGTATTAAGTTAAACGAAGTTGAAACGAATGCGACTGTCGTCATAAGAGAATTTATATCGCTCATTGAAAACACCACCAAATACCAGCTTCGGTGCTTGATCGAGTGCGGGAGTTCAGTTGGTGTTGAATAGTCGATGGGACTAGTGCTGTTGTCGGAAGCTGTTGGTATAGAGGTAAGTAGTAAAACATTTTGTAAAGAACTACATTCATAAGTATGTATGTACATATGTGTATTTAAAAAGTGAAATAATAAAATATGTGTGTTAAAAATGTTAATAGAGTTTTGTGCCTGTTTAATTATAGTAAAGGCGAATGTAATATTAATATTATTTTTTGTGATTATGCCATTAAAATTGTGAAATTCAGTGGTTAAGAGTGTAAAAAAATATGTACACGCTGTCGCATTAACTGAGCATGAAAAAATAACCAACAACAATGTATGTACGTAAGTATATGCAGCAGCAAGCAAACATACGGAGAGAAGTGATGTGTACGTGTGGGTATGTGTTCATCTTGTCTTTTCGTTTGAACACTTGTGGCTGCTACGCCGTACATACATACGTTAGTTTTTTTTGTTGTGCGATGTTGATACTGTTAAATGTACATACATACATATGTTGTTAGAAGTGCTTTCGTAATACCTACATACATACATATAAACGATGTTTTTGTTTTTTTCTTTTCAGTTGTTTCTTTTTCTGTGGCTTGCGGCTGCTTGTGCTGGGAGTCCGGCCTTGAATCTGTTGGTAAGTTGTGCCAATACTAGAAACTGTTGATAAGCGGTACCAATACTAGTTGTAGTGTGCGAAGTAATTACAGGAAAAGTAGTATGCATGCATACATTTGTTTTTTTATACCCTCATTTTAGTAATACTAGGGTATATATCATTTGCAACGGGCCAAAAGTGTAACACATTGAAGGAGTGATCTCATCATTTTAAGTCGAATGAGATATGTCCGTCCGTCTGTCTGCTGGCTAGTGCGCACGATAACTCTCGAAAAGAGTAACCCATTCATACGTGGTATACGGTAATATTTTTTTCTATCTCCGGTTAAGGTAAAAGATGGGCCATATTGGTCCATTCCTTCTGGTGCCTCCCACACAAATGGTTAACATTTAGTGAAATATTGATTCTTTAATAACAACTATATCTTGGTCGGTTTACCCGACTGAAACTTTCTTACTTGTTTTTAATATACAATTCAGTGCACTTCCTTGAAGTATCATCCATTGACTTACCCAATCCTTGATTTTTATATCTATTCCGATTATGATTTTGGTGGGACATCGGCTTTCTATCAGATTGCCTTTGTTATTAATCTCCTCTCTCCTATAAGTTTGCCGTAAGATCGGACTAAGCTCAGTACCCCAAACTAAGTGCCTAACCGTCCTGGGCCCTTAATAATCGAAAGATTCAGGGAGTTTACGTGGACGGCACCTTTTGAGCGGGGACTGATCACATGTTGGTCAAGCACAGAAACGTAGGCACTTAACTTATAGTCACAGAGCAGATTTTTTCATCAGATCAGTTCATCGGTAAATGCTTATGCTCTTTGAACTACAGAATTTAGGTAAAAAGTCAAAAGATCTTCTTAGAATTGCACCCTTTTTTACATTTATACTTACATTTTCTAACCTTTTTGTTTTTTTCTTTTCAGGTGTTTCTTATACATACATATATATTAACATATATCTTGTAAATAAAATAAAAAATAAAAATGCGAAAGTTAAATTTTTCTTGTTTTAGTTAATATAAATATTAAAAATTATTGAAACAACTATGTTTCTGGTTACGTGAAGTAACCACTAAATAGTTAAATTAACAATAAAAAAGGTTTCAATAACAATCTTCATATTTAATAATATTAACAATTTCATTGTTAAATTGAACATGCATTGTTTCAATAAATTAACTATAAAATGTTAATATTAACAATTTTCATGGTTAAAAAATTCAAAAATGCATTGTTAAAGTAACAATTATTATTATAATATTAACAATTTTCATGGTTAAAAATTCAACCATGGAATAGTTAAATTAAATATTATTATTGTTAAATACCAGTCAACAAGAAAATGTTCAAATTAACCTTATATAACGTAGACTCCAAATCATGTTTATTTATGGTTAAGTTAACCTTATATAAGGTTAATTTTTGGCTCAGTGTAGATCTGTTCCATTTATCCGAGGTGGAGGGTCCACACGTGGGACATTATTCATCCTAGTAAAGAGAACCAATTCTGTCTTGTTGGGGTTAACGCCCAAACCGCTGCTTCTGGCCCATCTAGCCAACTTGTTCAGAGCCACCTGTAGGATGTCTCTGAGGACGTTTACGAATTTGCCACTCACTGCGATTGCCACGTCGTCCCCATATGCCACGACCTTGCAGCCACAACGTTCTAGATCTAGCAGGATTTCATTCACCGCTAGGTTCCAAATTAGTGGAGACAATACTCCTCCTTGCGGGGTCCCTCTGTTTACATACCTTGTTAGAGTTGTGGACCCTAGACATGCTGTTATGCGTCTTCTGGTGAGCAGACTTTGAATTAGTCTAATCAAACTAGTGTTAACTTTTAGATGTGAGAGTGCCGCAATTACCGCATCTGAGTGAATGTTGTTAAAAGCCCCTTCTATGTCAAGAAATGCCACCATGGTGAATTCCTTGAAATGCAGGGACGATTCGATAGTGCTCACAAGTTCGTGCAGGGCTGATTCTGTAGACTTGCCCTTATTGTAGGCATGTTGGTTCCCCGACAGGAGTTTTGTATCCAGGTTTTCCCTAATGAAATGATCTAAAAGTCTTTCCAGACCTTTCAATAGGAAGGAGGATAGGCTAATTGGTCTGAAGTCTTTTGGCCTAGTGTGTGATATCTTCCCCGCTTTAGGTATGAATACCACTTTGGTATCCCTCCATCGATTCGGGATGTATGAAAGCCTGATACAGCCTACATAAATTTTCTCCAGCCAGGGGATAATGTACTTTAACATTTTCTGCATTTCTGCTGGAGTGATGCCATCTGGTCCAGGTGACTTGAAGGGCTCAAAGCTGTTAATAGCCCAGCTTATTCTGGATCTCTCAGTCAAGAAGCTAGCGACGCTCGCAGTCCACTCGCACTCTTGTTGGTCCTGCTGATCCTCGGGTTCTGTTACAGAGTTCCCCGGGAAATGTGTGTCGAGCAGTACATTGATCGACTGCTCGCTGTTTTTGGTCCAGTTATTTGCCTCATCCTGTAAATATCCCACTGTACATGGTGAAGCAGATAATATCTTCCTCAGCCTAGCGGCGTCGGAGACCTTTTCCACTTCACCACAGAAGGTATACCAAGAGCGCCTTTGCGCCTTTGCGCCTTTCTAAGCTCCTTCTTATAGATCTTGAGTTGCTCTTTATAGGCATCCCAATCATTAGCGACCCCAGTAGATTTAGCCTTATTGAATAGCTTGTTGCAGGTCTTTTTCATAGCCGTTAGCTCAGAAGTCCACCATTGGGGTTTAGTTTTACCCTTGTACCTTGTTTTTGGACAGGCTTCTTCAAGGGATCAATTGAATGATATGGTGATATGATCGACCAGATTATCCAGACCGGCTTTGTCATTCGGTTCGTACAGAAGTTTAGAGTTGAGGACTTTCTTGAAATTCTTCTCATACAGATGCCACTTTGTCTTCCTTACATTTCTGTGGACGGCGGGTTTAGGCGCTTTTTCCGCGAGTTTGGTCTTTACCACTTAAATTAGTCAGGAGAAAGATACTTAGATCTTTCCTGGCCAAAATGCAGGTTCTTGGAGTGCCTTCACAGTTGGCCACAAGCAGTTTAAAGTTGGGTGTCCTAATACCGCACACCCTTCCTCCCACTACGTAGGGCTCCTGTATCAGGACGATGTCTACTGCGCCTGTGGACAGGCGCAGCAATAGAGCCGCTGAGGCTGCTTTAGCGTGATGGAGGTTAATCTGTAGAATTCTTACCATCATTGGTAATTGACAGATTAACATCCACCCCGACAAGGGTGTTATCGAACTCTTCGTCCGTATCGTCGAGAAGCATGTCCTCGCCAGATGCGTCAAAGAGTCCGGAGACTCCCCTCAGCCTCTCTGTGTCCGAAGTAGAGCTTTTGTCCTCAGAGAAGGACGTTACAGATCTTCTGTTAGAGTTGGAGTCACCAGAAATAATAGGCGTGGGTACCTCCGCATTTCCAGAAAGTGCCACGGTGGACGACTCACCTTCTGCAGTGGGAGCTATATCCTGCTTGTATATCTTCAAGACTATAGTCTCGAAGCCATATTGTAGGGTTGCACTCGCATTTTGTATATGGGAGGTGGATTCAGCGTTTAGGATAAGATTGACCTGCCGCTTTTTACCATCCGCCTCACCCACCTTGCTGATTCTCCAATTATGGGCCGGCAGACCAGGATTGGAATCTTTTATTATTTCTAAGATGTCAGCCGGGTTGGAGGGTTCTTCTGTAACCCAGGTGATGGCTCTAGGGTGACTAGGGATGTTGTTTTTTTCGACAACATCCAACTGGGCACCCGGCCACACCTCACCCGCTCGACTCAGAGCAGCCTTATACAGGTCTACTAATCTGGCATCACCGAAATATAAGAGTTTTACTCTCCCCTGATGCCATCCTGCATCGTTGCAGATTGGTGGTTTGCCCGGCATTTCTCTACGGACATCGAGGTAATGAGCCATAATGGCTGATTGTACATGACTCCATTTGTCCTTGAGGATGGATCCATCCTCACTACTTCTGTCTATAACAGCCATCACTAGACTCTCCTTCGCCACTTCATTGAAGGGCTTGGTGAGTGTCCTGTTGATGGTGACATTAGGGCCTCTTGCCTTTTTCGAAGGCAGGGGTTCATCAGGTGATCTGATTCGTTTTACTTTATTAGCCGTTAACACAGCTGAATTTGTGGCTCTTTCAGCCGACTCATTGGCCTTAGAAGCATCTATGACGCCTTTAGCCCAGGTAAGTGACTCTTTTTGTTTTTCGGTAAGAGCCGAAACCTCAACAGCCTCCAACTTCGTCAAAACTCTGAGCGCTACACGATGCTCATTGTGCTTCCGTTTTGACGGTCGGACATGACGTTTCCCCCTTACCGCACCACCTGTTGTGAGCACTTGGGGGAGATTTTCGCCATTTTTGGTGTGGTCGGCTTTGGCCAAGACCAACGGACGGACAGTCGGACGATTGGGGAACCGCGCTCCATCGGAACACGAAGGCATCCCCGTCAAGAGAATTTATTTTTATTTTGTCTGTATTAGACCGTAATAGGTACTACGATGTAGGCCTTACAGACTTTGTACAGATTTTTGCTATTGCGTAATTGGTACTGGTAACTATCCGCTATGTGATAAACACGTCCGTTCACTGCGAATGATCAGCAACGAGCATCCAGTCAATCTGGTTAAAACGACTTGAAAAGGAGCTCAATCTCGATTACGAGAAAACCATTAAAATATTTTGCGATAATAAGGGGGCCATTCAAGTGGCCCTAAATAATAATAGGGATTGCGTACACACCATGATCCGGACCATATCGGGTTAATAGTAGAGGGTGGAAATACCACCTACAGAAAAATTACAAGGATTCAACAGTATCTAAATTGGAACCATGAAGACTAAACCTAGATGGAATCGCCTTTGACCTAGAGAAACACATATGTTTACATTTCTTAAGATTAAGGTCCATGCAATTTATATCACATCAATTTCCAAAACCAACCAAATCATTTTGAAGGAGCATTGAATCTTCAGATGTTTTATAAGAATAAAATATCTTAACATCATCTGCATACATCAGTAGATTAGAACTAGAAATTGATTCTGGCAAATCGTTTATGAATAGCAGAAACAGAATGGAACCAACATCGGATCAAAACAGGATCTTCCAAATTTCACAATCTGAATACGACTGAATAAGTTCTAGCTTATGTATTAAGAGTTTGTGACTGACTCTATTGAAAGCTTTACTAAAATCTGTATAAATCACGTTTGTCTGATTACCCAGAACAAACTCGTTTATAACCTGAGAAGAAAATTGCACTAAATTTGTCACCGCTGAAAGATCTTTACGAAATCCATGTTGGAATGGGCTTAGAATAGACGAGACTTTATGAGATAATTCTTAATTTTGCGATTTCACTATAATTCCCCACATCAGTGAGGCTTCCAGATTTATGAAGACAGGTTATGTAAGATGTTCTCCAAATGGATGGGAAATAGCCATATTTTAACGAAATATTAAATAGCAATGTAAGCGGAATAACAAGACTTTGAGCACAATATTTGAGGATTATGCTAGGTACACCATCAGGACCAACAACTATTAGAAGATTTAAGCTTGACCAAACTCGAAAATACGAATGGGAAATCAAAATAAGGTATGCTCAACTGATGCAATAAAGGAATATTGTAAGGGTAGGAGACGTCTAGTTGTCTCTGTTGATGAGAATAGGTTGATGTAAAAAATTTTGCAAAAGCAATTGCGATTGATTGGTCACCACAGAATTCCTCACTATCCATTCTAACCATAGAAGGTCTTGGATTAGATCTACGTTTCATATTTACGAAATCATAAAAAGATTTTCGATTCGACTTAAAATTGAGGGCTAACTTCTCTAAGTAGATTCCATAACACCTGCTAGATTCAATATTCAATTGAGATCTGGCAATAGCATACCTTGCATAATCGGTCTCCGAATCCGATTTTTAAAATTTTTAAATAGTCTGCTCTTCAAGTTATTAATAGCAGTGAAATCAGGAGAATACCATGGTGGCCGTTATATCGTTATCGTTGAATTGCATTTTTTTTAGAAAATTCCTTCAAAATACAATTTTGTAGAAAATTTTTTGAAATTTAATGTTATAAGAAAATCTCGTTGAAATAAACTTTTTTGAAGATTTCGTCGTTATTTACAAAATTCTACAAAATTAAATTTTTGTAGAAAAATTTTCCAATTTTCCTCTTTAGAAAAAATTGAATTTCTCTAAAAAAATTTCACGAAATTGAATTTTTTTAGAAAATTCCTTCAACATTGCATTTCTTTTTAGAAAATTCCGTCAAAATTGCATGTTTGTTGATTTTAATCCGGTAATCGACATTTAATCCGGCCGCCCATCTGTCATCGACCTTCAATGTGATCATCGACGTTTAATCCGGTCTTCGAACTTTAATGCGGCCATCGCATTAAAAGGTAGTTTGACGGATTAAAGGTCGTTGACCTATTAAAGGCAGATGAAGGAATTTTTCTTGAAAAATTCAATTTCGAATAAATTTTAAAGAAAAATTAAATTTAAACGAAATTTTTTAGAAAAGTACAATTTTGAAAAAAATTTATTGAAATCTGCAATTTCGACGAAATTTTCTAAGAAAATTGTATTCTGGCATAATTTTTTAGAAGAAACGAAATATTCAAAAATGTATTTTCGCCAAAAAATTTTAACTAAAAATCAATATATACGATTTTTTTTTTAACGAAATCTTAAAAAAATCCAGTTTACAAGATTTTTTAAATATGATTTTGACAAAGTTTTCCATAAAACCGCTATTTACATTAAATTTTCAATGAAATTTTTTTGACAAAATTTTCTAAAACATGTACATATAAATTAGATTTCCTTAAATTTTCTATAAAAATGCAATTTCCACTAAATTTATAATAATTATGCAAACAGTTCTCTTTTAATGATACTTGGCTGTGCGTATATATTCAAATATTTCGACTGAAGTAATCGTTGTAATAAGGATATTGACAATGGGAGTTTGGTGGCTCCCGAAACAGATCTCTCTATCCCACCATTAGAACCACATGTCACTTACTTCTTCTTGAATTTTTAACAAAGTAGTTTTCATGTACTGAAAACAACAATAACGATCTTGAGCCTAAGTGCAAAAACAAAATATGTACTATGAAAGCAGATCGAATAAAACAAAAAAACAAAAATTATGCAATTTTGATGATATTTGCAAGATGGCCCCGCCCATATAAGCCAAATTTTGAAATTGAGATATCTTGCACAATTTATTAGCGAGAGAGCTGTAATTTTGTGTACATATATCTGGTAGCAGTCTACGTGTTTGGTCCAAAAATGGGCCCATATATGCCAAATTTTAGAATTGTGATATCTTGAACAATTTGTTAGCGTGAGTGCTGCAATTTAGTGCATATGCATCCGGTGGCAGTCTACGTTATTGCTCCAAATATGGGCGGGATCGGACCTATGGGCATGGCCCCGCCCATATAAGCCAAATTTTGAAATTGTGATATCTTACACGATTTGTTAGCATATGTATGCGTATATGTATCTGGTGGCAGTCCACGTGACTGGTCCAAAAATGAGCGGGATCTGACAAATGGGCGTGGCCCCGCCCATATAAGCCAAATTTTGAAATTGAGATATCTTGGGCAATTTATTAGCGAGAGTGCTGCAATTTAGTGCATATGTATGTATCCGGTGGCAGTCTACGTTATTGGTCCAAAAATGGGCGGGATCAGACCAACGGGCGTGGCCCAGCCCAAATTTTGAAACTGATATATCTTACACGATTTGTTAGCGAGAGTGCTGTAATTTCGTGTATATGTACGTGGTGGCAGTCTACGAGATTAGTCCCAAAATGTGTGGGATCGGACCAATGGGCGTGGCACTGCCCATATAAGCCAAATTTTTAAATTGAGATATCTTGCACAATTTATTAGCGAGAGTGCTGTAATTTTGCGATGTATCTGGTGGCAGTCTACGTGATTGGCAAAAAATGGGCGGGATCAGACTTATGGGCGTGGCAACGACCGAGTAAGTCAAGTTTTGAAATTGGAATATCTTGCAAAATTTGTTAACGATAGTGCTGTAATTTTGTGTATTTTTGTGTGTATGCATTTAGTGTCAGATTATGTGCGGAATCGGACCAATGGGCGTGGCCACGTTCATATAAGCCAAATTTTTAAATTGAAATATCTTGCACAATTTATTATCGAGAGTGCTGCAGTTTTGGACATATGTATCTGATGAAGCGATTCGCCCAAAAATTGGCGGGATCAGACCAATGGACGTGGCCCCACCTATATAAGCCAAATTTTGAAATTGAGACACATATCTTGCACAATTTTTAGCGAGAGTGATGTCTGGTGGTAGTCTACGTTATTGGTCCAAAAAGGGTCGGGATCGGATCAATGGCCGTGGCCCTGCCCATATAAACTAAATTTTGAAATTGAGATGTCTTACACAATTGTTTAGCGATAGTTCTGTAATTTTGTGCATATGTATCTGATGATAGCCTACGTGAATGTTCTAAAAAGTGGCGGGATCGGATCAATGGGCCTGGCCCCGCCCATATAAACCAAATTTTAAAATTGAGATATAATGCACAATTTGTTAGCGAGACTGCTGTGATTTTGTGCGTCTCACGCAGTCTACGTGATTACACAAAAAAGGGCGGCACCGCCCATAGGAGCCTAATTTTTAAATTGAGATATCTTGCACAATTTGTTTAAGTGAGCGCTGCAGTTTTGGGTATATGTATCTGATGACAGTCTACGTGATTCGACCAAAAATAGGCGGGATCAGACCAATGGACGTTGCCCCGTCTATGAGAGTATAAGCCAAATTTTGAAATTGAGAGTCATATCTTGCACATTTTTTTATCGAGAGTGCTGTAATTTTTTGCTTATCGATCTGGTGATAGTCTACGTGAATGGTCCAAAAGGGTTGGGATCGGACCAATGGGCGTGGCCCCAACCTTATAAGCAAATTTCTGAAATTGAAATACCTTGAACAATTTGCTAGCGAGAGTGTTGTAATTTTGTAAATATGCATTTGATGGCAGTCTACGTAATTGGTTAAAAAATTGACGGAATCGGAAATCTGAAGTCTGGGGCAACGAAGTGGACCGGGTCCAGCTATATGATTAATAAAAATCAAATCGATTATGATGTAATAGAACAAACCAGTTAAAAGTGAGACAAAGTAATCAAATTGAATGGCATATCTGAAAGGAAATCCATGGGAAAATATATAAGCCATTTAAAATTTTAAATTTGAACTACCGATTACTTTGACTTGTGATTTGCCATTGAAGAGATTCGACCCGAACAATCGACTGAAAAATTGATTTGATCGGGTGAGGTACTGCCGAGCCAGTCGTGGTAGTCATATGAATGATATTGTGTTCCATTATTAAATGACAAAGTTCAACCTTTCCAATAAAACCAGAAATTTGAACAAATTACACTATGCAACAAAAATAAAATTTTGTATGTCTCAGACCTAAAAATTACTTTTTTGTATAGACAAATTGGAAAAAGTAGATTTTTTAAAAAAAAAAAATTCCTGCGACGAAGAAAGACAAAAAATAGAAATCGAAAAAAAAATATTTTATTTTATTTTTTAAAAGTTTGCATCCTAGCGAAGAAAATAATGCCTACTTGATCTATGGATAAAAGTAGAAATTACAGCCCTTTTGGTAGAGGTAAGAGAATTTCAAAAAATCTTTTTTTTTTCATTTCTGTATAAATAGCGATTTTATTTGTTACTTTTATTTATATTATGTACATTTGAGTTTATTTACATTTACAAGTTTCATTAGAAGTAAGTGCGAGTTCGTTGTTGACGTTTGTAGATTTCGGAATCGGTAGCTCTAGTGAGGAACCAAATCTAATCTCCCATCATTCTTTCATCCCAGTGCCTTGGGTAACGCCGCTCGATGGACTTCAATTTTTGGTGAAACCTTTCGCCATGTTCGTCACTTACGTCGCCAAGATTCTCGCCAAGAATGCAAGAAATGAATTTTGAGGGACATTTTTGCACCTGTTGGAATACATAAAGCGAAGAATAAGTTAGAAGAATACAACATATGTGTTATATACATAAATATAAAAAATATATTTCTTACCAATTTTTTTTTACAAATGTTTCCTAGGTTTCTATACCCAATAAATATTTTATTAAGTACAGTGCTTATGACTCGGCCATTTTCATCAACAAATCGTTAATCATTGTTTTATATTGCGGGCTTTTATTGGATCGAAGGAAATTTGAAACTACAAGCTTAAACGACCTCCATGCTGCAATTTCATCCGACGTCAAATATGATTCGAAATTTACATCTTTTATCAGTTTCCTTATTTTAGGCCCATCAAGAACGCCTTCTTCGATTTTTTTAAAAAAGAAAGACTTAAATAAACTTTTTAAATATGAGAGTGAAAGCTTTTACAAAAATTTTAAAGAGCCCCAGCTTAATATGCTGTGGTGGCAAAATAATGTCTTCTTTTTGGACGAGAGGTGTGTATTTTATGTTGATTTCACCCAATGTAATGTGTTTTCTTGTTGGCCATTTCTTTCTTCTGTAATGATCTTCGCGAGCACGGCTCTCCCAGAGGCATAAAAAACAGCAATATTTTGTATATCCGCCTTGCATTCCACATAACATCCCAACTACTTTTAAATCGCAACAAATTTTCCAGTCATGTTGTTCATATTTTATGTATTTTATCAATTTAGCCATTGTTGATTATGATTCCTTAGTGTTGACAGCATGAGCAATGGGAATCGACGGTTTCTGATTTCCGTTGTGCAAAAGTACTGCTTTCAAACTTTCTTTACTGCTGTCAACAAATAACCGCCATTCCTTTGAATTTTATGTTTGATTAAGTTCCTCGAACAATCCGGGAATGTCCTTGCAAAAGCATCTGTTATCCACAGTTGTATAAAATTGTTTGCAAGGTATATCACGGACTCTATAATACCCGTACGATATGTTAACATCTGGGGACAAAATATTGTACAGTTTCATCCGAGATGCAAGTAGTTCTGCCTTATCTTTGGTCAGTTCCAAATCTCTCACTAGATCAATGAGTTGAAAATGAGTTAAAAGCCATGACTTCTGACTCAAACTTGAATCGCTCAGAGTAGAGTGCTCAGTTGAACTTGATGATGTTTCCGTAATTAGGCTGTTAGCTACACTTGGACACTTGGGAATTGGTATTGTTTCCGAATGTGCAACTGGCAAAGTGACAGATTTTACTTCAGCGTAATTCCAGCGAATGCTCCTTCCTACTCCAATATATTTACTTAGACAAAAATAGCAGTCCGTATCGTGAATGAAGGGTTGTCTCCAAATCATTGGCATTCCAAATTGCACGTGATGTCTAAAATTAAAACGTTTTATTCCACAAAACATTGTAATACATTAATTGTAAAGTACTTACCGCATGCTTCCACTAGTCCATCGAGTAAGATTTACATGGCACGAATTACACAAAATACTAGGTGACCACGGTTCGTTCATATTTTTAACTCGTATACCAAAATATTACACATATATTTCTTCTATTATTTTACTAAACACACGTCGATTTTTTTAATTACATATTTTCCGCAGATGTAGCAGAAATTGTCGAGATCATTTACACATTGAAAAGTTCTTTGCCTTTTACTCATATTTCGAAATATAACTTTGTAATATTTTTCGGAAAATCGACTTATCTCTTTAAGGCGCTGAATTACACCAATTTATTAATAAGAAATTTCATTCATAAATTCCGGGTTTAAGGCTCATAAGTTGCAGCACCTGTAGCTGACATATAGTTTGCTTCGAACGTAGAAACCCAATATTTTCAAGATTGCCGCATACTACTTTGTATTGCGTACATGTAATGTTACTACGACTGGGATGTCCATGCCCCTAAAAGGCGTAACTAAATGGAAACCTCATAAATAAAAAACCACAAATATTGTTGAATGACCCTTTACCTGAGCGGATCTCATCCATCTCACATTGCATATAATGTTTTATGGATGTAATTTTATAATGTATGACATCAATCCTCATAAAATAAAATGAAACTGCAATATCTCTTATATGTCTCTCTCACATATGTCGAATTCAATATAAGGAAAAATATCATTAAAAAATGAAAAAATATGAGAGGATTTTTTTCGAATTTCCCTAACATTTTCAAAATGGCTCATAACTTTTTCATCTACCCAAAGATTTTTTTCAAATAAACATTTTCTTCGTGCATGGCTTTTTAAAAATGTGATAAAATAATTCGCCTTTTTTTCTATTTTTTATGTTTTTTTTTGTACCAGGGAAAAGTGTTTCTTAAAAAAATCATTTTTTTCTCATATTTTTGACGACTGTTACTAAACCAAAGATTCTACGTGTTGAACCCAGTTTCAACCATTAGTTTAAGTTCAATGAATTCCATATATTAATATTAGTTTCCTTAGTTTGTAATCCATTTTCTTTTGAATTAACTGAATTGTTATACACACTAAACTGCCCTCTGTATTACTCATTTTCTTCCAGATGGCAACCCTTTATCCATTCCCTGCCATGGAGGCAAAAGCTTTGACTCAAATGGATAAAGGGCTGCCATCTTCTCTGTACGTTCCATTGGAAATCCCAAACAAACTCTGTCTCACACTTCTTGTCTTTGCACCGCAAATTCACTTTTGCAGCGTCACTACAAGCGGTAAGCAGCGGAGAATCCTACTCAATAAACCAACCTGTAATACTAATAATCTGAAACTGTACCTTTTTCTTTTCTGTTTATTTTCACCTGTTACATTTTCTTGGAGTTCAAAATCTCGAATAACTTACAGTCCACTTCACAGAAGCAACTCCTGAATTTGTTCACTACGTGAAAACGATATTTGCAGGATATGTAGCCCTCATAATTCCCTTTTATTTAACGCATAACACGGCTCAATCAGGCTTATACTTGAAATTATGGTCTAAATACTAAATGTACTTTCCAAGAAAGCTGGAATTTAAAAAAAATTACCACCAACATTTTTTTAATGTTTTTTTTCGTGTTTGTGACACCAAATTGCACCAGCAACTGTTATCCACATCCCTTGGACAAAATTTTTGTTGCATAGTGTAATCAAAAGCGTTCAAATCACATTATTATTTTCGTATTCAGCCTAATTAATAGAAAAAAGTATTTTACATATTTTGTTTTTGTACTCAGGCTCAAGATCGTTATTGTTGTTTTCAGTATATGAAAACAACTTTGTTAAAAATTAAAGAAGAAGCAAGTGACATGTATTGGGGGCGGTTGTAATGGTTACATATACTGAAAACAACAATAACGATCTTGAGCCTGAGTACAAAAACAAAATATGTACTATGAAAGCAGATCGAATAAAACAAAAAAACAAAAACAAGAAGAAATGGTAGGGCACGACCAAATACGTTGTTGTTGCATAGTCAACTACAGCAAAACATTCGTGTGAATTCTTTACATTGTAAAGACTCACGAGAGTGGAAGTTGGTGCATGTACGAGGGACGATGATTACTGAATTGTCTTTTTTTGAAGATATGCGCTTTTAGCAAACAGTTCTCGTTTAATGATACTTGGCTGTGCGTATATATTTAATAATTTCGACTGAAGTAATCGTTGTAATAAGGATATTGATAATGGGAGTTTGGTGGCTCCCGAAACAGATCTGTCTATCCAACCATTACAACCGCCCCCAATACATGTCACTTGCTTCTTCTTTAATTTTTAACAAAGTTGTTTTCATATACTGCAAACAACAATAACGATCTTGAGCCTGAGTACAAAAACAAAATTTGTACTATGAAAGCAGATCGAATAAAACAAAAACAAGAAGAAATGGTAGGGCACGACCAAATACGTTGTTGTTGCATAGTCAACTACAGCAAAACATTCGTGTGAATTCTTTACATTGTAAAGACTCACGAGAGTGGAAGTTGGTGCATGTACGAGGGACGATGATTACTGAATTGTCTTTTTTTGAAGATATGCGCTTTTAGAAAACAGTTCTCGTTTAATGATACTTGGCTGTGCGTATATATTTAATAATTTCGACTGAAGTAATCGTTGTAATAAGGATATTGATAATGGGAGTTTGGTGGCTCCCGAAACAGATCTGTCTATCCAACCATTACAACCGCCCCCAATACATGTCACTTGCTTCTTCTTTAATTTTTAACAAAGTTGTTTTCATATACTGAAAACAACAATAACGATCTTGAGCCTGAGTACAAAAACAAAATATGTACTATGAAAGCAGATCGAATAAAACAAAAAAACAAAAACAAGAAGAAATGGTAGGGCACGACCAAATACGTTGTTGTTGCATAGTCAACTACAGCAAAACATTCGTGTGAATTCTTTACATTGTAAAGACTCACGAGAGTGGAAGTTGGTGCATGTACGAGGGACGATGATTACTGAATTGTCTTTTTTTTGAAGATATGCGCTTTTAGCAAACAGTTCTCGTTTAATGATACTTGGCTGTGCGTATATATTTAATAATTTCGACTGAAGTAATCGTTGTAATAAGGATATTGATAATGGGAGTTTGGTGGCTCCCGAAACAGATCTGTCTATCCAACCATTACAACCGCCCCCAATACATGTCACTTGCTTCTTCTTTAATTTTTAACAAAGTTGTTTTCATATACTGAAAACAACAATAACGATCTTGAGCCTGAGTACAAAAACAAAATATGTACTATGAAAGCAGATCGAATAAAACAAAAAAACAAAAACAAGAAAAAGTATTTTATTTTAGAGGAATTCTTTTCCAAAAACTAGTACACTTATATCAAATTTAAAACACTGTAGTTTTATTATCCACCCTACGTCTTCTAGAATATATGTAGGCATTTTTGGTGTACTTTATTTACAAAAATAAACATTTATATGCTAAAGAAAATACCATATATATACGTACCTCTATAAAAACAGTTTTAAAAATTAATAAATTATCATATATCTTATTATTAACTTACATTAAGCGTCATTATCAATAAACAAATTAAACTAGTTTTATGGAGAAAAGGTCGGTTTCATCTGTCAAATGTCATACAACTTAACATTCCTTAGATCTAATATTATGTTATTTTGTATTAATGGGGGGGAGGTTAAATTTCGATACTATACAGTAAAATTTAGAATTAAGTCGCCGATACAGTAAACGATTTCTATTGATTACAAAAAATTGAGAATACGTCTATAATATGGCAAAATACTTGTAATTTATAAAACTTATTTCTATTTAAAATATTGGTAAAACAAACCTATGTGGAAAAAGTGCAACAGAAGAGTCACATCCTAAGTAAATATCTCACTCAAGATACTTGTTTATAGGACAAATAAATATTGATGAACAATTTTAAAAATAAAAAAAAAATATTTTATAATAGAACGAAAAAGTAGAGATGAAGTCAGATTTTTTTTAAATTTAACCAGTGCACTATGGTTAATTTTCCAGATTTCTTGCCAAAACCTCTTAGCGTTGAATTATCGATCTCAAATTTGTACACAACGTCAGCCGCATGTAAAGGACACATTCAGTAAGAATTGGAACTGGTGGGGCAATTACACCGCCAACCCCATGCACTTCAAAAATGCATTACGATAGTATTTATTTATTTGGTCACAAATTGGTGGGCAAATTATGTGTGTAGTCCTATTTCTTGGAATATATCATTTGGGGGTTAAAATGCAATACAGTGGATACAAATTCACTTGCAAGATGCAGTAAATTAAAAAATAAATTTATAATTTTTTTACAAGAAAGACATTTAGAAAGTGGGTACACTTAGAAAGATATACATATAAGAAAAAATAAGTGAAAAAGAATGCAGTTGCAAGATGTAGTTAATAATAATAATTAATATCATCGTAAATTTATACTTGAGTTGGTTGTACTGAAATCATACAGGCAGTATCTTGATTTCGATGATTCGGCTGCATTTGTTCTCTGAACTATATCAGACTTTTCGAAAAATTACTTTTTGGACGACCACATTTATTTCCTGATTAATAGGGGAACAATTGTGTACATTTCATTCAGCAACTTCAGTTCGAAGCCACTCCCCATTGTATTTTTTTGAAAAAAGCTATAAAACGACCAAACTTTTATTAAATGTTAATTTATCGTAGTTTTCACGGCATTTATTTTTCAAATATGCGTTATAAATATCCTCAATAGTTCTAATATTTAATATAATTTCTTATAAAAAGGATTTGTATATGCATACATATATTCTTTTTTCCAAATATTAAACAAATTAATAAATTGGATGCTATAGTCACTTAAAAACAAAAATTGTTATTAAAAACAGCAAAATAATAATAATAAAACTTAATGTTCTAATTAATACAAATAGTGAAATGCATGACATCAGGTGACAACCCTTTTGTTTGGTCCAAAAAAAGTTTAGGTCAAATAAAAAAAAATAATTTCTTAGTGCATTTATTTCACAACAATTATTGGATGTATCTAATGCCAAAATTAAAAAACACACAAAACTTGAAATTAATACATGTTATTACCTTTCCGTTCCATTTTTTATATTTTATTTAGCTCAATTGGTTCTTTTTAAATTCACTATTTAGAAAGTGCTTCAAATCGGAAAGGAACAGTAATTTTTAATACCAAAAATAAAATTTAACTTTGACAGTTAATTTACAAAAGGTCAAACAATTTACGAAAAAAATAAGTATGAAGTTTTTACCCCAAAGTGTCTTCTTTCAAACTATATTATTTTTTTGGATTTGGACTAACTTGAAAAATTGGGTTTTGGCCAGAAAATCAGGAAAATTACCCATAGTGCAATGGCCGAGAAAAGTGCGATTCATTTCATTGTTGTGGTATATAAAATGAATGATAACAATATTTTTTGAAAGGCATGCATTAATAGTGTAGAATATATATTTTATCGCAAAGTGTCGAAGCATCTAAAGGCAAGCAAAACAGCTTTAAATTAATTAAAAACTTCTAATTCTGATTAGATTCAAGGCTTTTTTCCTGTCATGAGACCATTTGGCACCTACCGGGTTTTCTATTAAGGACATAACATTAACATGGCCAGAGCCCAATCGGAGAAGTTTCGGCGTTTCAAATGATCAAGTGACTTTAGTTGTTGAGTCAGATTAATCTTAGAAGGATGAAGGCCAAGATCTTTTCGCAAAATACGCCACAGTGTGGTTTGAGAGATGTCCAATTCCTAAGAACGACGTGGAATCGACTGATTTGGGTCATTTTGAACGGATACCCTTACGGCTGCGATATTTTCGGCGCATCGAGCGGTACGGCGTCTCTTTGGAGCCGGAACATCCAAAAGTGAAAATTATCCATTATAGCACGCACAGCCTGTCGTGGGGGGCGATTATTACGGCCGAAAATTGGAGTTAGCGCTCTTAATTTAATTTTTAATGATTTCCAAACGTTGCACGCCAGTGAACTTTACCATGATGAAAATGTTGATTTCGACTAACGTTTCGGCACTGAAAGATAATTAAAAATTTTTGAGGGTGCGTTGACATGAAGATACCAAATTGTTATGTCCTTTAAGGAAACCCTTTATAAAGCAAACAATTACAATGTCAGCGGTACGGAAAAATACAATAGCATGACAGCGACGTTATGCATATTGCGATACAAGGCGGTAGGATGTTGCTATTAATTTGGGATATTCTACCAAAGTATTTGTAGCTTTTTGTAGGTTTTAACTAAAATGTTTCGGTTAATTTCCCACATGGCGATGGGTAAGGCAACGCTGAGAAGGCCAGAAGGAAATATTGCCAAAGAAGCCCTAGAATGGAATCCACAATGCAGCCGCCAAAGAGCAAGACACCCGCCCAAACATGGAGACGACAAGTTCAAGACGAACTAAAAATGGCTCAAATAACGTTGCTCGAAGCAAAACATTTAGCATTAAGTAGAAGTGATTTGAAAAACGTTGTTGTGACCCTGTGTTTCACTTAGGAACTTCTATAATAATAAATAATAATTTCCCAGATCGTATTAGAAATAACAATGCAAAAATAATTGAAACCTTTGGTAACATTGTATCCGGATGCACCCGTATATAATACAGTGTCCTCATTTGTGAGGACGAAAAAATAATTCGCGTTGTTCAAAGCTTATATGAAAGTAGTGTTTCTTTAAATTTAATTCGCAAAATTTTTCGTTCCTCCGATAGCGAAATTAGGGATATTTGCGGTTTAAATAACCTCTAAAAATACGATTTTCTCTTAATAAAATTCCCAATTTTTATTACTTTTAGGAATTGACCACTGGGCATTAAAATATGGAACATTATTTATAGGGCGACGTAACTTCCTTTAAAAATTTGCAATATAAAGACTAATTTCTCAATTTTAATGAATTTTTTACAAAATCGGAAATAATTTCTAAAATTTTGGTCCTATTTTCTGCTTACAGGCACGGGGAAAATCTGACTTTTTCCTTTCGTTTAAAGGAAGAAAATATATTTGGAACCAACTTCTTTAAATAACGGGTGATACAAGTAGAGATACTTTTTCCAATAACCTTTTTTGACAGATCACGTGTGAGTCGTGTCATGCTGTCATGTTATTTTTGTTAAGTATTGTTTGGCATTTCATCATGGAAAGACTTACGCCTGAACAACGTTTACAAATCGTTCAACTTTATTACGAAAATTCACGTTCTGTGAGGAATGTGTTTCGTGCACTTCGCTCAACTTATGGTCAACATAATCGGCCTACTGTGCGTACTATTCGCAACACCATCACCCATCTTGATACCCAGCATTCATTATTGGATAACATTCGACCGAATAGACCACATCCAGCACGCAGTGAAGAAAATGTAGCGGACGTAGCTGAGAGTGTACACGAAGACCGTGGAGAGTCGATTCGCAGCAACCCGGACTGACGTATGGAACGACTTGGCGCATTTTACGTGGAGATCTTAAATTTAAAGCATACAAAATACAGCTTGTGCAAGAACTGAAGCCGTCCGACCTTACCAAGCGACATCGCTTCGCTCTATGGGCTCAAAATCAAAATAACGGGTGATCCAAGTAGATATACTTTTTTCAATAGCCTTTTTTTGACAGATCACGTGCGAGTCGTGTCATGCTGTCATCAGTGTTACCGTTGTGCGACTAAAGTTGCAATTTGCAACTTTTTTGACCGCTTTTGACTTTTTGTGCGACTTTTCCATCTAGACACTTTTTTGCTACTTTTTTTGTAATAACAATTTTTTTGGAAACCATAGACACAATAAACATTTGTGGGTATATTATAGGTAATTCTTGTTAGTATGATTTCAAGATTTTTCATAAAAAATGGTGTACAGTCAAAGTTTGGTATAACGAATTAAATATATACTGTCAGGCTCATTCTTTAAACAAACAAAACATGTTAAATCGAAAAATGAATTTTTAAAAATTATGTATTAAAATTCTTAAATTGTAGTTTTGCATTGGAAAATAATAATTTGGACAAAATTTGCATTTTGCAGCATAAAACGTATCATTCGTTTGATTTATCATAATTTGACGTATCATCATTTAAAAGGAATTTAGCAAGACAAAATTATAATGATCGCCTTTGAGTTATTATTGTAACAGAAATATCCGAAGGGATAAAAATTGCAAATATGGTTTACACCACATAAAAAATAATTTGTCCATAAATTAGCTTTTTTTTGAATATTTTACTCTGTGCTTATGACCTTTACCGGAAACAGATTTCCAAAATAATCAATATTTATGAAATCCAATAAATGTGTAATTACAAAAAAATTAATTGCTTATCACATAAAAACGATTTATTATTATTTTCATAATTGCTTTGTTAAAGTAAATTTGTATAAAAAGTGAGACCCTTTTCTAAGCAATAACCTTTTTTTGTGCGACTTTATTTTTCGAAAACGACTTTTTGTGCAACCTTTTTAAATTTGTCAACGGTAACACTGGCTGTCATGTTATTTTTGTTAAGTATTGTTTGGCATTTCATCATGGAAAGACTTACGCCTGAACAACGTTTACGCGTGTCATTCGCCAGTTACCAGTCGAAATGCACGAACGAGTCATCGAAAATTGGACTCAACGGATGGACCATCTGAGACGTAGCCGCGGCCAACATTACATAGACATAATCTTCAAAAAATAAATGCCAAAGAATGTTCTTTCAAATGATAATAAACATTCCCCATTCAATTTGAATTTTCTGTGTTTTTTTTTTAAGTAGGGAACCTCGAAATGGATCACGCTATATTATATACATATTTGTGAACAAATAAATTTTATTTGAAAATCAAGAAATTTTGTTTGGAACGTACATACATATATATTAATATATTTAAACCAAACATATTTGCGAACTGACTTTCTGCATATAATATGTATTGTATTTAATATGTATTTACTAGGGCGGGTCGATTTAAAAATCGCCCATTGCTCAGCGAAAATCGTATTCTTGGGATCAAAATAAGAAACTTTGCCGAAGGAACCATACCTCTAAAACGAATTCTGATGTCCCGGAAAAATCATTGCTTTGTTAAAGTAAATTTGTATAAAAAGTGAGACCCTTTTCTATGCAATAACCTTTTTTTGTGCGACTTTATTTTTCGAAAACGACTTTTTGTGCAACCTTTTTAAATTTGTCAACGGTAACACTGGCTGTCATGTTATTTTTGTTAAGTATTGTTTGGCATTTCATCATGGAAAGACTTACGCCTGAACAACGTTTACGCGTGTCATTCGCCAGTTACCAGTCGAAATGCACGAACGAGTCATCGAAAATTGGACTCAACGGATGGACCATCTGAGACGTAGCCGCGGCCAACATTACATAGACATAATCTTCAAAAAATAAATGCCAAAGAATGTTCTTTCAAATGATAATAAACATTCCCCATTCAATTTGAATTTTCTGTGTTTTTTTTTTAAGTAGGGAACCTCGAAATGGATCACGCTATATTATATACATATTTGTGAACAAATAAATTTTATTTGAAAATCAAGAAATTTTGTTTGGAACGTACATACATATATATTAATATATTTAAACCAAACATATTTGCGAACTGACTTTCTGCATATAATATGTATTGTATTTAATATGTATTTACTAGGGCGGGTCGATTTAAAAATCGCCCATTGCTCAGCGAAAATCGTATTCTTGGGATCAAAATAAGAAACTTTGCCGAAGGAACCATACCTCTAAAACGAATTCTGATGTCCCGGAAAAATCCCACTTTGACCCATTAAGAGTGCTCCAATCGAGTCCAAATGTATGACCGACCCCCACTCAGTGAAGTGCTCAGTGAAAATCGTATTCTAGGGATCAAAATAAGAAACTTTGCCGAAGGAACCATACCTCTAAAATGAATTCTGATGTCCCGGAAAAAATCCCACTTTGACCCATTTAGAGTGCTCCAATCGAGTCCAAGGGGGTGTGGGGATCCCTAGAATACGATTTTCACTGAGCAATGGCGACTTTTTTTGCCTCCCCACAAATCTACCCGGCCTAGTGTTTACCCACCAACAAAGTATTTGTTTAAGAAGATTTCCCAATATATCTTTTTAAAAAAAAATATTTTTAAAATTTGCTGACTTTTTCGAATTTTAGTTTAAATTTTTCCTAGTTTTCGTGCAGCAGAAGAATCCGTATTTAAACGTTCGGAATTGTTACTACGGAATCAAATCGATTCCAATCGGAATCTGTGACATGCCCCTAAACACGTTAACTTTTGAAAATATTTTTCGAATGTATCAAATATCTTCGAATGGGAAATCGAATAGGCAACAATATGCGTTTACAGAAAAGTCTTCAAACAGACATTATGGGCAATTTTATGAATAAGAATTTCGGATTCAATCCGCTCTCGCATTTTTTTGTACCATTAGAAGTCGCTTGCTTTCAACAAACATACAACTCGGCCTCGTTAATTCACGGCAGCAGTTGTGATTCCCCATCTCATCTCTTAGAAAAGGTCAACAAAACTCTAACGTTATAACCGTACTTGTTTTTTTTTCTCCTGCTCTAGTTCAAAGCCAATCGTTTCCTCCGCCCGACTTTAGCCTTTCCTTGCTGGCTTTAATATGAAGTTTCGGCAATAAGTCGTACGTCGACGTATGTATGCATTATCAATATGTTTTACTCATGTAACGATTAATGTTGCTGTAGAGTCAATTTATCAATTGTCATCAAATATATACGTTTATAAATTAATTCATGATTGACTTGAGTGAGATCTTACCTTATGTACACTGTTGCACTTTATTTTGTATTGTTCTATGTATATAATTGACTCTGCGTTTTTTGCTTACGGTACTAATTAAATGCCCTGCTGTATAGATTCATCACATTTGTGTACATTCTTAACATTGACTAATGTTTTTACGCCGTCACGTCTTACTTGTATTGACTTGAATTATATATGGGACTACAATTTGGGCAAATACTTTTGTAAAAACCAACCGTACCACATTGATGACATTTCGGTGAGGGGCCATTGATATTTCGAAGTTTGGCAGCTAATTGTTTGCTGGGACAGGGACCATTAATCGGGGCAATAAGTTTTGTAGTTAGAGCGGCAGTTGGCGTTGTTGGGGTAGGCGACATGGTTGTGATGTGAGAAAATGATGATGAAACCACTGGTGGTAAAGAAACACTATGACTATGGCTATTTGTGGGAGCGACAGACGCTGCAATAGCTTGTTGAACTATGGATGCGATGCATTCAGTAGTTATTAACGTAGTTGTATTGGAGACTGAGGGCGGTGATGTAGTTGTAGAGACAGGTTCACTTGTTGTTACACTATTTTCTGTTTCTTTATTACTAATGTTATTATTATTGCTATTGTTATTACTATTATTATTATTATTATTTGTTGCATTTTCTTCCTTGTCATTATTTAATAGTTCTTCTGACGGCATTTTAGTTTTCAAAATGAACTTCTCCGGAAAAAGTTGCATATGTCTTGCCCGCTTCAAACAATCCTGAGCAATATGATTATATTTTCGACAATAAGTGCAACGTAGTTTGAATTTTCGTGCGTTTGAATTCTCCTCAGCACGAACAGCCGGGTGAGGTTTGTTTGACACTTCTGGTTGAATTGTCGTCTCGCCATTTAATAGATATCTGATTGTATTTTTTGGATTCTCTTTGGCTGACATAATTGAGGATACATTGACCGTGTCACAATTCATTTCGGATTCGTCTATGATATTGTTAATTTGATTCATAATATCAACATCAATTTGAAAATTTGCATTTTCATTTGGTTGTTGTTGTTGATTTCTTAGAATGACACCCGTACTTATAAACTCCTCCTGTTGATCCAGATTGGTTTCTCCATTTTCCTCACTTTTAATATGTGGCATTAGATCTTCGGTACGCCTCACTTTTATTATTGGATCCTTCTCATTTACACAAATTATTGTGGGTATATCCATGGCTTCGCATTGGTCTGCTGCAATGACAGTCATTCCATTACCCTGACCATTCGTCAATTGTTCTTTGGTGGAGCTATTGTTGATCTCATTCGTTTCCGTAATGATGTTTTGTTTGCGTTTCAGTTTCAAAATTTGTTCTTTTAATTCCATTACAGTTGTAATATTGGCATATGGCAATTTTGCCTGTAATGCAATAGGCAATAAGGCAAAAATCATATCTAATTTATTTTGTTCACTTTGTTTAGGATCAGGTAATTCGGCTAAAAGTTCATATTTATCATCTATAAAATCTTCTTCGGTGGTATAATCCTCGAAACGATGCTCAAATATATCCTTATATATTAGAAAAGCGGGTCTCTGTTTTGCATATTGGTTTTGTAAAGCGGTCAGAGCTTCTGACCATGTAACAAAATGACATTTTCTTCTTACCCACCACGTATGTGCGTGTTCTGTTAATAAATATCCCAATTCCTTTAACGCCTGTTCATCTGTTATACATTTTATTCTCTTGTATGATTTTATATACTCTATGAAATGCTGTACCTCCTGTCCACCATAGTCGCCAGAAAACCGAGCATGACAATCTAATAATGTGTTAAATTTGCTCAATAGTTTGCTTAGTGTTGTGTGTAAGTTGTCTGTAGTTTGATTTTCCATTTTTCATCGAATTTTTTTCTCTGCAAAAAAAGAAAAAAATGTAATAGATTATTATTAGTTTTTTATAAATTTGAGCAAAATTCTTTTATTCGACCTGTATTTTTATTTGGAACAAATTGTTAAATGAAAGTCGAGCTCGAGGTCTTGATTTTTTTTTGATTTTATTTATTTTCGATATTTCGCCTTTCCTCGAAAGGCATCATCAGGGGAAAAATAAATGAATGTACATTCACTGAGTACTGATCTGACGTCGTTGCCGTCTGTTGTCATACAGTTTGTTGTAGCTAATAACCAAAGATCCGATATATTAGAAGTATCAAAGGGCGTTCCACAAGGATCAATCCTTGGACCCTTACTGTTTTCCATATATATAAATGATCTGCCTGATGTACCTGTAACTTGCCAAGTTCAAATGTATGAAGATGATGTGCAGCTTTACACGTGTAGCAAAAGAAATGACCTTGAATACTGCGTATGGAATATTAACATAGACCTGAATCTGATATATAACTGGGCCCAAATAAATGGATTATGTCTTAATCCCTCTAAAACAAAATTAATAACAATACAAAAAAGAGCAACAGCCATCATTGAGCCCCATACTGTGAAAATTGGAAACGCTTTTATAGACAGTGTGGGTACTGCATGTTTAATTCTGCACTTAATTGGACACACCATATAAAGATAAAAATGCTGTTAGCAAAATCTTATCTGATACCTACTCTTCTGTACGGATGCGAAGTCTTTGCAAACTGTTCTGCAGAAGATAAAAGAAAATTAAATGTAGCCTATAATGATATAGCCAGATACATTTTTAACAAAAAAACGGTCTGAACATATATCAGAATTCTCGAATAAAATTTTTAATATATCCTTTAATAATCTGTTAAGTGTCAAATGGTAGATTCTTCTACTCAAGATCATATACACAAAGGAGCCTGAATACCTGTGTAGTCGCATAACATTTGCTCGTTCAAATAGAGGAATGAAACTAATTCTACCGAGATATGATTCTGTAGTATCTGAAAGAAACTTCTTTATACCCTGTATATGTCTCTGGAACAACCTCCCGCACAACATACAATGCATAAGCAATGCCAATACATTCCAAAATGAGCTACTTTTAGTAAAAATAGTTATAAGAATTATCAACCCTGTTACCTATACATTCATGAAACCAGCACTAACACTTATAAGCTATAATCTTGTTGTGCCTGGTATAACAAATAAATAAATCTAAATCTAAATCTGTGTTTTCAATGCAAATTCAAATGTAAATCCCAGGAAGGTAAATTCATTTACAAATTCTATTCTTTCATCATTTATATGAATATCTGGGTATGTGGTTGATCTACGTTGATTTGATGGGGGAAATACCATTGCTTTCGATTTTCTTGGGATAATGATAATTGTATTCGTTCTAATTTCCGTTTCAATAAATGAACTGATCTTTGGATCTTCATAACCGCTGCCTGTGGCGTTATGTAAGAGCAAAATACAACAAGATCATCTGCGTATCAGAGAATCTCAAGGTCCGCGTTCAAAAATAATTCATCTATATATTAGGGGCGTCAAGAGCGTTATCTACGGAAAATTCTAAGAACATTTCTCCAAGAAATTATGGGTCTAAAATTAATACCTACACCAGCTTTTGGGAAATATTTTTTTTGTTAATGACACATACGTGAAAATAAGCTGAAAACCCCGCACTAATGTTTATTTTCCGATGTTATCTTCACGTATATGCACTATACATGCAGTAGCAATTCACGGATAAATATGTATACATTTTGAGTATAAGTAAATAGAGTTAAGATACGTCGGTTAACCGACCATAAATTTTTACTATATGTGTCAGAACAAACCAAAGCTCGAAACATAACACAAACAACAAAAAAGGTCAAATATACACATACGAAAATCATTATTGGTAAGGTGTTATTCAACCCCTTATTAAAATGATAATAACAACTACTTATATGTGTTATATTCGTAAGCGTGGGGGTAATTATTTTTTTGGTAACTCTGTATGCTTGCATAGAAGTACTTTCCTCCAATATCATGAACATGCAAAAACAATCTGAAGGGTGGCTAAATAGTATGATATAAAGGGTCTGCTAAATAACTTTTTTTTTGAAAATGCTATAAAAAAAAGTACTGAAAACGCATTGGATGGTGAGTTGGCTTCAACTCCTGAAGCAATTGGACTTTGTATGGCGTCATAGCTTTTTGGCTTTTCACGCTTTGGTTTATCGATGGGGATGCCAGTTTCTTTTACTTTTTTCACAAGATAACGAACATACGGAGCTGACGGTGCTTCTCTTCTTCCAAAATCCGTACGCAATTTTCGCACACATTCTGCAACATTACCATGATTTTCAAAGTAATGTCGCAATATTCGCAATATACACATATGTATTCGTTCAGCGGAAGGATAAAACTAATTATCTGTCAAATCAGACATGAGCTAAGTGTTACCATTCACGAAATAAGCACTAGTTGAAAAAAAAACGTTAGATGGCGGACCCTTTATAAATGGTTATTAAAATCATTACTGGTAAGGTGTTATTCAACCCCTTATTAATAAGTACTTATATGTTGGATATTTGTAAGCGTGGGAGTAAGTGGTTATTTGTTAACTCTTCGTATGCTTCCATGGAAGTACTCTCCTCCAATATCGTGCCCATGTCAAAATAACCTGAAGGATGGCTAAATGGTATGTCATTATTTCTTTCGAATTTCACTTACCCACCAGGTTACCTGGTAATGAGAGTTTTTGCTGGGTTGATGTTACGTCTTTTTTCTTCAATAAAATCGTGATTTTTAGACGAAAAACGAATTTAAATTTTTTTAGGGTTACGCTCTTGGGCATTTCTGTTGACGATCAACATTTTTGGAAAGTATAAAGTGTTATTATATTAATAAATTCAGTTTTTATCGCAATCCAATGTACTACAATTCCACAATTTAACATACATATTTCGAAAAATATCAGCATACTTTGAAATGACTTTATATTATTTTAATCGACTATGAAAAAGTCGACTTTTAGGTCCGATTAATCGACATAGTCGAATGAAACGAAATTTGGTTGATGAAAAAGTCTAAAGTCGACTAGCTTCCAGAACCATTCACTAATTCTGATATAGCCGCCATATAAATATATATTTCTTCCCTATAGCACTATAGAAGCAGTATTTTACATATATTTCATAGCCCTCATATATATGTTCCTTCCGATCTGGACTTTTATCACTTCAGAAGCTTTATTTTACATCCAATCGTTTTGAAATTACGCATTCTAGGGTTAATAATTTATATTCCGAAATTATATTTTGGTTAGTTGTTTAGAAGAACTTAATTAAATGCCGAAAAAAATGTTCATACTTATGATTTGGAAGTACTTATAATGTTATTCTTTTGGAAGTACTTCTTTTATTTTTTACTGGGTTAAAAAACGTTGCATCAACAACGCCAATAAATAAAATTCATCTGGAACCTTCATATGGGGGTTATATCAGAACTTGGTACGATTAGTCTTATTTGTACAATTGTACTGGACAAATTAAATTGTAAAGTAAATTTTTTCAGCCAGTTAAAATTTACTCAAATCGTAGGGGATCTTCATATGGGAATTTATATTAAAAGCAGGACAGCTATGTCCCATTTTTACTATGAATGATTACACCGTGCGACAAAATTGAACAAAAATCAATAGTCATGAAAATGTCTATATAATTCTGAAAGCTGACAAGAAACAGAACAAAACTGTACTCAGTTTTTTATTTTCTGATCGAGTTCGCGTTTAAATGGACATAACATTTTTTAGGGATATTAGTTATTCCAAATTGTTTTGTAATTTTTCTGAATGTCCTAGTAATAGTAAACCTACATTGGTATCAAATGAAAGTGCACATTTTGGGCTATTTAAACGCTATTTCTGTTTTTAGAACCTGGAATTTAAAAGTTGCACAAATGGCCTTGCAAATTTTTGTCCTTCATTATCCTTTAAAATCCACGGTAGAAAATTTTGAAAAAAAATATATTTTGCGGTTCTTACTGTTCAGTTATTTATATCCAAATTTTAGCATTTTACGTTGATTTGTAATATACTTTGTTATATACTTTGTTATATTGATGGTTATTTTCTTATTTACAGAAATCGAAATGTGGTAAAAACATTCAACACAATTGCTTATATTATTTTATAGGGAGCAAAATTTGAATTAAAATAGTTCTAAAAAACAAACTAACCAATTTTGTCTCATTTTTATGGTATAGAAAAATTTCTTCCTCTTTGACTCGAATGTTACAAAATTCTTTCTGAATGGGGCCTTCTTGAAACGGGAAAGGGGTTTTGATATGCGCCAATTTTACTTAGTTGCAATGTTTTTTCCGCCAAGAGTTAACCGGATATTTCTTTTTTGGAGTTTTCACCATGAAACTCTGGTAAAAAAGTTCTGAAAACTTGTCAAATTTTTCCTCCTCTGTGCATTCGAGGAGTTCACATCGATCCATTATTTGCAACACCTTCAGGTATATAATTGTTATCCGGATGTTCCTCGGAACGCCTTCTGGTATCGTGTTGGCCTCATCTGTAGTGTAACGTCAAGTCTATCGCCGTAGAGTTTTGGCATCCAAAACATGCTTTGGCTCATCGTTGAGCAATATGAGTCGATTATATCCTCTATAAAATCCACTACTGGTTCCCTCATCATAGGTTCTCTGATTAACCCCCATGGGTGGTTCGATCCTTAAGTATAATGTTGTATTTTTTGTTTTGTTTTTTGTTTCTACAGCTGGTAATGTTTATCTTCAATTATCTTCATCTAGATCTGATCCACTTTTAGACAGATTAAATTTGTAATGTTTGGTGCTATAACTTGAACGAACTAATTGAATATTTCAAATGAACTAAGTGTAAATGTTATTAGAGATCGCGTTTCTGTATTGGTTTATTCGAATCGTTTGTGAAATATCTCGTACCCCTAATTGGGTTAGTGTGTTATCTGTAATATCTGATGAATTTTGTACTTTTTGGGTGTTGTTGAATCATCAGGGCGATCCAATCCACTGACCAACGTGTCCACCGAATTGGCGTCCACACAGTGGTCATTAAAATGTCCCGATGGTGACGGTAGATCCAACACGTCATCTTCGGGGGTTGGCTTTTATTACCTTCAACAGGCTTCTCCCTTGTTCTTCTCTTTTCTCCTTATCAGACATTACGTTTGGCTTATGTTTATTAGAAATAGTTTGGAAGTCATCCTCGCTTAGCGAAAATATGTTGGTTGTTGGCGGTTTATCCGTTGGAGCATCAATCTTCCTTGGTTCCTTCAATTCCGCCTCTGCCTTAGCTTTGTCTCGCAAACGTAAAATTTCCGCCAATTCACAAATACCGGCATGTTGTTACACTGTCCATCACGAACCACACCGCAGCGTGAACATACTCCCTTCGTACGACGGCAAATCGTGGACGAGTGTCCGTAGCGCCAACACTTTCTGCATTGTATGACAGACCCAACAAAAGGCTTGATTGGATAGATGACCCTATCCAAATCTACATGTGAGGGTAGTCTGTCCCCTGTAAATGACATCGTCATTAGATCTATATCCTTTCTATTGCCCTCGTCATCGGGCTTTGTGAATCGCTAGATCTCCACGATGCTGGTTTTGTTCGGAAAATTACCATACTCTGGCATGTGTTTAATTACCATATTCTCATACAGGAATTGTTCGGTGTACTCCATCTTAGCTGGTATCGGGACTAACGCGTTTGTCTCACAAAGTTCGCTGGTATTAAAACCTTTAACTCTTACAATTTTCGTAATCCCAAACAACATTGTTGATCACATCAACATCGGTTCCAAAAACATGTCGGGAACGTCGAAGTTCATGTACAATTCCTTGATGATCTTCACCTGTGGTATAGAGGTGTCACCTTAGTGAGCCTGAATAATGGCGCCATATTGGTATCTTAGACTATAATATTGCCTTTTCCTCGGAGAAGGTACTTTGCGGTCCTCGTCCAAATCGATATAAACGATTTCGGGCCAAACCATTGCTCAAAATTATGAAAATTTAGAAAAGTACGAAATTTCGCTTATATTCTTCCCACCAATCTGTCTTTTTCGGCTTTATGTTGTGTAACGTATGTTCTCTTTTCTCTCTGTCAAGAATTTTGACGTTTCTATTATTTATATCGGCTTTTTTACACATAGTTTTCATTTAGTTGTTCCAACGTACACATTATTGCACTCCACCCGTTCTTTTCCCTTGCATGTTACTTTTTTCACTTGCAGCTTGTCGGTTGTTGTGTTGTGTTTGTTAAATAGACTTCGTATTGTTTCGTTTGATCTGTATCAGGGATGCAACGAAAGTGGCTTTATCGAATGCGATAGCGAATATAAAAAATGTATTTTTGCAAAACCGAATAATATTTATTTGTTTTTTGCGAATAGGAAGCGAATATTAACCAGTAAGGAAAGGCTAAAGTCGGGCGGGGCCGACTATATAATAGCTCTCGTAATATTGAATAACTCTGATATATAAATTTTGTAATTCATGTATAAATTGTTTACATAAATTTACTTTTGGGACATTTTATACTTAAATAATACCCTGTACCACAGTGTGGATTGGACCTAAGGAGCCAAATCGGATGAAACATATATATGGGAGATATAGCTAAATCTTTACCGATTTTCTTCAAATTCGGTAGTGTTGGTTCATTCATGGATCAAGAAACTACCATTCTAAATTTCAAAATGAATGGATGTAAAATACAGCTTCTACAGGACTAAAGAGCAAAATCGGACGAAACATATATATGGGCGCTATAGCTAAATCTCAACCGATTTTCTTCAAATTCCGCAATGTTGGTTCATGGATCAAGAAACTCTACCATTCTAAATTTCAAAACGATTGGATGTAAAATACAGCTTCTATAGAACTAAAGGGCCAAATCGGACGAAAGATATATATGGGAGCTATATCTAAATCTGAACCGATTTCAAACAAATTCAATAAGGATCTCCGAACGATCGGAGTGAAATTGCGACCGGACTAAATCTAAATCTAGCTAAATCTTTACCGATTTTCTTCAAATTCGGTAGTGTTGGTTCATTCATGGATCAAGAAACTACCATTCTAAATTTCAAAATGAATGGATGTAAAATACAGCTTTTACAGGACTAAAGAGCAAAATCGGACGAAACATATATATGGGAGCTATAGCTAAATCTTAACCCATTTTCTTCAAATTCGGTAGTGTTGGTTCATGGATCAAGAAACTCTACCATTCTAAATTTCAAAACGATTGGATGTAACATTTTTTTTTTTTTTTTTTTTTTTTTTTTTTCGAACGGTCCCAACGCTGCCACTCTTACCCGCCCCTTCCGACCGAGGGGGCCACATCCCCATAACGTAGGGATTGCGTACACACCATGGCGGGATAATAGTAGAGGGTGGAATACCAGCTACAGAAAATATCAACAGCCGGCACATGCATATACAAATTTAATATTAATTCTCAAAATAATAGATTTGTACTAAATATAGACATGCAGAAAAATACATTATATTACTACACATTTAAATACGATATAATTCGAGATTTCACTGTGTCAATTTCTATATCAAAGTCAATAATATCGTATAAAGTGTTAAAATCCACACACATTCTACGGATGGGATCTGCAGATGCATAATTAGTACGTTGAAAATCAATATGTAATAATTGGTAATATCTGGATGATCTGAATGGAATATTAAATCTTATCTTAGAAAGAATGTAATCGGAAGATACATCACCTTTTATAACCTTTAGAATCATTGTAGAGTTCAGCATAATACGTCTGCTCCTAAGAGTAGGGAGTCTTATCAAACTCAACCTACTAGTGTATGGTGGAAGAACAAAATCGCTATTCCAGTGAAGGTGTCGCAAAGCAAATAATAAAAATTGCTTCTGAACAGATTCGATCTTATCGATGTATGTCCCGTATTGAGGGTCCCATACAACGGACCCATATTCTAGAATAGGTCTAACAAGTGAAGTATAAAGCTGCTTTGTTATATATGGGTCTGAAAATGCTTTCGCCCAACGCTTAATAAAGCCTAGAACACCATAAGCTTTGTTCACCATTGTAATTATGTGATTATTGAAATTGAGTTTAGGATCCATCAATATACCAAGATCCACAAAGGTCTCAACAGTATCTAAATAGGAACCATTAAGACCAAATTTAAATGGGATAGTTTTCGACCTAGAGAAACACATGTGCTTACATTTCCTCAAATTAAGGTCCATGCAATTAATATCACACCAATGACCAAAGTTATCTAAATCATTTTGAAGTATCATAGAATCTTCAGTTGCATTATAAGAGAAAAATATTTTAACATCATCCGCATACATCAATAGCCTAGAATTAATAATTGATTCTGGTAAATCATTGATAAATAGAAGAAACAGCACGGGGCCAATATGACTACCCTGGGGCACCCCAGAAGGAACCACAATCGGACCAGAACGGAAACTACCAAATTTCACAACCTGAATACGGCTATCCAGATAAGAGGATATCCAACTCAACAAGCTGTTACTAAAACCAACGCGCTCAAGCTTATATAATAAGAGTTTGTGATTAACTCTATCAAATGCCTTACTAAAATCGGTATAAACTACATCTGTCTGTTTACCAAGCACGAATTCTTTAATTACTTGGGAAGTAAATTGAACTAAATTCGTCATAGTTGAAAGTCCCTTCCGAAATCCATGCTGGAAAGGACTAAGAATAGACGATACACTATGCGATAAAACCTCAGTGACCATCTTCTCAAAAAGTTTTGGGATAATACTTAATTTCGCAATACCTCGATAATTCAACACATCTATCAAGCTTCCTGATTTATGAAGTGGACTTATGAACGAATTTCTCCAAGTAGATGGGAAATAGCCAAACCTTATTGAATTGTTAAATAATAATGTAAGCGGAACAGCAAGATTTTGAGCACAAGATTTTAAGATTATACTGGGTATACCATCAGGGCCAGCACAGTTAGAGGATTTAAGCTTGCCTAAGTTTGACGATACTACCGATAAATCAAAATAAGGTATGCTCAGTTGATTCACGGAAGGAATATTGTAGGGGTAGGGGACGCCCTGTTGACATTGTTGACGAGAATAGGTTGAAGCAAAAAATTTTGCAAAACAATCGGCGATAGATTGATCACCACAGAATTCCACACCATCCATTCTAACCCTGGAAGGCCTGGGATTGGACTTTCGTTTCATATTGACAAAATCATAGAAAGATTTGGGATTAATTTTAAAATGATAAGCCACTTTCTCTAAGTAGAGTTTATAGCATCTACGAGATTCAATATTATACTGCGATCTGGCTACAGAGTATCTTGCATAATCCATATCTGATCCAGATTTTTTAAATTTCTTAAACAACCTGCTCTTCAAATTCTTGACAGCAGTCATTTTAGAAGAATGCCATGGTGGATTAATAGACTTCCTAATGTGAATCTTTGGTACGGATTGTAGCAAACATTCATTTAAAACATTATAAAATCTATCAATGGCAGCATCCATATCAGCAACACGATCACAATTACAAACAAAAACCCAATCAATATTTAATAATAGAGAATTAAGCAATTCAAAGTTCGTTCTTTTGAAACAAAAAACTGTACCCTCATCATGTGAGGAGTCTACATAAGAGTCCTCCATTTCACACAACATCGAAATACCGAGCGTGGGATGGTAACTGTCTTCCGGGGAAGAGACGGGAGAAATTCTATAAGTTTCAAAAAAATTTGTATTATTCACGAATACCAAATCAAGTAACTTATCATAAATATTGGAAATACCGTTGATCTGGAATAGCCCAAGATCAGTAAAACGCCTAACTACATCGTTAGTCCACTCAAACGTCGACGAAGATGAATTCAAAGGAGTAAGAGCCTCAGTATCCGGCAAAGAAAGCCAAGAAACGGAGGGTAAATTAAAATCCCCTAAAATGATGATACGGTCTACATCCCTCAACATTGAAATTACTCTGCTGATAGCCAACAAGTGATTATCATAAACAGATAATTCCGAGTTTGGAGGGATGTACGAGCAAGACACAAATAACTTAGCTTTACCTAAATTAATAGAAACAACTATACATTCAATGTCCTTAGTCTCATCGAGATTGACAATTTCGGAAGAAAGCGAACTGATAACGGCAATAAGAACACCACCGCCAATTCTACCTATGCGATCTTTTCGATATATTAAATATTTATTTGATAGAATCTCAGAATTAAATATTGAAGACTTTAGCCAAGTTTCAGTGAAGCCTAAAACGGAAAACTCAAAGTAAAAGCTGTCACAAAATAAGCGGGATAATTTAGTGTTAAGCCCTCTAACATTCTGGTATGCTATCACAAAAGAATTTATTAGTTTTTTGAAGACTTGGATGTAGATTGTTTCAAAGGCAGACGTGCTAAATTATCAACCCTATCAACAAACTCCTTAACAAATGCCTTAGGCGGCCAAAAATCACGTTGTATCAGTTTATCAAAGATCTCCGGTTGTACTATGATCTTGAATGACGACTGAGATACGGACGAAGATGAGCGCATTTTAAATGATTTAAGATAAAAATCACCATCTATCTTAGACCTTATGTAAAGATTTAAGTCGTCGGAGGACGTATCCGGAGCAAAGCGGGAAACAAAGACCACTTTCTTGGCTGGGGCCACAGTCAGTGTCTTCGGTTTCCTACCTACTCGCGGTGGTATAGTAGCAGGGGGGTTAGGTTCAGTTTCAAAATGAACCTCTGAATATCACTCTTGCATAGGGACAACCTGATCAGCAATCGGTGCTGCAGCGACAACAACATCTTGCTGATCGATAGAATCAAAATGAACTACCTTAACAGAAGCAGTTGATCGATTCGTAGGCACCTCCGACGTTATAAGTTCAGAAGTACTAGGTGCAACGGCGTCAAGCTTTTTAGAGAGCTCCTTCTTCGACGGCCTCTTGCGCTTCCGTCCAGCAACGTCAGGGGAGCACACGAATCCATCTAGGTCTGGAAACTTATCAAACAGAGAAGTGAACTTATGGAAACGTTCATACAACGCCCAAAGCTCCTTCCCCATTTGGGAAACCTCAAAGGAATAATCTTTTACGAATTTGTAGAAATCTACATTAATTTTTCTACATCTAACACAACACCATTTAAGACCATTATTATCCCCATATATAGCTTCTATAGAACTAAAGGGCCAAATCGGACGAAACATATATATGGGAGCTATAGCTAAATATTAACCGATTTTCTTCAAATTCGGTAGTGTTGGTTCATGGATCAAGAAACTCTACCATTCTAAATTTCAAAATGATTGGATGTAAAATACAGCTTCTACAGGACTAAAGAGCAAAATCGGACGAAACATATATATGGGAGCTATAGCTAAATCTTAACCGATTTTCTTCAAACTCGGCAATGTTGGTTCATGGATCAAGAAACTCTACCATTCTAAATTTCAAAACGATTGGATGTAAAATACAGCTTCTATAGGACTAAAGGTCCAAATCGGACGAAAGATATATATGGGAGCTATATCTAAATCTGAACCGATTTCAACCAAATTCAATAGCGATCTTAACAGCTGCGAAATACTCTAAACTGCAAAATTTCAGAACGATCGGAGTGAAATTGCGACCTGTAGTCGACGAACAACTTTACATGGACAGACGGACGGACGGACAGACATGCTTAAATCGACTCAGCTAGTGATTCTGAGTCGATCGGTATACTTTAAGGTGGGTCTGTGTTATTTTCAGGTGTTACAAACATCTGCCGTGAAACAAACTTATAATACCCTGTACCACAGTGTGGTGTAGGGTATAAAAACTGATTTACGGAAGCGACCAATTTATGTAGATTTATTCCTACATCAACAGTATTGTAGCTGAGTTATTAAATATAAAATATTTATTTAATCCTATAAAAAATAGACATATAAATAGTAAATAAATGGTTACGGTAGAAGACCGTAAATAAGTGTCCTCTGGGGACAATTCCAATAGTTTAAAGCTGGTGTACAAAATTTATTTTTTTGTCTAAACATTTATACAGTCTATTTTTGATTGAGGAAGCCAATACTGAAATATATTTTTGCGAATGAAGCACATTTCGTTACATCCCTGAACTGTATGCTATTGATATTCATTTCTTCGTTTTAACATCTTTCTCGCGTTGTTTTTCGTTTAGAGCTTTGTCTATTAGTTCCAATATTGTTCGTCACTTAAATATAGAACTTTATTTATTAAATTTGATGCCGTATTTATTTTGATATTATCTGGTTGTGTTGAATTGTAATTAATCAATCGTCCAGATGATGTCGGTTTTCTGTACCAATTTGTTGTTATTGTTTCTCCATCTCTTATTATGTGTACGTCCAGATATGGGATTTTTCCTCCTTCTTCTCTTTCAATAGTGAATTGTATCTTGTTGTGATGTGAGTTCTGCAATTTTAGGATAATTTCTTAGTTTTTTTATTAATTACTGTTAGGAGGTCATCTACGCATTTGGTTATACATTTTAGATATTTGTTCTTCGTTCCGCGGTTACTTCGTCTGAGATCGTTGGTGAAAGTGGATTCCGCATCGGCATACCATAAGTCTGTTGGTATTTTTTTATCGTATTCAAAGTAGTTATTGTCGTTTAGACAAAATTTTAATAATTTCAGAAATTTTGGTATTGTCATGTGTTGTTTTAGCTTTACCCATTTTGTCGTTATATTCCTAATAGTTAAATGTGTAGAAGGGATGAAAAATGGGACATGCAAAATAGTACTGAGATATCATACATTTATAATTAAACAGGATTTACAGCATAAATCCTGTTTAATTCAGCAAATATCCAAGTTAGCATGTGTTCCTAGATTGAAGTTTATATGAAATCATATTTTCATTCGGCACTCACATTGATAAACATATTTTTACATTATCACCACAAGCAACAATTGCAAATCTCAAAGATCTATCACAGCTAATAAATTTAACGCACTTTTATATTTTAGACAACAAGCAAACGACGCTTTCCACCCCTAAGCCGATAAAGAACTATCGCAGTAGAGCATATCATATACATACTTATTTATTGTTTGATCATTCATATTAAAATTAGCACACAAAATGTAAACAAAGCCTCTATCCGTGTAGACTGAGATTAACTGATATGGAATATGTCGTTCTGTTCGTCCAATAGCGAGGAATTAGTATTTCTTAAACCGTTACCGCGGGAGGATCTATCGTCTGAGCGTGTAGTTGAATGTTTTTGGAAAGGAAACAGGGAATACGTTACTCGACAACAAAAATTTATTTAAAACAAAAATGGAACTTGTCTGGCCTAACAATAATATTTCGGAGATATCGCATGATGGGACTGGTGAAATGGAGAAAATATTGGCTATGCTTGTATTGGGTGTTGGTAGTTTTTTATCTGGAATCTTACCAGTCGTCATTTCAGAACGGAATCGCCAAAGATTTCCACTGATGACATCGTTGATGCTTTGTTTTGGCGCTGGAATTCTCTTGGCAACTGCTCTGATTCACATTTTACCTGAGGTTCACAAGGAAATGGCATCAAACTGGTCGGAAATAGCATTGTGCGGTGGCTTCTTCTGTATTTATTTTATTGATGAATGTGTTCACTATTTTTTCGGGGAAGCCATACAGCACTCTCACGGTGTGTCAACAGAAAACAATAGCCTTCCCTGCAATAATGAATCACAACCTTTATTACGTGAATCGTCGCATACTGTTCCATCTACTACTGGCCGTTTTCATGTCCATGGTAATGACGAAATTATCGAAGATACAAACACTCGAATTTTTCATACCAGCCATACTGAACCATGTTCACAATCGATGACCGGGACTATGGGCTTATGTACCGCACTATTATTGCATTCTGCCATAGAAGGTGTAGCGATAGGTGTACAGAATTCCCCAACAAAGGTTTTATTTCTGCTGGGTGCCGTAGCTTGCCATAAATTTGTCATGGGTTTCTGTCTAGGACTTGAATTTCGTTCAAATCCTCAAACTAGTGTAAAATATCAAGTAATTGGTATATTAGTCTTTGCTTTGGGGGCTGTGGGTGGCATTGGTTTAGGAATGCTACTGGTTGATATGCCCAGCTCACTGATGTCTACTTCAGCGTTACCTATAATACAGGGTCTAGCAGGAGGAACATTGATCTATGTAACCGTATCTGAAGTTATTCCGAGAGAAAAGGCGAGATGGCATCGGAATCCATTGCGAAAATTGGCTGGATTTGCTCAGTTCTCTGCTGTATCTGTTGGATTTTCTACCATGGCTGTTATAAACTTTTATCTGGATGATGATGCATGATAGGATGATGGTAACTCGTGGAACGACGATAGTTATGTATAATTTAACAAGCGTTCTTTATATAATATTTTTAAGTATGAGAATTTAAATAAAATGATATATAAACACTCTGAAGTTTCCTCTCCGTGAAAAATCGGATGTAAATATATATGGGAGCTATATCTAAATCTCAACCGATTTTTAACAATTTCAATAGTATTGGGACTAAAGAAAAATCTGTGCCAACTTTCAGATATACACTGAGAAAGTGGTCAGTGTACAGGTCCCAACAGGGAGGTTTTAAGAAGAATGAACATCGAACATTCCCCAAAAACATTAGAACTCTAATTGTTTTCTACTTGGGACAAATACAAACTTTTCCAAAAAATTATGAAAGACAAAATTTAAGGGGGACGAAACCTTCAATTATTGACAGAACAAAGTGGTGAAAAAACGTTATTATAGCTGTCAAAAATAGGGAACGGGTACTGTCTGCATAAAACATGAAAATACCATTCTCGGAAAATATAGAACACAAAATATCAAAACAAAAATAAGAAAATATTGTATCTAAAAAGCATTGAAAAAACCAAAAAGAAACAATATCAGGAAAATTATGAATTGTTCTTTATTAAATAGTATTCCTTTACCATAAATAAATAGATATTACATACAAAAATTAAGTTTGTCTGAATACAATGATATCCCATTGATGACATCTGGGCGCAAGTCTTTTTATGCATCGATCATACCAAAAAGTTAAATGTTTAAGCTGTTATTCTTACTTATAGATGACGTCGCAACAACAGGATGCGATGTTGCAATATCCGTCTGACCATGTGTGAATTACTAAACACAATTGTTGGTGACATATTTTAGTCTAAAAGTGTAATTGAAGTAGTAGGCGAAAAATTGGATGCATTCAGAATATTTTCATCATCAGTGTTAATATTTTTATGCGGATATTTGCTCGGACACGAATCGGACAAATGAGTATATTTTTGGCAAAAATTGCAACGGTTTGTGATTTTGACCAGATTACTTTCTACAACATCTTTTTGTGTGTTATTTACATCTTTAACAACGCACTCTTCTGTGTTTGTATCCACTACTGTATCATTACAGGCCCCAGTTGCTGCTATTGGTAAAAGAGTGATAGATGAATTATTATTTCTCCCTACAATTTGGAATTCCTTTGGCTCACCTGCAGTTAATTCCATATTCAATTTTTTAATCTGAGATAGTTTAGCTTTCTTCAAGCAAGTCAACGTAGTATGCCCACGGATTCGACAAAAACCACAACGTAAATTCTTCTTACGTACCGGTTGATTTTCTATATTTTGTGTCGGAATAGAAATATTAGCTTGAACGCTTTCTAAAAGTTTTGTGCATGAAACAATTTCCCCGGCTGACATTACTGAGGATATCTGGAGGTTATCACAAACTCTCTCACAATTCCTTTCAGACTCTTCTATGATACTGTTTATTTGATCCATAATATCTGGTTCAGATTGCTCGTCCGTTGCATTGTTTTGCATTTTTATGAAGTTTCCTTGATTTCCATTATTGCTGTATTCGCCTTCTTCTCCTTTAATTTCTGACATCACTAGACCATTGATGGGCCTGACCTCTATAATATCTTTATGATTTACAATATTGATTGCCGAATCCAATTCTTGCCAATCTGTATTTACTTCTTCTTTAGGCTTGATTGGCATTGATATATTAGCATTATTTTTTTGCTTAAACTGCAAAACATAATCCTTAAGGTCGTATAAAGTTGAAATGTTAAAAAAATTATTCAATATTTGCATATTATTTGGCAATAAACCGTAAATAATTTTTAGTTTATCCTTTTCACTTGGACGTGGATCAGGTAATTCGTGCAACAGTTCATATTTGTCATTTATGAAATCTTCTAATGTTTGGTATTCATTGTATGAGAAGTTATATATGTCTTTATATATTAGATATGATGATCTTTGTTTTGAATATTGATTTTCTAATGCTGTTAATGCTTCGGACCATGTAGAAAAGAGTCCTTTTCTTCTTAACCACCACATAGATGCAGTCTCTGTTAACAAGAAGCCCAATTCCTGCAATGCCTGTTCGTCTGTTACGCATTTGATTCTTTTGTAGAATTTTATATATTCTATAAAATTTGTTATCTCCTGTCCACCGTAGATGCCGCAAAATCGAGCAGGACAATGTAATAAAGTATTAAAGTTTTTTATTAGATTGTTCAACATTGCACTGTTTTTCATGCTATCCATAGTTTAATGAAAATATGCTGTAATCAGAGAAATATTTGTTGCCACATTGCAATCAATAGGTATGCAATTACATATACTACATTTATTTAAATTGTATCCATAAATAATTATATATAGAGACTACAATAAAGAAATAATTCAAGTTTTTTTAACACAAAATTCATTCACAAATCATTTCCCTCTTTCACATCAAGTTTTTGAGATATTTGCCCACAATATTTCCTAAAAGTCGGAGAACTTCACTTAATCGCTTCAGTGATGACATTGAACCCGAAAATTTTAAAATATACCTTTCATATCGCTAAAAAAATCGTAGAAATCGTAGATATTTTCATGTGCTATCTTGGTCAATAATGATCCTTGTAAACAAATTATGTTCTAATGCGCATTTTTTATGAAAAAAATCTGATTTAACATTAGTATACAATTTACGTAAGATCCTGCCGAATACAGGCGCATATTGTTGGTATTTTTTTGACTATTGTTTTGGCCCCATTTTTTTAATTTCCATGACTTTTCATATCTGATACTTGTTTCTAGTATTTGTAAGGGATCCTCTAAATTGTATCGTTACTTTTTGACTGCCGAACAAAGATTGTGGGAGAATATATCAAATTTATGTGATAGAGAAAAACTGTAATGCGTCGGATGGATTCAGTGCATCGATTTTATGCGGAATATGTTCATCATTCCAAAAGTAGAGTTATACGGTCACTTTTGATGCATTAGAAACTGACATGTATTCAGCTTCGACGATGTTTAACGACACAGTGGTTTGTTGCTCAAGAAATGGCGCATTTAACAAAGAAACCATGTAAGGAAGTTCAGTCGGGTAAACCGAATTATGAATCCCCTCACCTTGAGTCCCAAAAAAATATTAGTACATTTATTAATTTTTTGTTTTATTTAAATTATTATCAATTTACATTGCATTTAATAACTTTAAAGTATGTACTGGTATTAAAGTTATAAGCTGTTAACTTTTTGTGTAAAATGGTCCATTTGTGTGGGGGGTACCAAAAGGGGCGTGCCAATAACGGCCACTTTTTTACAGTGTTACGAAATTTCAAGTACTGTACGAAATTTCAAGTATTTGTATGCACTGGTATTAAAGTAAAAGCTGTAAAAGGGGCGTGCCAATAACGCCCATTTTTCTCTGGACTTCCCAGCAAAAAATAAAAGAGGTACTTCCAAAAGAATAACATTATAAGTACTTCCCAATTTTATGAATAAACATTTTTTCGGCATTTAATGGAGTTCTTCTAAATAACTAACCAAAATGTAATTTTGGAGTATTAATTATTAACCCTACAATGCAAAATTTCAAAACGATTGGATGTAAAATAAAGCTTCTGAAGTGATAAAAACCTAGATCGGAAGGAACATATATATGGGGGCTATGAAATATATGTGAAATGCGCTTCTATAGTGCTAAAGGGCAAAATCGGAAGAAGTATATGGGGAATTTCACGACAAATCAACGGTTTCAATAAAATTTCGGCTTTGTTTTTTCCCCATTTTTTATATTTTTTAGCACACCTGCTAAATCGTGCAGAGGTTATCGATATTTGAAAAATAGTTAAGATATTACTCTGTGTACCGGGTTTTTTGTCATAACTTCTTAAGTTATCTTACACAGATCTGAAAAAAATGTTGCTTATATATTGGAGGTAAATATGGAAGCTATATCTAAATACGAATTGTCTTTCAATTTCAATACGGATTGTCTTGGCACAAAATAAAGATATGTGCAAAATTTCTTTGATATCGGACTATATTTGCGACCTGCACTTTGATTACATGAATGCATGCACACACTGACACACCGGACTGACACAGAAAGTGATTCGATCAGTATAATAAACGATGGTTCTATCTCTTCTCCTTTGGGTGTTAGAAACAAATGCATAAAATTATAATATCACAGTGTGGTGTAGTTTATAATTAAATATACCCTATACCACACTGTGGTACAGGGTATTATAATTTTGTGCATTGGTTTGGAACACCCAAAAGGAGAAGAGATAGATACATCGTTTATTATTATTCAAAGAAAATTGGCTCAGATGTCGGTTAGTACAATATATATGCTTCATTCGATTATAGCCTTATTTTATTTCCCGTATTATGAAATTTTGTTGAGGGAAGCTCCATCTTTATTTATTTTAGATTCAGAGCAACAATATATGTTTTTATTCTGTTCTAATAAGATGGTGTAGGGCATCATATAGTCTGCTCCACACGACTTTTGGCTTTTCTTACGCGTTTTCAAATAAATTTGTGTAGGAGATACCGAAAGATGTTGACAAATATTTGAGTTATTCTCTGGGCCGGGGTATTACAGTGTAGAATAAAAAATACTTTTTAAACCCTCCACCATAGGATGGGGGGTATATTCATTTTGTCACTCCGTTTGTAACACCTCTAAATATTGATCTGAGACCCCATAAAGTATATATATTCTTAATCGTCGTAAAATTCTAAGACGATGTAGCCATGTCCGTCTGTCCGTTCGTCCGTCTGTGGTAATCACGCTACAGTCCGCAATAATAGAGCTAGGTTGATCAAATTTGGTACAAATACTTCTTATAGTTGCAGGTTGTTTGGGATTGCAAATGGGCCATATCGGTCCATATTTTGATATAGCTCCCATATATAGCATCTAACATCTACTATATTTTTTGTGTTTTCGGTGTTATTTTCTTTATGTTTGTTATTTTGTGAGGTCACATGCTATCCATGGTGTAGGGTATATAAGATTCGGCATGGCCGAACTTAACGCTTTTACATACTTGTTTATTACTGAGAATGTTGACCATTTGCGAAATGTTACACTTTTCAAGAACAAATGTCCTGAACGTACATATGTATGATCGTTGATTACTTTGGCAAATAGTAAATTATTTATAAATTATTTGTATTCCTTTAAAAGAAGAGAATTATCACTGGACCCAAAGATGTTAATAAGAACGACATACATTCATCAAATAAATACAACAACAAAAAAGCAAATCCTACATTGCTTTAAAAGGAGTGGTGCAAAAGTGGTGTAGAGCTCGACCGAAGTCGGATTTTAAGGCCGAAGCCTTAAAAGGCCGAAGCCGAATGTTTTATTTTTGTAAAAGAATTGTTTACTTTGCACCAAAAAATTGTGTTTTTAATCAGTTTATGTCTACTGCTTACGTATTTATTTACTTAGCACATAAAATTAAAAACCTTAATGTTATAATGGCAAAGAAAGTATTTTTTCTGCATTAAGACCTTGTATACTATTTTCTTAATTTGAATACAGCTGCCCAGCAGCATAAACAACTACTCTCTAGCACACAAGTACTTTTCTGCCACCATTTCCAAATTTTTGAAACATCTCGAGTTACAGTATTAAAAAATTGTAATGATTCTTGGACTCAATGGCTCATTATTATCTATTCGCACTACTTTTACAAGAATGCTTTCACTAGTTGGAGAGCTTTTAGGGGAGGAAGAACGACAAAGAAAAACATGACGTTTTTCTTTGTCGTTCTTCCTTCGGTGTCCTTCCTTCCTTTGGTGTCCTTTCTCAATTTATTTTTGTAGTATTGTTCACTTCTGTACACTTCTATGAAGATTTCCATAATAGAATTTTCTTTAAAAAGTCATATAATTCTATTTTTTGTACTTTTTGAACAAAAAATCGGCCTTCGGCCAACTTCGGCTGATTTTGTGGCCGAATGTCGAATATTGGCCGAATGTCGAGTTTTGGCCATAGCCGTAGCCGAAGCCAAACATTCGGTCGGGCTCTAAAGTGGTGACAAATAAGTACTTCCCCGGCACGACAAGCCCTTGTTAAATTCATTGGTGAAAATCCAAATTAGAACAACTTCCGGATCATAAGTTGGGGATTTTTATTGCTTCTTTGGATGCTCTTTTTTGCTGGGTCTTGGTACTATATATAAAAGCATTACACTGTACAAAATTTCAAGTATTTGTATGCACTGGTATTAAAGTAAAAGCTGTTATCTTTTGGTACAAAAATGTCCATTTGTGTAGCAGGTACCAAAAGAGGCGTGCCAATAACGGTCATTTTTCTCTGGACTCTTGGTACTATAAAAGAATTACACTGTACACAATTTTAAGTATTTATATTCACTGGTATTAAAGTTATAATCTGTTAACTTTTGATGTAAAATGGTCCATTTGTGTGGGAGGTACCAAAAGGGGCGTGTCAACTACGGCCACATTTCTCTGGACTCTAGGTACTATAAAAGCAGTACACTGTACAAAACTTCAAGTATGTATGTATACTTCAAGTATGGTAATAATGTTATAAGCAATTAACTTTTGGTTCAAAATCATTCACTTGTGTGGGAGGTACCAAAAGGGGCGTAGCAACTACGCCCATTTTTCTCGAGGTATTAGTGACTAATAAACTAATACTATGGGCAGAATTTCAGAGGATTCAAATAAGTAGTATAGAAATGATTAAATAATCAATATTTCACTAAATGATAACCCTTTGTGGGGGAGGTACTAGAAGGAGTGGACCAATATGGCACATCTTCGAACCTAGCCGGAGATAGAAGAAAATATTACCACATTTAAAATATTACAAATTTGAAGTCAATTGGTTATTCCTTTAGAGAGTTATCCTGCGCACCAACCAGCAGACAGACAGACGGACGGACACTGCTCATTCGACTTAAAATGACCCAAACCGGATATCCGCCGAACATACTTATGGCGAATTCTTTTCTGCAAAAAAGCGCAAAACTTGCATTGCCCTTTTTCCGAAAACTGCACTATTATATCGTTTTTTTTTTGCTAAATTCGAGTAACTTAATTACCAAATTTCAAAAAAGTATCACAAAAGTGACGTTTTCGGAAAAAGGGCAATGAAAATGTTGCACTTTTTTGCAGAAAAGAATTCGCCATTAGAGTCTTACGTCACTCCTTCGATGTGTTATATTATAATGATCTGAAAACGAGTGGTCGTCCAGTACATTACACCCAATAATTTTGTTTGGACGCGAAAACGTTGCGAACCATCGAGTAAGACAGACAGGAAGTCTTCATTGGTAAAGGTCGGTTTATTGCCTTTGTTATAAATAGCTAAGTTGTAGTTAGAATAAATTCGAAGTGACTATCCGAAAAGTATTTTAGAAAAATACAAGTCAAACCAATCTCAACAAATATTACTGTTATGGGTAGAAATGTACACAAATGATGTAATAATTCGAAATCTGCTTATTTCCCACGAAAACGTTTAGAAAAACCATAGTAATTTGTGATGAGGACTATTTTTGTCACATTATCGCATTGCAGGATCACAATATTTCCAAACTAACGCTTCAAACCTTTAAAAGACAGACCTTCAGCTTTCAACAGCAAGACCTTGAAAAGCCATACCTTCAGCTTTCAAAGGCATGACCTCCAGATTTCTGAAAGAGTACTGAAAGTAATGAGACTAAAAGAAAACAGGTTTCCATAAGAACTATTTCGATTTTTGCACACAACTTACACCGATAATATATATCAGTTTGCGTCGGTGAGATACATCCACAGGTAGGTAAGTTTCTTGCCTGTAAATACGGTGTTTCTAAAGTGCGTCGCCAGACTATAAGTCGACGTTATCTTATCATACCGTCTGACAACTACGAGCATTGTGCTCTGAGGGTTGTATTTTCTGACTGAATATGGTGATTCTAAAAGATCGTGGCAGAAAATCATAACTCCAACAATAAAACGTTTGACTAAAATAACATTAAGCACACGATATGCGTCGTTGTTGCTTAGTCAAACTACGGGAAATAACCTCTCCGTACTTCCTAAAATATTATTTTATTGCTCTGTTGCAATATGCCTATTCCGTGCAGCATCATGAGGTTTCTGGGGCATGTCTGGTCGAGTGGCTAAAGCCAGATATATAGTGCCCACAAAAATTTTCAGTTGCTTTTCGGTGTTAAAGTAAGCTAACAAACCGCATTTTTTATCGGACCATTAAGTGACTCTCGTAGCATTAGGCTACGCTTTTCTCGGCCAGCTTTGCCTAAAGTGCATTGTGACTATATCTGAAAATTACGGTAATCGAAACAAATACTGTAATCCAAATAATGGGTAGGGTTAAGATTAAATCTTCATAGCTATTGCGTTCAATGCCATCGTCATTAAAAATGTGAATCAATGTGTACACAAATCAAAAATAACAATTGTTTACCCACCTGAATTTTGATAGTCTACCGCATTATTTTATCACAAAGTTGGTGTATTTTATATTTCACTCCAGTCACAGCTATGAATTAATAACTTTTTAAAATAGCAAGCAGGCAATATTTCTATTTTGTCGTTCAATGTAATTTTTTTGTTGGATGTTTGACAGAACAATTAAACAAACATGCAGTAGAACAGCTGGTCATCAGGTTGCTACTTAAACACAAATGTATGAGTATGATATCTGACAAACTCTAAATCAAATTTAAGGGTATCTCTTAAATACCAGTGAATGCGTCAGCGTCAGTCAAAAAAAAGTCTGACGGATAACTTTTAACGCGCGCTGTACCCAAATACTTCTTCTACTTCTGTTGGTCCCTATTTACATAGGCTGAATGTTCAGCAGATTATCGGCGTTTTGTTGGAGCGAGAGGCAGTCGGCAAGAGGGGGGAAAAAACTCTCCCGTACTCGGGCTTATCGGTCTGAACGTTTTGTGTTTTTCACTCGGCCTTTGAAACAACAACAATTCACACAGAAATATCCGAAACAAAATTATGTGTCTAAACGCAGATGCAAGTTTAAAGGAGAATTAGCGGATAAGCTGCTGAAAAAATATACTAGTGTAAATCTGAACTTGACACTGTAGAGTCAAATCCACAGACATATGTGGAATATAAATAGAGTTGGGTCGTTCCGGAACGAACTCGTTCAATTGAACGATTCCCTTGAAGGAACGATTGGAACTGGTTCCTGATATGTCGTTTTTTTAGTTCCATCGTTCACTTCGGATCTTTTGCTATTATTCATGTTTCGATCATTCGCTCGTTCATTTTACCATTTTTTCTAACAGCTGTTTAATTGTTGCCAAATTTACCGAACAATGATTTCTCTAGTGCTGTCACACTAAATTTATTACAAAATTAAATGCTGGTGTCGTTCGGAGGTATCAATTTTTTACCTTCATCAGTCTTTTTCACAGGGGTGCCCAGAAAATGCCACATTACATAGACATCACATGCGTTTAACAAAAGTTATTTAAATAAAATCAGCCGAATATAATTAAATAAATTAAAAATATTTTTTCAATTTCCTTGTCTGGCAAAATTGTTTTTATAACGTTCATAAAAGAAGACTGAACGAGTAAACAAACAGCTGTTGTGTGTTTGACCGAATGAATATCATTTGAATAAAGGAGCCAAATGGAACGATGGAACGAAAAGACTGAACGAGCAGGCTTGCCTGTTTTTTTTAGTGCCGAATCCCCAAATTTTTATTTTTTATCCCCTAAATCCCCAAAAAACGATTTCTCATCCCCAAAAAAATCCCCAGAAAATATTTTAACTTATGTGAATGATGTATTTTACAATTCATGTACTTTGTACTAAAATTCATTTTGTTTGTACAAAATGTACGTTGTCAAATTATCAAATATATCTGATTCAAAATCTTCCATCTCATCTACATCATTTCCATCCAAAAGTTTGATCATTTCTGCCAATGGACTAAATAATTGATAAGGTACATCAAAGAGTTAATACCAGTGATTCCAGTTCATTAAAATCGAGTTGGACCAGCAGAATCCTGTTACTAGTAAACTTTACTCCAAAATTAGCTTAAATTGTTCGTAATGTCGTCTGGGAAGAATTTTATAAACCGCATTTGGCTTCAATTGATTTATAAATATCTATAGAAATACGTATTGGCAATTACTACAGGTTGTCTATTTTAGTCGTACTCTAATACACTGCGAGTCAAGCTACTTTTTGTAGGAACTTTTGACACAATTTTTACGGACGCATTTTTTAGAAAAATATAGATTTAACAGAAAATACTAATTTTAACATAAATAAAGACATGTAATTATAAAAAATTCCAATCCCCGGATCCCCAAACCAAAAAATATATCCCCATTCGCGAAGAAAAATCCCCAAATTGGGGATAAATCCCCTAAACTGGCAGCGCTGTAAACGAGTTCCTTTACAGGAACGGAACGAAAAGGACCGGTCCGTTCAGTGAACGATATTGCCCAACACTAAATATAAAGGCGACCCGAGACACTAATGGTGTTTTCTTTTCTAAAAAAAGATATTGCCCTGTCAGAGATCGGCATAGTAATAATGTCGCCTACGCCCTCCTTACTGCTGCATTTTTTATAGTCAGAATCGATAACGAAAATGCGAAAAACCAGCCTTCTAACTCACTAAAAGTGTACTAAAAGCAAAGAATACTCCACGGCGCCGCCTAAATAAAGCATCTGACCAAACTTCATTATAAAAAAGCACGCACGGACACACGCTGGTATTTAGGCTATTCGCTCGACGCCGAAAAACATCTGTTTTGTAGGGCAGCGTCCACCCCTTCGATTAAATACAGGGCTGAAATGTTGCATTTTTGCCCCGTGCAAGTGCTACATTTTTCACAAAAGAAAACGAAACCCTTTCACAGTGCAGCATTTATTTTACAATCGAAGACAAAAAGGCATTTTTGGGGCGAAAGGCATAAAAAATTTAGCATTTTTTGGCACAAAAGAAATCACCATAAGTCTATGTTGCCACCTTGTGGGGTTCTGTTATGTTTGTGGTTCAAAATCATGTGTGCCTTCGCACTTTGTATGAATAGGGGATGATGATACTGCCGTTATATTTGAATGTTAGTATTCTTGTAAAATCCATGTAGTGCTCGAAATAAATCGAAATTGTTACTCCTAATAAGTGTGTCTATATCCAGTTGACAAATTCCAGATCTTCGCAGTTTGGTGATGAATTCTTGACGTCGTGTGTTGTCTAGATGGTTTGTATCGCGCCGCAGTCGCAGAGTCTTGAGGCGACGATGCCTATCCTGGCAAGATGATCTCTCGTCTTGTGGTGACCAAACCTTAATCTACATATCATTGTTATTATTCCGCTGGGAAGGTGTTGATTTTTAAACCATGGTTCCTTGTTCACGATCGGGGTAAAGGAAAATAATCTGCGGCCAAACTAGCTCACGTTCCATCTATCCTGCCACGATGCAATAGCTCTTCTCTTGTCGACATTTCTTATATCGGTGCCATGTTTTCAATTCTCGGCCGTAGTACTCCGTTGTATAGGAGCAACAAGTTTTGCGGGTCCGCACCCCATGTCACACCGCAGAGTGCTCGCAGTATATTCGTGAATTGAAAGCATCTTTTTTCACGTTCTTGATGTGTTGACCATACTTCATGTTCGATTCGAACATAAATCAGTCGCAGAGTCTTGAGGCGACGATGCCTATCCTGGCAAGATGATCTCTCGTCTTGTGGTGACCAAACCTTAATCTACATATCATTGTTATTATTCCGCTGGGAAGGTGTTGATTTTTAAACCATGGTTCCTTGTTCACGATCGGGGTAAAGGAAAATAATCTGCGGCCAAACTAGCTCACGTTCCATCTATCCTGCCACGATGCAATAGCTCTTCTCTTGTCGACATTTCTTATATCGGTGCCATGTTTTCAATTCTCGGCCGTAGTACTCCGTTGTATAGGAGCAACAAGTTTTGCGGGTCCGCACCCCATGTCACACCGCAGAGTGCTCGCAGTATATTCGTGAATTGAAAGCATCTTTTTTCACGTTCTTGATGTGTTGACCATACTTCATGTTCGATTCGAACATAAATCCGAGGAATTTGAAGTGGTTGACATATTCCATGTTATTACCATCTATGTTTATATATGGATACGTCGATATTGATCTCCTTCTACCAGGTGGAAAAATCATGGCCTTTGATTTACGCGAGGAGAGCGAAAGTTGTATGTTCTTAAGCCTGTCATTCAGCCTATTGACAGCCATTTGTATACGGTGAATAGCGTCATATATCGAGACGTCCGAACAGAACATGACAATATCATCCGCGTATCCCAAAATATGTACGTCAGTCTCATCGAAAAGGTCATTCACGTAGACATTGAAGTTCAATGGGCTGAGTACCGATCCTTGGGGTGCCCCGGTAAAGGATCGTCTGTTGAGGGTTTTTCCGTTATTATCAATAATCAAATCCTTATATTGAAATAATCTATGGATTATTTCGCAAGTGTGTTGGTCGATTCCCAGGTCTTTGTACTTCTCGATCAGAATATCTATGTTAACATTCTCAAATGCACTCTCTATGTCAAGGAAAACACAGACCAAAAATCTTCCCTGTCTTCTGGACAACTGTATCGCTGACCATAGCGCAATGGTGTTATCATATGTGGACCTTCCTCTTCGGAAACCCGCTTGAGGGTTGTTGAGTTTCGAATGAGATTCCAGGTAGTGGTCAATTCTGTTCTGTAGTATCCTCTCGAATAACTTCCGGAGGCACGAAATTAGGGCAATGGATCTAAATGATCGTGTGTCATCAGGAGGTTTATCCTTCTTCTGATTTGGTGTGACTTTATATTGCATCCATGTCCGTGGAATACATCCAGAGGACCATACGAAGTTAAACATTTCTAAAATTGTCTGTCTCAATGTGAGGTTAAAGTTTGAGATCATACCGTCCATCCGAGGTGATGTATCACGTGCCGTATCTATTGCCGTCTCCAACTCTGCCATTGTAAATACCTCCTGCCCCTGGGTGATAGACAGGCGTCCTGTACTGTTCACCGGTCCAACAGGGCCTGAGAGGATATCGCAAAATGCCTCGACACAAGTGTCGAGTAATTTCTTTGGTGTGGATGAGTACATTCCTCTAAATTTCTTTATCTTTCTCCATAATTCAGTAGGTGTAGTGTCACTATCTATTTTCTCACAGCTTGTCTTCCAGCCATTTCTTTTCTCATGATTGAGTGTGTAGAAGTATGATTTGTTCTTCGTCATTAAATTTTGGAAATTTTCCCTTGGAGGGAAACGATTAAATCGTGATATTGCCCTTATTTGATCCGCCTTGTCCTTGTTGCATTTTACGTTCCACCATGGGTTATCCGGATGTGTTCTGGTCTTGATTTCAAGTTTAAAGACGTTGTAGAACAATTCAGAGAAAATATCGATCTTGTCCTCTTCAGATCCGTTCTTGAAAGTCTCCGAATTTATAATACTTATCAATCTCTCATTCAATGTACTCTTAGGAATATTCCTAGGGACTCCGTATGTTATCATATTCTGATTTCGCGGTCCTAGCTGTAGTTCAGTACAAATGAGACAGTGCCTACTGCCCAAGGTCTCATTCAGTGTGGTCCAATCGGATATGAGAGCGATAGAAGGGCTACATATTGTCAAATCAATAGCAGATGGGTTCCCGCAGCCAAAAAATGTCTTCGATCCATTATTCAAAAGTATTGCATTGTTAACATCTATAAATTCCATAATGGCGTTGCCCCTGTGATCACTCCTCTGTCCGCCCCACATCTCGTGGTGCGCATTAAAGTCACCACAAAAGACAAAGTGTGACCCAGATGGAATCTGTGCGATGATTTCATTTAAGTGTCCGGTATTGTACCTGGCAGGCGGTGGAATATATATTGATGCTATTACAACGTCTCCCATATGGGTATAGATCTGGCAGGTTACAATCTCGATCTGTCCATTCGAGAGGTGAAAAGAAAGGAGTTTGAATGATATCGATCTCTTTGTTACGATTGCAACACCCCCTCTGTGGGTGTGAGATGGTCTATCCGTTCGAATAATATCGTAAAAAGGAATGTTGTATACATCCGGTGAAAATCTCCCCCAAGTACTCACAACAGGTGGTGCGGTGAGGGGTAAACGTCATGTCCGACCGTCAAAACGGAAGCACAATGAGCATCGTGTAGCGCTCAGAGTTTTGACGAAGTTGGAGGCTGTTGAGGTTTCGGCTCTTACCGAAAAACAAAAAGAGTCACTTACCTGGGCTAAAGGCGTCATAGATGCTTCTAAGGCCAATGAGTCGGCTGAAAGAGCCACAAATTCAGCTGTGTTAACGGCTAATAAAGTCACCAAGCCCTTCAATGAAGTGGCGAAGGAGAGTCTAGTGATGGCTGTTATAGACAGAAGTAGTGAGGATGGATCCATCCTCAAGGACAAATGGAGTCATGTACAATCAGCCATTATGGCTCACTACCTCGATGTCCGTAGAGAAATGCCGGGCAAACCACCAATCTGTAACGATGCAGGATGGCATCAGGGGAGAGTAAAGCTCTTATATTTCGGTGATGCCAGATCAGTAGACCTGTATAAGGCTGCTCTGAGTCGAGCGGGTGAGGTGTGGCCGGGTGCCCAGTTGGATGTTGTCGAAAAAAACAACATCCCTAGTCACCCTAGAGCCATCACCTGGGTTACAGAAGAGCCCTCCAACCCGGCTGACATCTTAGAAATAATAAAAGATTCCAATCCTGGTCTGCCGGCCCATAATTGGAGAATCAGCAAGGTGGGTGAGGCGGATGGTAAAAAGCGGCAGGTCAATCTTATCCTAAACGCTGAATCCACCTCCCATATACAAGGTGCGAGTGCAACCCTACAATATGGCTTCGAGACTATAGTCTTGAAGATATACAAGCAGGATATAGCTCCCACTGCAGAAGGTGAGTCGTCCACCGTGGCACTTCCTGGAAGTGCGGAGGTACCCACGCCTATTATTTCTGGTGACTCCAACTCTAACAGAAGATCTGTAACATCCTTCTCTGAGGACAAAAGCTCTACTTCGGACACAGAGAGGCTGAGGGGAGTCTCCGGACTCTTTGACGCATCTGGCGGGGACATGCTTCTCGACGATACGGACGAAGAGTTCGATAACACCCTTGTCGGGGTGGATGTTAATCTGTCAATTACCAATGATGGTAAGAATTCTACAGATTAACCTCCATCACGCTAAAGCAGCATCAGCGGCTCTATTGCTGCGCCTGTCCACAGGCGCAGTAGACATCGTCCTGATACAGGAGCCCTACGTAGTGGGAGGAAGGGTGTGCGGTATTAGGACACCCAACTTTAAACTGCTTGTGGCCAACTGTGAAGGCACTCCAAGAAGCTGCATTTTGGCCAGGAAAGATCTAAGTATCTTTCTCCTGACTAATTTAAGTGGTAAAGACCAAACAGCTGCTAGCCTGGAGATCGGTAATCGCATATATTGGGTGGTCTCCAGCTACTTGCCTTATGAATCTGTAGTACCGACTGCTCTATTCAGGGAAGTAGTGGAAGAAGCAACGTCTGACGAGATCGAGCTGATTATTGGCGCAGACACGAACGCTCATCATACTATCTGGGGTAGTACGGATATAAACAATAGGGGTGATTCGCTTCTTGACTTTATTCTAACTACCAACCTTAGTATTTGTAACATAGGTAATAAACCGACCTTCACAATTAAAGACAGACAAGAAGTACTCGACGTAACGTTTGCTACTGACCGGCTGTCAGACAAAATTATTGGGTGGAATGTACTGGACGACCACTCATTCTCAGATCACCATTATATTGAGTTCAAACTCGCGGAAAAAGCGCCTAAACCTGCCGTCCACAGAAATGTAAGGAAGACAAAGTGGCACCTGTATGAGAAGAATTTCAAGAAAGTCCTCAACTCTAAACTTCTGTACGAACCGAATGACAAAGCCGGTCTGGATAATCTGGTCGATCATATCACCACATCATTCAATAGTTCCCTTGAAGAAGCCTGTCCGAAAACAAGGTACAAGGGTAAAACTAAACCCCAATGGAGGACTTCTGAGCTAACGGCTATGAAAAAGACCTGCAACAAGCTATTCAATAAGGCTAAATCTACTGGGGTCGCTAATGATTGGGATGCCTATAAAGAGCAACTCAAGATCTATAAGAAGGAGCTTAGAAAGGCGCAAAGGCGCTCTTGGTATACCTTCTGTGGTGAAGTGGAAAAGGTCTCCGACGCCGCTAGGCTGAGGAAGATATTATCTGCTTCACCCTGTACAGTGGGATATTTACAGGATGAGGCAAATAACTGGACCAAAAACAGCGAGCAGTCGCTCGATGTACTGCTCGACACACATTTCCCGGGCAACTCTGTAACAGAACCCGAGGATCAGCAGGACCAACAAGAGTGCGAGTGGACTGCGAGCGTCGCTAGCTTCTTGACTGAGAGATCCAGAATAAGCTGGGCTATTAACAGCTTTGAGCCCTTCAAGTCACCTGGACCAGATGGCATCACTCCAGCAGAAATGCAGAAAATGTTAAAGTACATTATCCCCTGGCTGGAGAAAATTTATGTAGGCTGTATCAGGCTTTCATACGTCCCTAATCGGTGGAGGGATACCAAAGTGGTATTCATACCTAAAGCGGGAAAGATATCACACACTAGGCCAAAAGACTGCAGACCAATTAGCCTATCCTCCTTCCTATTGAAAGGTCTGGAAAGACTTTTAGATCATTTCATTAGGGAAAACCTGGATACAAAACTCCTGTCGGGGAACCAACATGCTTACAATAAGGGCAAGTCTACAGAATCAGCCCTGCACGAACTTGTGAGCACTATCGAATCGTCCCTGCATTTCAAGGAATTCACCATTGTGGCATTTCTTGACATAGAAGGGGCTTTTAACAACATTCACTCAGATGCGGTAATTGCGGCACTGTCACATCTAAAAGTTAACAATAGTTTGATTAGACTAATTCAAAGTCTGCTCACCAGAAGACGCATAACAGCATGTCTAGGGTCCACAACTCTAACAAGGTATGTAAACAGAGGGACCCCGCAAGGAGGAGTACTGTCTCCACTAATTTGGAACCTAGCGGTGAATGAAATTCTGCTAGAGCTAGAACGTTGTGGCTGCAAGGTCGTGGCATATGCGGACGACGTGGCAATCGCAGTGAGTGGCAAATTCGTAAACGTCCTCAGAGACATCCTACAGGTGGCTCTGAACAAGTTGGTTAGATGGGCCAGAAGCAGCGGTTTGGGCGTTAACCCCAACAAGACAGAATTGGTTCTCTTTACTAGGATGAATAATGTCCCACATGTGGACCCTCCACCTCGGATAAATGGAACAGATCTAGTCTTTTCTGAAAGTGCAAAATTTTTAGGAATAATTCTAGATAGGAAAATGTTATTTAGACTTAACGTATTGGAACGTGTAAGGAAGGCCAACGTCGCCTTATATTCCTGCAAAAAGGCTGTAGGGTCGCGGTGGGGACTCTCTCCTAAAATCGTCCACTGGATATATATAGCAGTAGTTCGTCCAATACTGTTATACGGTATTGTGGTATGGTGGACGGCAACTGACAAACTAACCATTACCAACCTACTAACAAAGGTTCAGAGAACTGCCTGCCTGAGCATAAGCGGAGCCTTAAGGACTACAGCGACCGAGTCTCTACAAGCCCTACTCCATATACTGCCGATTAATATTGTGGCGAGAGAAGTTGCAACCAAAGCGGCAATAAGATTAAACTGCCTATCACTGTGGAGGTACAAGAACTATGGTCACATGAGGATATCAAAGTGTAGTGCTATGGTAACCGACCGAGTGGACTATATACCAACTGTGTACACCTTCGAGAGAAATTACATCACTATGATTCCCGCCAGAGACGAATGGGTCGGCAGAATACCAGGTAATAGAAACCATCTCCACTTTTACACGGATGGTTCGAAGCTTGATGAAAAGGTTGGCTTCGGAGTACACTGTGAAGAACTTAGTCTGGATATAGCTCACAGACTACCAGATACCTGCAGTGTCTATCAAGCCGAAATAATGGCAATATGGGAAGTCGCCAAGTGGCTGAGTCGCAACATAGTAACCAACACTGGCGTTGTCATTTACTCGGACAGCCAGGCTGCCATCAATTCTCTGGAGGCAACATCCCTAAATTCACAAACAGCCCTCGACTGCCGCAGATCTCTTAACGAGATGGCTGAGCAGTTTAATATACACCTCATATGGGTGCCTGGGCATAGGGATATCCCGGGGAACTGCAAAGCCGATGAACTTGCTAGGAAAGGGACGACATTACAAATCCTCGAAGAATTTGCATATATTGGTGCGCCACTATCCACGTGCAAGCTTTGGCTTAGGCAAGAGGCAATCAGGCAGTCCAACGAAAGATGGACAGAAATCGGCACCTGCAGGGTAGCTAGACAAATCTGGCCAAGGTATGACCTGAAAAGGTCAAAATATCTTCTCGCACTAGAGAGGAAACGATTGTCTACGTTAGTAAAGGTTCTGACGGGACACTGCTTGATCGGCGAACACGCCAAAAGATTGGGTATTGACTCCAATGACTTCTGCCGAAGCTGTGGAGATGAGGAAGAAGTGGAGAGCATTGAGCACTTGCTTTGCGACTGTCCCGCTTTGAGTAAACGACGACTGGACATACTGGGGTCGGCCTTTTTAGGCAGCCTAACAGATCTTTCTAGTACTGATATTCGTACTATCGATAAATTTATATATCAAACAGGTTGGTTTCGATGAGGGGCATTTCAGCCCGTGGTAACACTAGGGACCTAAACTGGTCTATGTGAGCTTGTAAAAAAATACGGCTGCCACCCTAACCTAAACCTAACCTATACATCCGTTGGTTTGAAAAACGTCTCGGATATACACATTATATCGACATCCTCTTCCTTCAGAAATTGTATCAGTTGTGGTCTTTTATTTCTCAGACTTGTTGCATTAAGTTGAAATATCCTCATCATCAGCATATTTCAGATTGTGATTGGTAGATCGATTGAAATTCGTCGAAGCCCGTATTCGTACATCGGCGTCCATTTCCTATCAAACTATTGTTAGATGTCTTAGAAAGTTTAGCCTCCGGCTGCACTTCAGAAATATTATGGGATTCAGATCCCAGATTGTTTGCATTGTCATGGGATACTTCGACATCAGTATCCTCACGTGTATCATTCCGTGGTTCACGGTCGTCGGTCTCCACAAGTAGAGGTGTGTTGTCGGGCATCCCCTCCTCGGGTGGTAAATCGGGTCCATCCGAATCCACCCGGTCATCCTCGGCTACAACTTCCTTTACTCGAACATTATTGCTCGCTCTGGTACCGCGTTTACGTTTCCTCTTGGGAGCCATCTTCTTACGTTTCTCCGACATAGGTGGGAAATCGTTCGGTTCGCAAGTAAAATGTATAGGATTATTTATTACCTGTGATATGTTCAGCTCACGAGCAATTTTTCTGCCACTGCGGCGTGGATTTCGATCAAATCTGGCCTTCACCTTTCGGATCATTTCTGGTGTTGTTACCGTTTTTTTTTTCGTCCACTTTTTGGACGCGATGCAACACTGCCAGTATCACGGTAACGAGCAATGGTACGAGAAACAAAAGATTTATTCACATTTAAATGCTGCAGGGCCCTAACGATAGCCACTTGTGTTTTTCCACCCAAATATAAAGCAATCACACTATCACGCTTGAATTCCATCACGAATAACCTTTTTCTGAATGTAATAGATCAAAATGCTTTTGAAAGCTTGTAAACAATAAAATAAACTGTCACTGAAATAAATCTGTCAACTATCAGACTAGCGGTTTAGAAATGATAGCAACCTGAAGTTGGTTGCAATACATATCAGCCACCCTGTACACCCCAATCCGACACAATTTTTTAACTACTAAAAGTTTCATAGCATTGTAGTTATGTTTTAATCAAAATAACAATAAGCATATTTTCGTTACAAGCTAGCGATTTTAGTTTAGCACTTTGCAACGAAAACAACAGATTTTTTCTCTAAGGGCCAGTTTACATCTAAGCGATCGGTCACGTGACTTTTCAGTGAGAATTTGCATTTGATCCTCTCCCGATTTTGTCAAAATCGCACGTAACATTGGTTTCGCAACAGACGAAGTCGTACAACAAGCAGGGATGAAAAAAATTAGTACTTTATTACTTTTTCAGTACCTTTTCACATTCAAAAGTACCAACGTATCCCCACGACCGTTTCAGTGCTATTTTATTTGGTCTATCTATTGTTTAGAAGTTACTTATATAGACAAAAATCAAATGACATTTTGTTTTCCTAATTCATACACTCTCGACGTACGTTTTCTATCACAATTAGATTTAGATTTAGATTTATTGTGTTTATTTTCCATTTTTATTTAAATGAATAGAATATGAACTATAAGATTTTTATTAATATTTTGCGGAACACAATCACTAATTTGAAGTATTCTTTGGAATAGCGATCACAATTCTCGAAATTTATATTTAAAAAATGCTATAAGCGGAATGGGTAATAATAATTGTTGTAATAGTATAAAAACGCAAAATCATCTAACAAATCACAACAATGTTCACGAAAAAGAAGCTTTTAAAATTATGTTCCTTAAATTAATGCAATTAGTACCACTTGAGCTTAAAAAGTATTAGTTTAGTACTTTCCAACAAAAATAATTTTCCATCCCTGCTTGTAATTGGATGTAAATTTTGTCGCGCGATCTTCTCTCGGGTCGTGCAATCCTCTGTCAAAATCGCGCGAACCTCGTTTAGGGCATCTCTTAAATACCGGTGAATGCGTCCTGCGTCCGTCAAACTCAAATTTCATCCTATGGTTTTCTGTGCATACAACAACACTTTGACAGACGCCGGACGCAATTCACCGGTATTTAAGAGATGCCCTAAACGAGGTTCGCGCGATTTTGACAGAGGATTGCACGACCCGAGAGAAGATCGCGCGACAAAATGTACATCCAATTACAAGCAGGGATGGAAAATTATTTTTGTTGAACTTGTAAATCTTAAAATAGAAAAAGAAAAGCGAGATCTCGTTTAAAGAATGTATTAAAACTAAACTACATTAAAGTTGTGCAAAATAATTGTTTATTAAATGAATGTGAACACTACTTTGAGTCGAATTTGGTAGACTATAATCAACATTCGAGTTTTCTACATCTATATCAAATTCCATTGGAGGGTCCTCTTCATTATTTTTCCTTGATATATTGTGTAGTACTGCACAAGCAACAATCACGGCCATTACAGTGCCGAGACGGAGCCGCATTCCGAGGCTTATAATAGGGAATCGCCGTATTTCGAGTGCGTATATGAGATTCGTTAAAAAGTTTTTCAGGGTTTGTTTTGGGTTCCGATTAGGGTTGCCAGACGGTCGGGATTTTCCCGACTTTTCGCGTATTTACAGAGTCCCGATTATTGAAGTAATTTAGGGGGGAAATCCCGACTTTTTTCCATTTACTCTCTACACTATGGAAAATAAAAGCACAGTAAAAAAAAATAATAAAGAAAATACAAGAAAATGCTATTTTCATATGTACTTGTTATGTACATTTATAATTTTTCCGTCACTAATCTTTCATCTTTCATGAAATGTAAATTTTGAACGAATTCAGCAACTTATCTAAAAGAATAGCTATTAACGTGGGCGAATTTGGTAGAAATTTCAAAAGTTATACAAATTTTAGATGCAGTGTCCTATGAAATGTTGTACATCGACTACTGCAATCTTCGAGCTATTTGTAAAGAATTGCCACGGATATGTATACCCTTGTTTCATGGCAGATGTTTGTCAGACATAGAAATGCTACAGCTAGACCCACCTTAAAGTATACCGATCGACTAAGAATCAGATATAGTTATACATAGCTCATTAGTTATAAAAGCTGTATTTTACATGCAATTGTTTTGATTTAGCATGGTAGAGTTTTTTATCCAGAGAACAACTTTGCTCAATTTGACGAAAATCGGTTCAGATTTAAATTTATATCCCATATATATGTTTCGTCCTAATTGGCCCTTTAGCCCTATAGAAGGTACACGGGGTGAAATCGCCTTTTTTGATATGTTTCAATCGAAACAAAATATATTTGGAACACCAATTTTTAAATATTTTATATTTCTTTGCAAAGACATTTTATTTGAAAATCAATATAATATATTTGGAACGCATATATTATTATTTTATTTTAATATTTGCAAACTAAATTTCTCAAATAAAATATGTGTTTAAGTACAAATGAAATTATTATTTAGGAATTTTTCCAAATATATTTTATTTAAAAAATATTTCCAAATCTTTTGCTGCCTTTTTCGAATTTCAGTTTAAATTTTTTCTTGGTTTCGAATTGTGCCTCTCAGTTATGATACCATATGCAGCAATAACTCCTTTTTAAATCAATAATTTCAAATGTGTACCATAAACATATATATGTTTCAAGCCGAATATGTTTGGGACAATATACTACAGAAGCGATTTTTTCAGCGTGTATAGTTTACATCCAACCGTTTTAAAGTAAAAGCGAATTTCGTGAAGAATAACACAAAGAAAGTATTTGTGGCAAACATAATATTGACATATAGTGTATATAAGTTATTTTAAATATTCTTATGTTAGACTCTTATTGAAACTATAATGAGTTTTTTTAAATGCCAAAACCAATAAAATATTATCTTTTTAATTGTCCCGACAAATCCCGCTTTTAAGTCTCGGTTATCCCGACTTTTCGAATACGGTGTCTGGCAACCCTAGTTCTGATAGAGGTGTAATAAGGTAAGCTTTTATTCCGTGTCCACTGTCGCCCAATAAAAATGCATCCTTGAATTCGCCAGTCAGTGCATTGTCTTTGGGGAGTTCATTATAATTACCTGGACGTTTATAGAAAAATATCCTTTTCTGTTCCGATATAGTTCTGCAACGTCTCCACCTTGTGATTCTATACGTACATGCATATATTATTATTAGGTACAATCAATGCATCCTAAGACTTTCGGAAATCGTGAAATTTTGTAAAATTCATTGGCGACGTTTTGTAGCTCAGAGGCATTGGGCATTTTTATATATTTCGGATAAAGTCTTGCCAATGCAAAAGATACCTTTTTCACAGTTCTACATGCCGTCATTACGCTCACTCCACAATAGTCGGCTGCAGATATTAAAAAGTTGCCTGTGGCATAAAATCTCAATGTCAATAGTAACATGTCCCTGGATGAAAGCGCACGGTTTCTAAAGGAGGCATTGTTACTACACATACAATAAATTAACGTATATTTTAGACAGACGTACCTTCGGGTTGTTGGTTGTATTTCACCCGATATTTCTTCAGCGATATGAGCAACTGTTTCTTTTGATAATCTATAGCTTTTTCTGAATTCGTGATGCGATAATTCAAAATGGTTGAAACGTTGTTTGTGCAAATAGTTTCGTCGATTTCCCAGCCTTCGGCTGATATTTTGTAAATAAAGATACCGACGTATATGACGAGACATTTGTAATAATAATTATTTTGTTTGTTTTGATGTGTAATTTTCTGACATTTGTCATTTTAATCTATCGTTTGAGTGCTAACCGGAGAAATTTCTTCGGTAACATTTTTGACAATATTAAAAGAATGTTAGCAGTTAACCAAACATTGTGTTAATTAATATTCCTTATCCTATAGATACATTTAACTTTTTCTGGCTAAACGAAGTTTAAATTTTTATTAGGCGTGTTTTCGTTACACCATAAGTGCTTAATTTGTATGGGGACCTACGCACTATTAGTTCCCGATGAAGTTTGGTGCTTGTGTTCCTGTATTAATCGAGTATGATGTTGCCAGATTGGGCACCCTATATTTAGCAATATGGCATCCCATTTTTGGAGAGATTGGTTTCAATTATTGTGAATTAACGGGAAGAAGAAGAACAAAAATGGGAAATTATTTTAATATTTGCAAAAAGAGTGTAAACAATTGAACATAGAATAGTAAATATATGTTTTATAAATAATTTTCACGAATTTTTTGTCTGTTTCGCTCTGTTCTTCCTTCCCAACTCATGACACCATTGCTACCAGATAGTGAAAATCCGCCAGTTATTGCTTATGTGCCAGTTAGTGCCAGTCAGTTGTTTTCGTTGCAAAGTGCTAAACTAAAATTGCTAGCTTGTAACGAAAACATGCCTATTGTTAACGGGCCTTAATCTATCTATTGTTTAGAAATTATTTATAGATACAAAAATCAAATGACATTTTGTTTTCCTAATTCTATCACAATAAATTTAATTAATTTGAATACAATTGATGTCGATGGAAACTAGGTAAGGGAGACAGCATTTTCGAAAAATGTGTGTATTTTCCATTTTAATGTACATATATGAAGAGAATATGAACTGTAAGATTTTTATTAATATTTCGCAGAACACATTCATTAATTTGAAGAATTCTTTTGGAATAGCGATCACAATTCTCTATAATTTTATTTAAAAAATGCTATACGCGGAATGTCTAATAACAATTGTTGTAATAGTATAAAAACGCAAAATCATCTAACAAATCATAACAATCTTCACGAAAAAACAAGCAATTTCATACTTTGAAAATTATGTTCCTTAAAATTTTTAAATTAGTACCACTTGAGCTCAAGTATCAGTTTAGTACTTTCAAAAAAATTAATTTTCCATCCCTGCTTGTAATTGGATGTCAATTTTTTCGTGCGATCAGTGCTGTCAGACGTGACGATTTTACGTCATTTTGACGTTTTTTAACCAAAATTTAGCAAAATGACGCCTGACGTTTTTCGTTTCAGAATCCCCTTTATTGTGCCGTTTTTTTGTATCTGTCAAATTATTCAATTTAAATTTTAATCGCTTAGGAATGAAACCACCTTGGTGTATAAGTAAAAGAAAAGTTATCACATATGTATAACAATTGACTCTGAATCTTACAATACATTTGTTGATAATTGTATATGTTTTTATATTGAGTTGTGTCTTAGTTTAAAAAAGACATTTTATTTTGACAATGCTACTATTTAAAATTTAAATTTAATTAAACCTTCAGTGATTCTAAACAAAACTGCTGATATAATTCCTCTGCTAAAAGACTATCCCAATTTTATTCCCAAAGACAAATATCAAATCATTGAAAATGAAGCTCGACAATTAAGACTCCTAAATTTTGAAGAAAATGTTTTAACTTTTAATGTATTTTTTTGAAATTACGTTAATTATTCAAACTATATAATAATCAGCCAGCATTTAAAAATATATGCGAGTTTGTTAACAATTTAATGACTTTGCCGAATTCTTCTGCAAATGTAGAAAGAACTTTCAGAGAATTTTTAGAAATAAAAACACTAGAAGGTTTAACAAAAGCGATTGTAGCAACATAAAAATTACTAAAAGCTTGTTAAAAAAGCACAATAAAAATATGTACGACTATTTTTTGTATAAGAATCTTTGTAGCAATATTGTGTATTGCGTAAATCTTCCTAAGGGCCAGTTTACACCTAAGCGATCTGTCACGTGACTTTCCAGTGAGAATTTGCATTTGATCCTCTACCGATTTTTTCAAAATCGCACGTAAAATTGGTTTCGCAACAGACAAAGTCGTACAACAAGCAGGGATGGAAAAAGTTAGTACTTTATTACTTTTTTCAGTACCTTTTGACTTTCAAAAGTACCAACGTATCCTCACGACCGTTTCAGTACAATTTATTTGATCTATCTATTGTTTACAAGGTACTCATATAGACATAAATCAAATGACATTTTGTTTTCCTAATTCTATACTGGATACAGCATTTTCTCAAAATGTTTTTATTCTCAATTTGTATTTATATGAACAGAATATGAACTGTAAGTATTTTATTAATATTTTGCGGCACACAATCACTAATTTTGTCGTGCGATCCTCTCTCGGGGTCGTGCACTCCTCTCTCAAAATCGCGCCATCCTCGTTTACACCTACACCCAGCGAAAAACAGAGCACATACGTTCTTAATCTTTGAAAATTTGTTTATGATAATAAACCAACCCCGTATGTTACGAATTCAAGCAAGGCGGTGCATGAATAAAGCATCAAAAATCAACAACGCTTCGTTGCAAATGAATACCAACCATACCATAATTTAAATCAAGTGTTGGGGACAACTATAGAATGTGCGGGGGAGGACTAAAGCACTTGCTGAGGACGGATAAAGCACGCGCTGGGATAATTTTCCATTCTAAATCTCACCACCTCCCCCCTCCACATTTAAAACTATTTAAACAGCATTAGCGTTTCAATACATTTATTAATGTTATAGGTAAATAAAACGTGAACACAACAAACATATAATTGCAAATTTGCATATGTATCACTAAGCAAATCACGCCTAAACAAAACACATTCGAATGTGCAGCAACACAGTATTACCTTTGTTTTTTTCTCGGAATTCAGCTCGTAACCCTAATGGTGGCAGTCTCCTTCGTATCATTCGCCTTTATGTACTGCAAAATTTAATTCATGTGCTCTATAAAAAACATACACACTCATTATTAACTTTTAAAATTGAAATTTTTATAATCTTAGGTTGTTAAATATTCGTAGGCCGACACCATTTCTATTGATTCTAGAAATTGCTGCAATAGGAAGATGTCACTGGATTTTGCAATCACCTTATCCTTCTCATTCTATAGCCCAGAGAATTATCCACAATATCAAACAGGTCATTAAATTCTATTTCTTGTTCATTAATTTTAATTTTTCACGTCTTTATAAATCCTCGTGGTTTCTTCTAAGAACAGACAATAACAAATCCAATGAACACAAAGCCGAACAAATAATCATCAACCTTACGGCGACAATACATAACGCGACGCCGGTCAAAAAATTTCCCCCGTTTCGTTGATAATTAATGAACGAATCGGTGGCGATTTTTCATGCACGTTACGTTTATAAATTGGTACCAAACGGTGTTTATTTTGCAACGTCTTTTTTCCTCAGTGTAGTGTTGACAATATAAACTTAGAACTGTTTCGTCTTATTCTAATACACTGTGTGTAAGGTTAACAGCTACTTGCTGAAGTGAGATAGTACATATCGCACCTGTTCCACACCAGGGTAACAACTCAAAATTTTTAAATTTTGCTTTTTTTTCAAGAAAACAACGTACAATGGCAATTTCTAACCACTGCAAAAAATGTCTGTTGATTTTTCTTCTTTTTCATAATAAAAAACCGTTATGACTCTCTCTGTGTTTATAGAATAACGTCTTTAGATTCAACTAAAGAGTTACATTTTGAATTGTCTCCAAGTGTTTAAGCAAATGGGACCGTTGATTTATCATCTAAAGAATAATATTTTTAGTTGTGCCCTTTTCAACTTATAATCCGAGTAAGATTTTTCAGTTAAAAAGGTACAACTCAAAATAATACCACTATTTATATACAAACTTTTTTCATGAAAAGAGTAACAACTCAAAAAAGTTGTTATTTTTCTAAAATAAAAAAAAAAAAAACAAAAGGGAAAAAGGAAAATAGCGTTATTATATGTTATTGCAACGACATATTCTTTTTTTGTAATATACCATTAATATTAACGGAAACAGTTTTTGGCCTCTACTGAATTTTTTTAAATTTTGAGTTATTACCCTTTTGTGGAACAGGTGCGATATGTATGTCGTACAAGTCAACTGATTGAGAGACATGGCTTGCTCACGGCCTTTTACAACGACTTACAGAGAATAAATCTGTTAAAAACAAGCATAAGCGTTAAGTTCGACCATGCCGAATCTTATATACCCTCCACCATGGATAGCTTGTGACCTCACAAAATAACTCAAACCTAAAGAAAATAACACCGAAAACACAAAAAATATAGAAGATGAGAACAGTAGGAATCACAACAAGTTAGATGATATATATGGGAGCTATATCTAAATATGGACCGATATAGCCCATATGCAATCCCAAACAACCTGCAACTATAAGAAGTATTTGTACCAAATTTGATCAACCTAGCTCTATTATTGCGGACTGTAGCGTGATTACCACAGACGGACGGACGGACGGACATTGCTAAATCGTTTTAGAATTTTACGACGATTAGGAATATATATACTTCATGGGGTCTCAGATCAATATTTAGAGGTGTTACAAACGGAGTGACAAAATGAATATACCCCCCATCCTATGGCGGAGGGTATAAAAACTAAAACGAAATAACACTTATAGACTACATAAACAAAACAAAAAAATATATGTATGGCATGTACGAAAATGCCAATAGACAAAACGGGTGCACATACATAGGTAGTGATTATTCTTTGTATGTACATACTTTAATATGTACAACTCAAGGCTACCCAACCTATGGTTCGGCCAACTTATAAAGCTGTGTTTCTTAATCACAGCAGCGTAATGAACACAACCACCTCCGTTTATAGCGCCACCTACCGCAGTATAGCAATAATTTCGCAGAAATGTCATTACAATGACAGCTGTCAACTCGATTTTCCTTTCTTTCCGGTGACTGCTCCATTGAAGACGCTAAAGTACGTAAAATTTTATAAAAAATCATCAAAAATCTAAACAATCGTAATTTTGATATGTGAAATAAGTAGTAAACGTAAAATTATGTTAATGTTGCTTTTGAAAAAAATGTTTGGTGTTATTTTTCAACGTTAGTTTGTGCCCAGAAAAGTCGTAATCTCTTCACGACCAGTGTTTACAAAAAACATTACGAAAATATGAATTTACTGCCGAGAGAAACTAATTATGGTGTGTATTTTTCGTTTTAGGATGTTTATGCCAAAGGCTCATCGTGTCGCTATCTATGAATACCTCTTCAAAGAGGGTGTTATCGTAGCCAAAAAGGATACCCATGCTCCCAAGCACCCTGAACTCGAGAGCATCCCCAACTTGCATGTCATCAAAACATTGCAGTCCCTCCACTCCCGTGGTTTGGTCAAGGAACAATTCGCCTGGAGACATTACTACTGGTACCTGACCAACGAAGGTATTGAATTCTTGCGCAGTTACTTGCACTTGCCCCCAGAAATTGTTCCCGCCACACTCAAGCGTCCCACCAGACCCGAGACCGTGCGTCCCCGCCCAGCTGCTGCTGGCCAGCGTTCCGCTGATGCTAGCAAGACTGGCGAAGATCGTTCGGCCTACAGACGTGCTCCTGGAGGTGCTGACAAGAAGGGTGATGTTGGCCCTGGCGCCGGTGATGTTGAATTCCGTGGAGGTTTCGGTCGTGGTCGCCCCCAATAAATTAGTGGACACCGGTGATTTGTGCGTCACCATGTAACCAGCTAGATGTAAATCTTTTTAATTACATAAAAAGAGAAGTTTTCTATTTTAAATGATAACAAGGAAAATATAAAAAGAGAAAAAAACAACACAAAAACCGCCAAATGTTGTTATTGATGAAAGAGAAGCTTTAGAGATAGTGTACTGATAAATACGTCGCGGTGGGATAATGTATCTGCAAATTTCCTAGTGAGATATTTATACGAAACATTAATAAGTGTCTACGTTTACTTGCGAAAATGTAAACAAAAAATGTGATAACGTGTCTGTAAAGTGAACACAAAATAGTAGATCCTCCTACTTGACAAATTGCTAAGTTATATTTGTGACAAAACGCCCTAATAGTTAGAAGTGGGAAGTAATAATGTAGGTTAGTTAGTAATCATTTTGAAAATTAAAATATTGGACTGATCAATGTAACTTAAGTTTACTGCATCTTCCAAATGACGAAAACAGGCTGCTTTCATATTTGCCGTAAACAATTATATTTATATGCATTGAAGACAACAGCAATTGAATTTGAATTAATTTAAACACTAAAATTTAATATATTTAAACCCAACGATAGTGTGTGTGTACACATTCCTTCTTGACACAACTATTGAAACATTAAGGGAAAACAAAATCAAGCAGAATATTTGTTCGAGGTCTATTGCATTTATAATGTCGTTTTGAAAAAAGATGCAAAAATGGTCTCCAGTTGAAAAAAAATAAAAATATAAAAGAAATGATAAATAAGAAACATAATTTCGAAAATATACAACATATACATACGAATACAACTCGGCTCCTTCTACAAAATCGATGAGAATAACTTGAAATGTTAACTTTCAGAAAGGACGCCTTCTAGTTCATTTCATAAACAAAACTGTTCTTTTGTAGCTTAGTCAGATAAGTACATATTCAAAAAATCGTGCATTCTAATAATTCAAAATGAGAAGAAATTGCAAATATGTAACTTGGGTGGGGTAGCATTGCTAAAAAGTTTTAAAATCTTATTTTCTTTCAAAAATTTCTCTTTCTTACATAGAAATTACTATAACCGATATAGGATATATAATAATATATCTATAGATAGTTTGGCTAACATTCGATATTTATACATTAAGTAAACCATATGCACAATTGTCGACCGAAGCGTATCTTATATTCTAATTCTACTACTAGATCTTTATAATTTTGGAATAGCCAGCATTTTTGGATTGGTTGGAATAATAGGAAAAAAAATTAATTCGTAGGATTTGCTAAAATAAATAGGTATCTTTAGTTTATATAGATATTTTGTTTAACTTTCGATATTTCTTTACTAAGTTAACCATATGCATAATTGTCGACCGAAGCGTGTCCTATATTCCAATTCTACTATTGCATCTTTTTTTGTATTGGTTGGAATAATAGGAAAAAAGATAATTTATTTATTAACTAAAGCCCATATTTGGACTATACATTGATAGAAATACAATTCATTGAGAAAAATTTCGTAAGCTAGACTTAATACTAAAACTCTTAAAACACACGTTTTCTAAAAATAAACCATCTGGAATTTATGAGACTTTTATACATATGTATGAAAAGATTGTCAGTGAGACCTAAACATTAATTTATTCGTCTAATTGAGAACGAAGTAAATTTCCTTAAATTTTCTTGCGGTTGTTGAACAATTCTTGATACTCGAGGGGAGACGGTTCCATAGCCTTGCAATACGCACTGCAAATGATTGTTCATGAAGTGTTCGATAAGAACATGAGAATTTCTACTAGAATTTAAAAAGATAAAATCCGAGAAAAGATATGATGGTCTGCCAAATTTAATGACACGAAAGAAAAAACATAGACCAACATATCAAGAAAGCGCTCAAACGAACAGCCCAAGAGTTGTTTACTGAAGTTGGCGTAGTTACTTCTACAACGATTTCCATAAACATGTCTTAAAATACCATGGAAGCAAGTCGAAAGTCTACGTTTACTAGATCTGTTAGTACCAGTAACATCTTCTATACCGCAAATTATATTAGGCATTAGAAGCGAATGGGCCAACAGACATTTTATTCGAACAGGTAAAATCACATTTAGACTACAGTTTTTTGAGAATAAGATTTATGGGTCGATTATGGATTGCAACCAATGTTTAATTGCGTTGTCAGTTGCTAAAATAACATTACGGATGACAACTACCGACGTGTTTGTAGGTTCCATGATAGTTAAAATCACCACCAAACAACAATTTGTGAAGTTAATAGAGAAAATGGAAGCTAACCCGCATTTTGGTGAAACCAAAGTCACTTTGGTTGAAGTGTGGGCGAGATGAAGTGGAGAGATCGAGTTTGCAGAATGCGGCCTTCTCTGCCTCTATGACCCGCCAAGAGTCATACGTGTTACGTATATGTAACGGGTTTTCCAATAGGGATGATATGATTTTGAAGTGACGTTCCGTTTCAGTAGTGTTTAAAATTTCATCATGGAGAGATATACGCAAGAGCAACGTTTACAAACTATTCAGTTTTATTATAAAAATAATCGTTCTCCTATTGCAACTTTTTGTGCGCTAAGTCCATTTTTTTTAAATCGAAAAAACACTTTCCAGTCCACCAACGATCTTGACATCCATGACCAATATTTTAGCTCTCGTTAAAAGCTATCTTTTTGCCATTGACCGATTGTGGCTACATGCCACACAGCAAATGAAACAATTGAATTGTTGCGAGAAAAGATTGCAGATTCGATTATTTCATGAAATTGTGATATTGAATGGCCTCCAAGAAGTTGCGATTTAACACCATTAGACTATTACTTGTGGGTTTATTTAAAGTCATTGGTCATTCGAAATAAACCAGACTGTCTTCAAGGATTACAAGTAAATATTGAACGTGCCATTATTCACAACATACGACTTGATTTAGTGGAAAAAGTGCTCGAAAATTGGGTTCATCGAATTCGGTCCTGCAGAAGAAGTCGTGGAGGCCATTTGAACGACGTTGTATTTAGAACTTAATTGTATCGATTGTACTTCACATTAAAAAAAACTTTTGAATTTCCTTAACAATAAGTGTGTCTCTTTTCATAGAAATCATATCGCTCTTATTGGAAAACCCTGTACGTATACGTGTTACGTATACGTATTTTTCAACTGGATGCACTATTTTCGGCTAGGTTTGTTCCGCATTTTTGCTCTCAGACACAAAAGACATATTCCATACGGAGAAAAAAATATAGAAAAAGTTCTTAAAATCCACCTTCAGCAAAAAAAAATCGTATGGCCATTAAATTATTAATTGAGCCAGCTTGAATAAACGAATGATGCAGAACTTCTTATTTTGATGCAGATGATGCAGACCTTCTTCAAGTATGAGCAATATGGTTGGTAAACTTAAGGTTGCAGTCAACATCAAAGCCAAGTCACTCTAGATCATCCGTTAAAGTTATAACACTACTCTGCACAGTTACAATGGATCTTTGCCCTCTACGGAATACTGCACATTTTGTCTTTTCGTTATTAATTCTTAAATTATTAGGGCCTTATTCATAAAAAGTTAAAGAACGCTTTAACACTGCTAAAGCGTTCCTCAAACCTTCATTAAATTTTTATGAATAAGGGCCTTAATTGTTGCCCAAGAGCAAATACGACCTATATATCCATCTAAAAGCAGGATTTGTTAAAATAAATAGGTATACATTTTTAGTTTTATTTTTGTCAATCGACCTAAATTTTACGTTATATTTTTTGTTGTTAGATACTCAAGCTCAAGGTCATAGGCCTTTTTTAAATATAAAGATCAACAAATATTATTATCAAATTTATTATCAAATTACAACAAATATTATAAATAGGTATCTTTAATTTATTTATAGATATTTTGGCTAACATTCGATATTTTTACATTAAGTTAACCATATGCACCTGATACCTCCATTTTAAAACATGCTAAATCGACTTAGCATAGTTTTAGGGAGATTGCATTTTTTATTTCTAAATATTCCAAATTACATTCAGTCCAAATTTGGTGTTTATCCGTCAACCCAATCAAAAGTTGTTCACAAAACAGTACAGGTCATTCGATTTGCATTATAAGGGAATTCCACACAAATTTAAAAAAATCATCAAACTTTGATCGCCTCTCTTGAAAAACTACCTTTTTGCACTTAGCAAAGTTTAGAATGGAGGTATCGAATTGTTGATCGTGGATTTCGAATTTCCACAACAAAATAGTATATAATATCTGAGACAATTTTGATGTAAAATGCTTGGTGGTAGAGCAATAAACATATCCGAGAATGAAATGAGGAGTACACCGAGTTTGTGACCAATTCAGGTCAATTTTCTTTTAACAATCTCATAAGGAACGAGAATGGAATGTTCAGATTCACAGGAGACAATTTTTTTCAAGCAGCTGTCAAAGTTTGTAGAATATAGAGCTCTTTCCGACATCTGTTAATAAAACTTTGTGTTTTACTTTGCATTAATTACGTAAAACCCCATGTTGTACATGGGAACTCCCTCCGATCACTGACCCCTGACCTTTTGTCGCACTGTGTCATAATAGGTGTTACATTTGAGGTTCCATCCAATTCATTTAGTAAAAGTGGTTATAAAAATAAGATTTTGTTCCAGTGGGCTCAAAAACTATCCCTTAAAATGTTGAAGTTGAAAAATAGTTTTCTTGCTCCGGTGGGCTCAAAAACTATCCCTTAAAATTTTGAAGTTGAAAAATAGTTTTTTTTGTTCCAGTGGGTTCAAAAACGCGTACACTGAGGGAAAAAAGACGTTGCAAAATAAACACCGTTTGGTACCAATTTATTAACGTAACGTGCATGAAAAATCGCCACCGATTCGTTCATTAATTATCAACGAAACGGGGGTGATTTTTTGACCGGCGTTGCGTTATGTATTGTCGCCGTAAGATTGATGATTATTTGTTCGGCTTTGTGTTGTTCATTGGATTTGTTATTGTCTGTTCTTAGAAGAAGAAACCACGAGGATTTATAAAGACGTGAAAAATGAAAATTAATGACGAAGAGATAGAATTTAATGACCTGTTTGATATTGTGGATGATTCTCTGGGCTATGGAATGAGAAGGCTAAGGTGATTGCAAAATCCAGTGACATCTTCCTATTGCACAAATTTCTAGAATCAATAGAAATGGTGTCGGCCTACGAATATTTAACAACATAAGCTTATAAAAATTTCAATATTAAAAGTTAATAATGAGTGTGTATGTTTTTTATAGAGCGCAGGAATTAAATTTTGCAGTACATAAAGGCGAATGATACGAAGGAGACTGCCACCATTACGGTTACGAGCTGAATTCCGAGAAAAAACAGAGGTAATACTGTGTTGCTGCACATTCGAAAGTGTTTTGTTTAGACGTGATTTGCTTAGTGATAAATATGCAAATTTACAATTATATGTTTGTTGTCTTCACGCTTTATTTACTTATAACATTAATAAATGTATTGAAACGCTAATGCTGTTTAAATAGTTTTAAATTGGGAGTGGGTAGGGGGGGTGGGGGATTTAGAATGGAAAGTTATCCCAGCGCGTGCTTTATTCGTCCTCAGCAAGTGCTTTAGTCGTCCCCCGCACGTTCTATAGTTGTCCCCAACACTTGATTTAAATTATCCCCAGTTGGTATTCATTTTGCAACGAAGCATTGTTGATTTTTGATGCTTTATTCATGCACCGCCTTGCTTCAATTCGTAACATAAGGGGTTGGTTCATTATCACAAACGAATTTGCAAAGATGAGGCACGTATGTGCTTTGTTTTTCGCTGGGTGTATGCATTTTTGGACATACCCAGAGGAGAAAAGAAAACGAAACATTACTTTAGGTTTAGTTAATTTAAGTTTATTTTTATTTTAGTACTCAACAATATTTATTCCACTTTTTCAAACTTTAACGTTCGATAACCTTTCTCTTCCTTTTTCAACGCCCTCTATTCAGAAATCTAGTCACCGCGGCGCCATATGACAATTTTTTTTATTAATTCTTTGTTTTATAGTGTTCTAATAATAACATGGTATTCCAGTTATAGAAAGAATAATAATTAAAAAGGTTATAAGAATTCAAACCATATAGCTCATTCTGCGCGCCCTGTATAAGTAATTCTCATGAATTCATATCGCCTGGTGTTCTAATCTAATTTGAGCCACTGTAATTATGCTTGGTGTTATCAATTAAGGGTGAATGAAGAAGAAGAATGCTTGAAACCCTTTAATGTCAAGCTTGATAAGTGTCAAAATCATCAGCTGTCTGTCCTGTCAACGTATAGTTTACTCTACCTCCCAACCAACTTATACATGGAAATTTGATTTACTACAAAAGAAATAATTAAAAGTTATTTATATTTAGAAAAGTACACGGCCATGTCTTTTCCAACATACGGCATGGCAAGTGATGATGAAAGATTTGCTGACTACAATGATGATTCGCGTTCCAATAACAATTTCGAACCGAACGATAGTGAGGAGGGTAAGTTGGAAACATCCGAAATCGATATATGCATAAAAATGAAATAAAATCGTATCCTATGACCTCTATTCAGATACGGATGATGCCAGTGAAACCGAATTTCGCAATAATGGACGTACTCCTAATTATAACAGTGCAACAAATCATCAAACCACAAACGGCAGCGGTGGTGTTGGTGTTGTTGGAGGTGGTAGTACAAACAATCACAATCACGAACTTAAAGAGCAGTACGTAAACAATTAATACAGGGTGATAAGTTTTTTTTTCTTTTAATTTGCTGTGCTTTTTCGTTTTTATAGAATGTATCAACACAAGTTGGCGAGTTTGAATAAACAACTGGAGGAACTAAAGAGTTTAACACATCCTGAATATACCAGGAGACTGAAAAAGTTGGAATATCAATACAAAGAGAGGCTGAAACTAAATGAAATTTACCGTGACTATTTGAAAGAATGTGTCGAGAGAGATTACATTCTGGAAAAGAAAGCTGCCCAAAAGGAGTACGATGAAAAAAAGGTAAGGGGCTACAGGTACATGCAATATAAGGGGAACTAGTAAAGTTTGATAACAACAGTATAAACAACATTAAATCCGTTACATATCCGCGGACCTCTTCCATCCATTAAGAATTTGTGTAAACAATATCCTATATCGGAACTAATAACATAACCTATGCATATGATTGGCCTCCGAAGATATGTCTCCTAGACGGGAATTCGTGCAATACAATAAGCTTTGTTGTGATAACTATTTCAATTTTAATTCCGCTGTGCTTCTCGTATATGGGTAAATCGACGGTAACGACGGTATTTTTAAAGCTCTATCTAGAGCTTTACTTCTGGCACCGAAAGCTTTATATATATAGGGTGGAGCGCGAGATTTAGCTTTTTGCACTGCAGGCTAAGACAAATATGCAAATTACCGCGCTCCACCCTGTATATATATATATTATCTCATAGTTCCTATGTGGAACACTGTTTTATTAATTTTAATTCAGTTTAAGTTCCGACCTAGTAAAGTGTTTTTCAACAAGAGGTGTTATTTTGGTATTGAAAGAAAAATGCAATTTTTTGAGATAAATAATCGGATGTTTATTTCATAATAAAGAGGAAGGTATGCCGAACATCATCAAAAACATCAGCCAAGTGGCCACTACGACCACGCTTACAGGACCATATTATTTTCATGAATTGGAAGCCAAATCGTAAAGTGGCTGCCCTATGTCCTCGATAGCCTCACGAATTCTATCTTTGAGGTCTTGAATCGACGCTGGGCTGTTGGCGTAGACCTTATCTTTCACGTGGCCCCAAAGGAAGAAGTCGCAAGTTGTTAAATCACAAGATCTCGGTGGCCAATTGTGTTCACCTCTTCAAGAGATAACACAGTCCGGAAACTTTTTCCGCAACAGAGCAATGGTTTCGTTGCTTGTGTGGCACGTAGCGCCGTCTTGTTGAAAGTAAACGTTGTCCAACTTAATACCATCCAACTCCGTCCATAAAAAATCATTAATCATCTCTCGATAGCGCAATCCATTCACCGTAACTGTTGATCCGACCTCATTTTCGAAAAAGTAAGGTCCAATGACCCCGACCGACCATAAACCGCACCAAACAGTCCCACGTTGAGGATGGAGAGGCTTCTCAAAAATAACTTTTGTGTTTTCCGAGCACCAGATGCGACAATTTTGCTTGTTGACGTAGCCACCGAGGTGGATATGGGCCCCATCAGTCAAGATGATTTTCGATTTTTCGAATTTTAATAATTTCAATGCGTTGTTGAATCGTGTATCGTTCCATTTTTAGTAATGGCGTAGTTTCTACTTGTCAAATGTCAAAGAATAAAAGCTTCAAAAGTGACAGCTACCGAAATACCGTGTGATTCAAAATAACACCTCTTGTTGGAAAACCCTGTATTACACGCAGTAATTCCCCACATTTAGAGAGGTGAGCATTAACGCCTTGCAATACAGATATACTAATCTACGGTATTTCTAAACACACGTTTGAACAGCACTTTTGTGTGGCAAATATTTAATGGCTACATTTTTTCTCGAAAAAGTAGCATTTTCTAAACATTTTTCCTGAAAATTTAAATTTTTTGAACAATTTTGGAAATTTGAAAATTGGAGTTAAGGTACATTCCAGGGACTCCATCAATTCAAGTTAAAATTTGCAAATATTTTTTCTCGTATTTCGACGGGGCTACATTTTTAGCCGTAACAGCACCAGTCACTCACTAAAAATATGTTCCACGAGGTCGTTAAGAATTTCACCGTTGAAAGATTTTCTATATTATCCGCATTTATAATGTCTTTAATTTCCGATGAATGCAGACAAAGCTACATTTTGATAACAAATAAATCCATAGGAGTGTTGAAATTACTTCTTATGTTTGAGCCTTAATCGTTTGAATTTCTTAGTCTTTATGGGATTTTTTGCGGAATGGTTTATTGGTCTAAGGTAACAAAGCATATTTTAAAATCGTTTCCATTCAAAATATTGGAAAGCGTCCTGTGGCTGATGCCGCAACAATTGTATATGCGGATTTAAGACTAAATTTTAACTATGCTTCGTCGTGGATAACGTTAAAATCTAACAATTCATTTTTAAACCATTTCTGGGGTTACTGTTTTGGATGCCCACATCTATGCCATTTTTTGAATGATTCAAGTATCATGCTGATACACAAACATTTTGTTCACACTTAATGTCGTAGCTCATTAAGAGGCTGCTTGCGACTTTGCAGTCAAACAAAGCAATAACTCTGTTGCGTTTAAATTCCATTAAATTGGAGAACATTGTCCTAACATTGGAATTTATGAAAATAAATAATATACTTACAGATTGATCTTAAAGACAACATTCTAACCGACTTTGAAGAACGACGTAAACTTATAGAAAATGAGCGCTACAGCCTGGAACTAACAAATGATTCAATGGAGGTTAGTAAAATTTGATATTACGTTTGACGATAGTAAAAACAAAAGTATATTTTAACAGATAAAACCCACAGTCACGAGAAAATTGCGCAGACGACCAAATGATCCTGTGCCTGTTGTGGAAAAAAGGCGTAAGCCTACCACGGGACAATTGTTGGTTTATATGTTAGAGGAAAAGGAAATAGAAAATGATCTGAAAACAATCCAAAGAGGAAAACCTCTAACGCCGAGTAAGTTCATAATGAAAACAAGAACAATGGTATTAGTACGAGAAATATTAAATTTTTTTTAATGCAATTTTAGCCTTACAACAAAATGGTATTGCGGTTAGCTCTTATGGTGGCTCGAACAATCATCAGCAGCCAGCTATAGTTTCGGATAATGGAACGCAGTATGTGGAGACGCGCATAGAGGATGGCAAATTGTTGTATGAAAAACGATGGTTTCATCGTGGTCAGCAGATATATGTAGAAGGCAAAGAATTGCCAAAATTTGCGGCTACCATTACAGCTATAGGCAATGAAGTGGTAAATTTCATCGAAAGTCGCTACCTTTTGCATAGGTAGAAGTCACTAAAAATCTTTCTTATCTTTTTCTTCGCGTTTTCAGGTGTGGGTTAAAAAAGTTAACGATAGTAGCAGTAGCAAAGTTAAAATAAACATGTCACACTTAGCAAAGGGAAAAGTGACCATTAAACGGCGTGCTAACTGATGACACCCCAATACCACAAAAATACCAGTTTTCATTGCTTTTACTCCACCACCACCTCCTCCACTCATCCATCATTAAATTAAATTAACTTAAAATAGACTTTAGTCCTTCCTCTTCACGATAAGAAACACACATACATACCATTGTATGATGATTGAACTGTTCTTTATTTACATTTAGTCTTAATATTATTAAGTTTTCGCTGCAATTAATATTGCCAAGGAAACATTCTAAATAGTAATTTATATTGTATGTAGTAGTTCTGTATGTATAATGACAATAAGTTAATTTATTGTTTTATTTTTCCCTCTTTTTAATTCAATTTCCCCAGAATTAATTGTCTTTTCTTATTTCCCCCCATAAAACAAAGTATTTTGTGTACATATTAATGTTTTTATAACATAAATAACAAATAACGTCGTTTTTAAATATAAATTTAACTGATATTCGGTAAAAGCATCAACAAAAGCTAAGAAAGGTTTTAAATATGCCTACAATTAATTGGAATGTTTTTGATTTGAGTTTGACTTACAATATAAAGGTAAATATAAGAACATTTTACGGGTTGTTCTGATATTCCACGGAAAATTATATTAATTTTTTAGACACTGTTATCGGTATCCGAATACTTTCATTGTATATTGTGTTACTTCTTTAAAAGATTTTAAATTTATTTCTATTAAAAAAAACTGTTTTTTAACAGGTGTTGGGATCAGCCGTATCTGATTTGAAAGAAAGAAAGAAATCAACATTGATTTCGAGCACAGTCTACGGCATTCTAATAACTATGAATTAATTTCTACTTAAAAAACAGCGTTTAAGAACCCATGGGATCGTACTAGCTAACTTTGGGTTAGTCGTTTCCAAGATCTTTGTGAGACTCTGAATTTCTTAGAAGAGACAATTACCCCCAATTGATATATTTTGAAATGACAAATGAATACACATACATATTTAAAAAATAGATTTATCGAGAAATGACATTAAAAGGTGTAATGACTTGTCTTATCATTGTTTCGTCAACAAAATAGATCCAAAAATGGGCTTGGTTAGTTTAACCCGAAGTCCGACGATGTAATAGACTATAATGAATCACATCGTTTTTTGTAGTAGTAATAGACAACCATAGTAAAGGTGACTGTCTTGACGTTAACCGATTACACTAGACAACAGAATAAAAAATATCACCGGAACAATTAATGATTTGTTGTAACAAAGTTCAGGTCTTTAAAAAAGAGAATTGACTTTGTAGTTTAGTTTGAATGAGTGGAGACGTTTTCATATCATGTTCACAGACAGACACTTAAGCTATTTCGATCATTAATTAGAAAATGGATATAAACATTTTTGTTTGTTTATTTCTTAAATAAAAAAGCTTTTCTAAAAGTGGTGACAACGTGACTAGTGAATTCACGTTTCCAACACTTTAAAAATAGCATATAAAACAATTTTATGGCTGTTGCTTTACATCTGGTGAAAGATTGTGTAGTACACTGTTATTTTGTTTATATTTTTAAACAAAGACTTTCTGCCACACATTTATTTGTTTAAATAACATTTGGTTATACACAACTTGCATTAATAAAACATTTTTAATAACTTATGCAAATCGAAATATAACTGAAGGTATTGTAGAAAGACTAACCTACTTTTACACTATGAGTACGCACTACTACATGTTCTATTAAAATCTTAAATTGATAGATGAAATTTTGTCGAAAATACCACGAGATTTAACACTGGACCACTTGAAATGTGCATCTGCCATTATTGAAATGAAAATTTTACATTCCCATGATGTTAAGCAAATCTTGGGAAATCATTTTAGGAAATGTTTCGTATTACGGACCTTGTCACAGAGCTCAATTCCGTTCGGAAGTGGAACGAAATCCGAATTTGGCACCTACAGAAAATGTAAAATGATTTCTATTGCATAATGAAACCACTTTCAATTTCCAAGTGAATTTAATAATATAATTATATCAATTGAACATATAATTTATTTGCACAATTTCTGATTTTTTCCACTTCCGAACGGAATTTAACTTTGTGACAAGGTCCTACATACATACGAGTACATGCATTTTGTAAGTCGAACAGGTGGGCTTAAAACTATGTTAACAAATTGCCCCTCATTCCTAATTCTACATATGTAAAAAATCTACTTCTATTGCTTTTTAGCCAAATTCATAAATTCTGCACATATTTCTTCGTTGATCTCCTCGACTTCTGGAATATTTGACATAACCCATGTCTCATCTGTACTCTCCAAAGTTTCGCAGCAAATGGGACAGGTTTTGTTGTTAACATTCCTGAAAAGTGTATTAAAATATCATATTAATACTTTCTCCACTTTTCTTATAGCTAAACTAACCATTGTTCAATACATGGAGTACAAAATGAATGAGTACAGGGTAAAATTACTTCAGTTTGTCTATCTAGACATATTGAGCATTCATCGATGTGGTCATTATGGACACATGTAGATATTGATGGACTGCTCAGACCACTGCTGCTGTCCGAACTATTGCCTAAAGCGTTCATAAACATTGAGGTGGTAAATTGTGATGGTAATGGGTGTATTCGAGGAGAGCTCTGCGTTGATTCTTCATCTTCCGGAGTCGATTGAGAATCACGTCGTTGTTCCTAAAAAATAAAGCGATGTTATTTTATACATATATCAATGAATGAAGAAAAAAACAGTATTTTTATTTATATATATATATATATTTATATACGACAGCACCAACAACTCCGTGTATGGATCAAGACACTGATCTCCTTAAGATTTCATAAAAATAACGTCTACATGACTATTGTCTTCCAATTCAACAGAGTATCTACGGACGAGAGATGAGAATATCACACCACATTCAAGCGGGTGGAAAATGTTTATAATTATAGATTTCTAAAGAAAGGAAGTAAATATCTCTATGGCAAGACGACACCACTCAATTAAATTATGTCAGAAGGATTCATTCGTATACTAACTCTGTCCATCTATAAATACTATAACGTTAAAATCTTGCATGATTCAATAGAACTTTCAAAAAATTTCAAAAAGGAAATTTCAACTATAAACAATTTATTTTTAATGATAAGCTCAGTGGGCCTATTTTTTGGTGAAGAAAGTTTAATGCCCCTACAACGCCAAAAAGGTTACCTACTGGATTTACAGTCAATTTTCTTCCTATAAATGTTTACATGTATTTGTACATATCGCACCAGTTACACAAAAGACTAATAACGGAAAATGGTTCGCGTATTAAGTAGAGCCAAAGTTACACTTAAGATATAATTTTCAACATAATTTTTGACAAAAGTTAAATTGATGATCCGCTATTTCACAACTTGGGAACAAAACAGTGGGAGGTTTCCATTCACGTTCTATGTAAATAGTATATTTTTTTAATAATGTTGATATGCGTCAGTTGATATTAGGGCGAACACGTCTTCGTGTTTCTTGTGCGACCATCCAAACATACTTCTTTTAATTTCTTCTGCCAATTATGCACTACAAAAGGCAAAGAGCTTGATCATCTTCTTCTAAATAAGCACGCTATTGTGGCTGGCATTATTATTATATCTTGGGTTTCCTCGTATTGACCATTAAATCCATCTTCGGTGCACAGTGCGCTGCGATGAGGAGCTTTGTAATTTTTCTGAATATGTTCAATTCTGTTTTGCAAGAACACATAAGTGGTACGCGTAGTTTAGATTGCTCACTTTAGTAAACGAAGTCCATTGTAGGCCATTTGTGGCTAATGCATTCGTTGCTGACATCACATTATCAAATGTCAACAGAAATATGAGAGGGAAAAGTTCCAGATCAGTTTATACTCCTTGGAAATATTGTTGAAGATGATGGTATAGTGATATACGCCATATGTACCGCAATCGTGAGTCCACTACAGAGTCCCCTACCGTGCAGATACACGTTATTTTCAAGACAATTTAAATTTCACTTAAATGCTCCGTAAATGCAGGTTTTGCAAACAAATAACTTGTCCACTTCGCGGCTAAAATTATTCTAAAGAACTCAGACTGAACCTACTGCGCTATTTTTTTTACAATTGAACGCACAAAGAACAATTCGCAGAATTTTGAAAATTTGAGGGAGAGGCCCATAGAGTTTTTGGTCTTCTTGGAATGGATATGGCCCAAATTACTTAGAATATCCAGGAGCGGAATTTTAATCCACCTCTTCAATTTGTTGCATTTTTCCTTGTAAAATGGATGTATACAAAGTGAAAATGTCATAATTTCGAGTTACTACACTCATTTTGTAACGTGTGCGACATGGTTTGTTTATGAAAAATTACCCTTTGATGTTCGCTGCTCACCAGACTTTCCAAATGTGATTGGAATGTTTTGAACACGCACAAAAATTGTTTCAGATTAAGAAACTTATACGAATCAATTTGACGGGTCTCAGGATTAACCTTAACACAGGCTATTTTAACGGTGGCCTTCCACAGTAAAGATGTATCCGTTCCGCTTTTAACCAAAAACACCAGTTGCTTGCCATTGGGATCGATGCATTTGCGAGATCTAGAAACCGAAACAATTGTAAAAAATCAATACTCTTGAACATAACAGATTACTTAACGTCAACGTCGCACATCATCGCTTCCACCACCACCACACATTATTATTTATTATCTTACAGTGCATTCAAGTTGCCGAGACAATTTTTGAATTCGTCATATGAAAGGGAATTGATTTCCGACAGAACTTTTGTGTGACGCACTACTTGCATGTGGACACTATCCACGTCCGGCAGAGAATCGGTTAAACTCTGATTTTGGCCCATAGCGCGCTGTTGATGTGAGAAAGCTGTCACTTTTCGATACAAAAAACGAATGAGTAAACAGTCTTAAATCGTATGTATCCTTTATAGAATGGTGTTACTCCTCCGATGATTCCAAAGAAATTATACTTGATAAGCCGAATCAAAACAAACATATGTAGGTAGACACTTTTCGTGCAAAACAAAGCAATCTGACAGTTTACATTCATTATCTGTGTGCATGTATACAATTATTAGAGTGTTCTTAAATAAGGGCGGGTTTACGTACACACAAGGCATGTTTTCGCAACAAGCTAGCGATTGTAGTTTAGCAGTTTGCAACGAAAAAAAGTTAGTTCCATTAACTGGCGTATTTCCATTAACTTACTTTTTCGACTAACTGGTAGCAAAGACAAAAACCATTTGGAACAATTTCCACCGCATAGATGGAAAATGCTACATTTTTTATGCCTTTCGCCCCAAAAATGCCTTTTTGTCTTCGATTGTAAAATAAATGCTGCACTGTGAAAGGGTTTCGTTTTCTTTTGTGAAAAATGTCGCACTTGCACGGGGCAAAAATGCAACATTTCAGCCCTGTATTTAATCGAAGGGGTGGACGCTGCCCTACAAAACAGATGTTTTTCGGCGTCGAGCGAATAGCCTAAATAACCGCGTGTGTCCGTGCGTGCTTAAAAAATAATGAAGTTTGGCCAGATGCTTTATTTAGGCGGCGCCGTGGAGTATTCTTTGTTTTTAGTTTACTTTTAGTGAGTTAAAAGGCTAGTTTTTTGCATTTTTGTTATCGATTCGGCGTCGAGCGAATAGCCTAAATAACCGCGTGTGTCCGTGCGTGCTTTTTTATAATGAAGTTTGGCCAGATGCTTTATTTAGGCGGCGCCGTGGAGTATTCTTTGTTTTTAGTTTACTTTTAGTGAGTTAAAAGGCTAGTTTTTTGCATTTTTGTTATCGATTCTGACCATAAAAAATGCAGCAGTACAAGAGGGTGTAGGCGACATTATTAAAATGCTGCTCTCTGACAGGGCAACATCTTTTTTTTAGAAAAGAAAACACCATATTGTGTTTTTTCGAATAAAGAATGAGTTCCCATGTAACGAAGACATCTGAATTGTGTGCAAAACATTTTTGGTTTCTTGTCTTAGTCCTGATTCACACTCGGCAATTTTTTCCAACCAAGTGTCAAAGTTTTTTGGGGCCTGTTTACATCATGAGATTTCGTCGCGCGATCTGTCAAAAATACATCCCTGGGCGACTAGTCTTTTAGGGTATCTCTTAAATACGTCTGTCTGTCAAACTCGATTTCAAATGTATGAAAATGTACTACAACTATCCAAATACGCACACGGATACGCCGGATAATTTAAAAAAATCCGAATTTGACAGTGCGCTTACAACTACAACGAAAGAAAACAAAACAACAACAAAAGAAAGCAAACACAAACAGATGACAAGCAGTATTTTATTTTTTATCTTGGAACAGTGCACGAAGTAGAAAAATATTAAATATTGAATTTGCTGGAAATACCAAATACAAACTGGTAAGAATTTAATATTTTACTGTTATAATTTATATCAAAATGTGTTTTTCAGATTAACAGCGAAGAAATGATTGAAATAGCTGGGACACTGCCCACTTATGGAATACAAAGGAGCCTCTCCACAAATGTGTAAAAATCAAGAAGGGCACATTGCAAGCAATTTCTCTGAAGTTGTCAACACCAAGTAAATTCCAAAACTTTAAAATATGTACCAGAATTTTTGTATTAATGTTTATTAACATTTGATGACAGATGACAAGCATCATTTTATTTTTTATCTTGGAACAGTGCACGAAGTAAAAAATATTAAATGTTGAATTTGCTGGAAATACTAAATACAAACCGGTAAGAATTTAATATTTTACTATTATAATTTATATTAAAATGTGCTTTTCAGATTAACAGTGAAGGAATGATTGAAATAGCTGGGACACTGCCCACTTATGGAATACAAAGGAGCCTCTCCATAAATGTGTAAAAATCAAGAAGCCCACATGGCAAGCAATTTCTCTGGAGTTGTCAATACCAAGTAAATTCCAAAACTTTAAAATATTTACCAGCATTTTTGTCGTAATGTTTATTCATTCAACAGAAACCTGGGGAAACTATTCATGCTGCTTGGACCCAAGGAATCCATTTTCAAGAACACATTTTGATTCCGGTCGGATCGAACCCAAGAAAATCGTTAGTCCAGGTGTTTTTCTTCCTACAATGAAGCATGTGACGCGAGCTTGTTCCGAACAGTTTTTATTTCCATAGCTTTACGATGCTGCGACGCATTGGAATTCCATGTTCAACGAGAACATTTGGAAATATCAATTGAAACTGGCCAATAAACAATTTTCTACTTTGAAGCATGATTATAAGATATAATTTGATTTAATAGCGACACTGCCATGTGAAATAAAACACGATTTAGTCCCAACATGGCAAGTGCCACCAGGGAACAGACAGCTTCGATAGATTTGGATGGCGTTTACAAAGTCAGGAGGAGGAAAGACTTTAAGAAACATAATTTGACTTCGGTGGACAAAACCAAAATCTTTAGATACTCCACGATTACTAATATTTCCGTTGTTCTCTAATGAAAAACAGCATCTTGCATAACAAACAAATTAAAACATATGACTACAATGCTATGGAAATTTTATAGTAAAAAAACGTTGTGTCATTAGGGTGTATACACAATAATACTGCTCAAATGCAAACTATCAAATTGCTTCAGTGCAGTCCGGTTTCTACAACTATCCGTACGAAAACATAGTTAGAAAGTTGAGAAGGCGAAGCAAAATGAATTGCTCTGTCTTTTTTAAATACGAATGCCTCCTGGTTTTGGAGTAAATTTCTATTCCCTCTTCTTTGTGGTCTGTCCAAAATATTTTTTTAAAAAAATATAAATCATTCATAATATCGATATTGCATTGAAATGTGGAAAAACAAAATTTTTCTGGAATGGGGATGAAAAGTCAGCTGTTTTTTGTGTACTGCGTATTTGGGTACAGCGCGCGTTAAAAATTATTCGTAGTGCGTTTTTGACATACGCTGACGCATTCACCGGTATTTAAGAGACACCCTAAACGACTGCGTGAAGATACCGACGTCGGTAACTTCCGATAACACGAAATAGCAGGGTGACCCAAAGTGACTGAACATAATTTCAAAAAACAGCTGTTTTGGTCGATAGACAGAAAAAGTTACCGACGTCGTTCGGTGGATGACAGACGTGGAATTGTAATTTTTTTAGAAAATATGTGAAAATATATTGCGATTGGATGTAAAGTGAATATAAGGAATAAAAGACAACATTGCACTGATAATTTTTGTGTCCCACATGTCCTTGAAATATGTAATCTCACCATGTAAATTGTAGATTTCCACTTTGCCCACAGGGAATAAAATCATGTCTAGAGGCCAATTGGTAAAGGTATATATTCCTATTTTTATACCACTGATAGAGGACACTAATACGAATATTTTCATGTTTGGAGTGTTTCCAGAATCACTTTTTAACTTCCCGAAAGTTACAGATTTGGGTTTGGCCACTGGTGGAAAGGACACAAAGGCCGTCCTAGAAGCCAATTGTTGTTTTTATACCACTGAAAGAGGACACCAATACGAACATTTTCATGTCTCGAGTGTTTCCAGAATAATTTTTTTAATCCCCAGAAATTCCAGATTTCGATTTGGCCACTGGTGGCCAGGTCACAAAAGTTGTCCTGGAAGCCAATTGGTAAAGGTATATATTCCTTTTTTTATACCACTGAAAGAGGACACCAATACGAACATTTTCATGTCTCGAGTGTTTCCAGAATAATTTTTTTAATCCCCAGAAATTCCAGATTTCGATTTGCCACTGGTGGTCAGGACACAAAAGTCGTCTTGGAAGATAATTGGTAAAGGCATATATTCCTATTTTTATACCACTGGACACCAATACGAACATTTTCATGTCTCGAATGTTTCCAGAATCACTTTTTTCATAACCAGAAATTATAGATTTCAATTTGGCCACATTCTGCTTTAACAAGGTGTTGTACGGTATCATGTAGTTGGCGTCACTCGGCCTTTTCTAACTTGTTTTGTACTCGCTTAGGAATAGTGTATAGTAGGGCGGGTCGATTTAAAAATCGCCCATTGCTCAGTGAAAATCGTATTCTAGGGATCAAAATAAGAAACTTTGCCGAAGGAACCATACCTCTAAAACGAATTTTGATGTCCCGGAAAAAATCCCACTTTGACCCATTTAGAGTGCTCCAATCGAGTCCAAATGTTTGACCGACCCCCACTCAGTGAAAATCGTATTCTAGGGATCAAAATAAGAAACTTTGCCGAAGGAACCATACCTCTAAAGCGCCGTGGCCACACATCAAACTGTTTGATCAAACTCTTGTATGTGTTAGTAAAATTTTGTTTTGCTTATCACGGCCACACATCAAACTCATGTCATCAAACTTCATTTGATTTTATTTGCCATAAAGCCGGCAAACTTCGATACACTTCAATAAATTCGAGAATAAAATTTTTTTCTTCCATTTCCAGTTTTTCTTCCAAAAAAAAAACACTTGTCACCAAAAAATAAAACACTTTTAACACTTCGAAAACAAATCAAAAATGATAATTGAAGATATTTTGACACACGCACATAAAACCGACGTCAAATCTCTGCCGCGTCGACGCAAATATCTAAATGGTTTTGATATTTTTTTACTCTCTCATCAAACCATACGTGTGAGTTTTTTTTACCAACACAATCATAAAAACTCGAGTTTGATGAGTCAGTTTGATGTGTGGCCATGGCGCTTAAAACGAATTCTGATATCCCGGAAAAAATCCCACTTTGACCCATTTAGAGTGCTCCAATCGAGTCCAAATGTATGGAACCCCCAGGGGGGACCGACTCCAAAGTTAGTGGGGGTCGGTCATACATTTGGACTCGATTGGAGCACTCTAAATGGGTCAAAGTGGGATTTTTCAAAATTTGCCCCTACCCAAAAGTTCGACCCAAATTCCGGGACATCAGAATTCGTTTTAGAGGTATGGTTCCTTCGGAAAAGTTTCTTATTTTGATCCCTAGAATACGATTTTCACTGAGCAATGGCGACTTTTTTGCCTCCCCACAAATCGACCCGGCCTAGTGTATAGTCTTACAAAAATACTTATTCTGTTCGCTAAATATAATCAGAGCTTTCCTTAAACTCGTTTACATAGAAACTCGATAGTTTGGTTAACTTTATAGATATTTTTGGTATAATTAAATATTTGGTCAAAAGCTTCGAATATTTTATCCTTTTTTACCGAAATTGTTTTCCCAAAATTTTTTGAGTGCAAAAGTTCTATCTCATAATTGGTACATTTTGCACAATACATCTCGGAGTCGACCATAATTTTTCGACTCCGACTCCGGGCAAATTTCTCCGACTCCACAGCCCTGGCTCAGGGTATTGGTATTGTTGTAAGGGATTCCATTGAGTATACGAGGGTTTATATTCCGAACATACTTTTTCCGTATATTTATACCCTCACTTTAGTGTGACGAGGGTATATATCATTTGCTACGGAAAAAAGTGTAACACATCGAAGGAGTGACCTAAGACCCCAAGTATGTTCGGCGGAAATCCGTTTTGGGTCATTTTAAGTCGAATGAGCAATGTCCGTCCGTCTGTCTGTCTGTCTGTGTGTCTGCTGGCTGGTGCGCACGATAACTCTCGAAAGGAGTGACCGATTGACTTCAAATTTCGTATGTGGTAATATTTTTTCTATCTCCGGCTAAGTTCGAAGATGGGCCATATTGGTCCACTCCTTCTGGTACCTCCCCCACAAAGGGTTAACATGTTGTGAAATATTGATTCTTTAATAACTGCTATTATACGTATTCGAATCTTCTGAAGTTCCACACATAGTGTAAGTTTGTTAGTCGCTATCAACTCGAGGAAAATGGGCGAAATTGCCACGCCCCTTTTGGTACCTCCCACACAAATGCACCATTTTGCACTAAAAGTTAAAAGCTTATAACAATAATACCAGTGTTTAGAAATACGTGAAATTTTGTACAGTGTAATGCTTTTATAGTGCCTACAGTCCAGTGAAAAATGGGCGGTATTGCCGCGCCCCTTTTGGTACCTCCCACACAAATGCATCATTTTGCACCAAAAGTTAACAGCTTATAACATTAATACCAGTGTATAAAAATACTTGAAATTTTGTACAGCGTAATGTTTTTATAGTGCCTACAGTCCATTGAAAAATGGGCGTTATTGTCACGCCCCTTTTGGTACCTCTCCCACAAAGGTACCATTTTGCACCAAAAGTTAACAGTTTATAACATTAATATCAGTGTATACAATTACTTGAAATTTTGTACAGTGTAATGCTTTTATAATGCCTATAGTCCAGTGAAAAATGAGCGTTATCACCACGCCCCTTTTTGTACCTCCCATACAAAATGGCCAAATTGTACCACAATTTAATATCTCAACGTTAATATACCAGTCCATATAAACGGTTACAATTCGGCACAGTGCAATGTATTTAAAGTATCTACTGTTCAGCGAAATATAGGTGTATTCCTTAAACCCCTTCTGGTACGTCCCACAAAAATTGACAGAATAATTTGTGTAATATTCAATATTACATTACTCACAAAGTGAGGGTATACCTTAGTCGGTTTACCCGACTGAAACTTTCTTACTTGTTTTATAATTCTTGATTAGCTTGATGGCATGGATAGTAATTACGAGGTTGGATGTCTGTCGACTTTCTCGGACCATTTCCTTTTGAGACTTCGACTTAGATTTAGTGATTTTCAGCTTCTGCTGAAGGTTCCTCGAACTAATTGGGATCTGGAACTAATTGGGATATTTTTCGTGATGATGTGACGGTAGGCTTGTCGCTGAACTTTCCTCCATGTGATCGGAATCTTTCGAACTCTGAGATTGACACTTACATTCGAGAGTTTTCGTCACTGATAGATGGCACAACTTCAAGGCATTCATCGAATGTGGATCTAAGGGGTAGGAGGTTTGTTGTGTCGCAGAATTTTCGGAAACTTTTAAGGATTAAGTATGACCTTCAAGGCATTCATCGAATGTGGATCTAAGGGGTAGGAGGTTTGTTGTGTAGTAGAATTTTCGGAAACTTTTAAGGATTAAGTATGACCTTCAGAGGATACTGAAGACTATTTACCACCGCACACTGAATAGGTGTCATCCGGATTATTTACTGATTTCGAAACAGATTCAACTTCTGGGGACTATTATCAAGGAACAGGTGAATTTGAGACAGGCTGGGCCTTTAAGGAGATTTATGGCATGATTAGTTCTAGGCGTCAATCTGGTTTAGGACAGGTTTCCGTTGCTGAGGTTGTGATGAAAGGGCCACGTAGACTGAGTGCACTGAAGCACCATTTTGCTTCCGTTTATCAACCATTTACTCCCGACCAGGATGTTGTTGGAATAGTTTCGGTTATCACAGAAAATATTTCCGGGGACTCTGGACCCAGGTGTGTCTTTGATGGGTATTCAGGGGCTTTGAATATTTCGGATTCCGCTATGGTTTCGTTTTATAGTGTTGTGGAACAGGTAGCATTTTTGAACAATAAGAGATCTTCCGGTCCAGATAACATTTCTAATTATTTGATTAGCAAAATGCCAACTAGGGCTTTGGAGTTCCTGGCCATTATTTTCAACAACTGTATCAGCAATTGCTACTTTAAAGATGCGTGGAAAATTGCGAGGATTATACCAATTGCGAAGAAACCTGGGAACTCCGATGTCAACAATCTGAGACCAATTACTATGCTTTCGAAATTAGGGAAGCTTTTTGAGAACTTTGTTTTGGGAAGATGCGAGAGGCTGTCGAGGATCTGTATATTCCTGAGTACCAGTTTGGATTTAAAAAGGGTCATTCGACGACCCACTGAAATGTCAAGAAGACGTCGTCAGGAACATTTTGACAAACTAAGAGTGCTGCCGCGGTATCTCTTGATATTGAAAAGGCTTTTGATCTTGCGTATCGTGACGGGATTCTGTATAAGATGATTTATATTGAAATTGATAGGTTTGCGATAAAACTTCTTCACAGCTTCTTTCACGATCGTAAATTTTTTGTTGAGTTGGATGGTACCTCCAGTTCGCTAGGTGATATTGGTTGTGGTGTCCCACAAGGCTCTATAATGGCTCCGATTTTGTACAATGTATTTATCCATGATTTCCCTCTTGTATCTGGCGGGCCGAAGAGCATATTATACGCTGATGATTCTTTACCTAATATTTAAATAAAAATTCGCTTTTATATGAAACTGTTATACCAATTTTCAAACGACTGTAACTTCTATACTAAGTTGAATAGCACCCCAAATGACACCTTAATTAAATGGACACCTTAATTAATAGTCGTACTATTTGATGCTTGACACAATTGCGGCTTATACTATTGTCTTAAATATCTGAATTTATTACAATTATCGAAAAATTTATAATTTTATTAAACTTATACTTTTATGTAAAAATAATAAGCCTCAAATATAAGTAGACGTTTTGAGCCCTCGTTTGAGGTATCATTTGATGCCGTATTTCAATTACTTTAGAAGTTACAAGCATTTGAAAGGTGTGTTTCACGAAAAATTATACCAATTTTAAAGAGCTTGTAACTTTAAAACCATTTGAGATATCGTCATAAGTGATACCTTAAACGAAAGAATGAACTGTCTGCGTAAAAGAAAATCTAGCTTACACTTCCTACAAGTCTAGAATTTTATTATACATGATTTTCTATATCCAGTAATGTTTCTCTTAATTTTGAAATAACTACCATGTTTTAAACGATTTTAGTCCAAAATGCTCCTCAAACGATTTATTTCGGCGAGTACAATCGATTGGAATACGACTCGATTTGAAATTTCAAACATCGATTTTTAGTGTCATTTTTGAGGTAAGAGGTTAGCCTATCCAATTCAAAGAAAATTGATAGGTCGAGGATTTTAATGATATTATGGCATAAGATAGTGGACGTTGATATAACGACGCATTTTATTTTCTTCCAAAATATAATATTTCTGGAAAAAATCTCTTTTTTATATAACAGTTTATACCGATTTTAAAATGTCAATAACTTCCAAACTAACTATGGTATCGCTTCAAGTGATACTTTAATCGAAAGATCTGAACGTCTACGGATATCTAAGCCAATATGTGTCAAATACTATTGGCATACAAATATGCATTTGTTGAAATTATGGAATCTTCCCAACAGTTTAAGTATAATAAATAAACATCTTTATGCCAAAAGTATTTGCTGAAACATTATATAGACTTTGTTACCTTTCTTTTGCTTTATCATTTGTGGAAATATTCCTGTGAGTTTAGAATTTATCGTAATTTTTATATCAGTATAATACATTTATATAACAGCGATTTTTCATGAAATAAGAGTTATTTGTGAATCAGCACGAGATCCTCTATCATATGCCAACATATTATGAAAATCCAATAACTTTTGGTGAAATTTGGAAATTCATTTTTGAAATTTGGAAATTCATTTTTGAAATTTCAATGAGAATTATTTATATAACTATAAGTTTCGGAGGAATTGAAGTAGGCGTTTCAATGTGTCGTTTAAGGTATCACTTGTGAGAATATCTCAATAAGTTTAGTAGTTAAATGCCTTTAAAAATCGGTATAATTGTTAAATAATTTCTTGAAACATACTTTTAGGCCCCAAGTTTATATATTTTGGTTAAAGAAGACGTTTTAAGCTTTCATTTGAGGTATCAACTGTGACACTTCAACCAATGACAATCGAAGGTATAGACAATGACAATTTAAAGTATAGACATCCTAGTGTGTTTGCAACTTTTTTCCACAAAATGGGGGAAAAGTCAATTTCGCGTACGTTTGTATGCGAGTGAGAAGATTTTTAGGTAGCCATCTACAGAAACCTTTGTTTTTAGTTTGAAAGTCAACTCCGATGGGGTGTCTATACCTTCGATTGTCTTTGGTGTCTATACCTTCGATTGTCATTGATATAGACACCTTATCGCAGTTGACTTTTAAATCTTGTGGAAAAAAGTTGCAAAACACTAGGATGTCTATACTTTAAATTGTCATTGCTTCAACTAGTTTAGAAGTATACTTTTACAAGTGTGTCCGTGAAGTATACTTTTAGGCGACCAACATCAAGATTCGGATCATCTAATTTAAAGGATGGAATGAAGGCTGACAATGAAAACTTGAAACTATTATGTATTATTTTAATTTAAAATATATGTTAATAAGCAACGAGCTTTCTGAATTGGTATTGACCATATAATACTCGTATCATATTAAAGGTTCAACAGCGTTTGCTCCAGGCGCATTGCCAGATATCATGGAGGTAAAACTCCGGGGAAGCAACTAACAACTAATTATTTAACTAATTATCTAGTTATCTTAAAAATAATTTAAAGCTAATTTAACACTAACTTACTAATAATAAAATAAATAAAATAACTAGCTCCTATGTGTGTTAGGTAGTGTTGATGAGTAAAATTCCGTCAAAATGGTAGGTATTGGATCTGACTCCATAGAGGTGTTCTCCCTTAAAATTCCGATTGGTAATAGATAATAGACATCCGATTCCTTTTGAAAATTAAAAATTTCCAAGATCAAATTGTTCTCATGATGAGCCAGACTTTCCGAAGAATATTTAGAGCATATTTCCCAATGGGAACAATGGAGGATTCCCCATAAATGTGCACATTCGAGTATCTCTTCGTCGGGGTTTCAAAATTCTTATTCACACTCTCGTATGACCTTCCTTTCACATATTTATAACTCTCTAGCAATTGCTGGATAAATGCTAAACCATATAGGAAATGCGTATAATAAGATCGGCTTTATACACACCTTGTATATCAAGAGATTTGTTGAAATTTGTAGTGATCTATTACATAGTAATCTAGCAAATGATCCCTTCACCCTACTAGCCTTCCTCAACATTATGCGCGTATGCTCATTGAACTTCATCAACTTGTTGAAGTGGACACCAAGGTATTTAAAACTATTCCTAAATGGAATCTCGGTTCCATTTAAGAACAGTCTCAAAACCTTACTTTCGGCACTACAAACCTAGCACATTTCCCAGACGAATTCCTCGGACATAAAGCCTCACACTTTCCAACATTTATCTTTATACCCCAGGAAGTATAATAATCGTTAACAATAGACAGATGTAGTTGAACCAAAGAAAGAAAATGAAAGTGGTTTTTAATTCATGTGAGATCATCTATCATATGCCAAAATATTATGAAAATTCAAGAACTTTTCGTAAAATTTGAAAAAAAAATTCAAAAAATGAAAATTACTTGTATAATTTTAAGCTTTGGACGAATTGAAGTAGACGTTTCAAGCATTCGTTAAAGGTATCACTTGTGACGATATCTCAATTAGTTTAGAAGTTACATGCCTTTTAAAATCGGTATAATTTTTAAAATAAGTTATTGAATCATACAAGATTCGTTATAAGTAGTTAAAGCAAAGACAATCGAAGGTATAGACACCCCAGTATATTCGCACATTTTTCCTACAAGGCTGCGACCAATGACAATTTAAAGTATAGACATCCTTGTATATTTATTATATTGCTGCGACCAAAGACAATCGAAGGTATAGACACCCCATCGGAGTTGACTTTCAAACTAAAAACAAAGCTTTCTGTAGATGGCTACCTAAAAATCTTCTCACTCGCATACAAACGTACGCGAAATTGTCTTTTCCCCCATCTTGTGGAAAAAAGTTGCAAACACACTAGGATGTCTATACTTTAAATTGTCATTGCTGCGACGATATATCAGCTGGGTTAAGCACCAAAAACTATTTAAAGTTGGTATATGTGTCACTGAAGCATACTTTTGTATAGATATCGGTACAAGTGATATGAATGAAAATGAAAGCTTGAAACGTCTACTTTAACAACACTATAGAAATTTGCACCATTATAATGATCTAAATAGTTGAGAAAAATTCCATAATTTCAACAAATGTCAAATATAATGTATTGACATAAATAAATAGTATTTAACGTATATTCGCAAACATTTCATCAGACGTTTAGAGCTTTCGATTAAGGTATCACTTAAAGCGTTACTATAGTTAGTTTGGAAGTTATTGACATTTTAAAATCGGTATAAACTGTTTTACAAAAATGTGTTTTTTTTTTCAAGAAATATTTATTATATTCTGGAAGATATTTAAAGGCGTCTGTATATAAGTGCAATGGTCCCTATCTTATACCAGAGTATCATAAAAATCCTCGACCTATCGATTTTCTTAAAAAAATTACACTAAAAACCAAAGTTTGAAATCGAGTCGTATACCAATCGATTGTACTCACCGAAAGAAATCGTTTGGGGTACACTTTAGATTTTGAGTTAAACCAAGGCCAGTATTGGAAAATTATGTAAAAAATTAACAGATATAGAAAATCTTCTATAATAACATTTTAGACTTGTAGGAAGCGCAAACATAATTATTTTTCATGCAGACGTCTGTCTCATGCCTTCGTTTATGGTATCAGTTGTGACGACATCCCAAATGGTTTAAAAGTTACAAGCTCTTTAAATCGGTATAATTTTCTGTGAAACACACTTTAAAAATGCCTGTAACTTCTAAACTAATTGAAGAACCCTCAATAAGTTATACCTCAAACGAGTGTTCAAAACGTCTACTTAATATCTACTACAAATTGCGGCTAATTATTCTTACATAAAAGTATAAGTTTATTGAAATTATACAATTTTCGATAACTGTAATAGATTTAGATCTTTAAGGCAATAGTATTAGCTGCAAATTGTGCCATGCATCAAGTAGTCGTACAGACTTTTAATTTAAGGTATCATTTGAGGTGCTATTATACTTAGTTTAGAAGTTACAGTCGTTTGAAAATAGGTATAACAGTTTTGAATAAAAGGGAATTGTTATAAAATATCAAGTTCTCGAAGGAAATGACGGTGGTTTTTAAATCAGAGCGAGATCCTTTATCACTTGCCAAAATATTTTTAAATCCAAGCACTTTTGGTAAAATTCTAAAATAAATGTTTAAAATTTCCAAAAAATCAGAATAGCTTATGTTATCATAAGATTTGGAGGAATTTAAGTAGACGTTTCAAGCTTTCATTTAAGGTATCACCAGTACTACATGTAATGATTTAGAAGTTACAGTCATTTTAAAGTCATGAACATTTTGTCGCCTAAAAGTATGCTTCACTGACATACTTGCAAAATTACACAGATTTTAAAAAGCCTAAACTACTATTGATGAAATATACTGATATTAAAATGCCGATAAATTCTAAACTCACAGGAATATTTTCACAAATGATACTGCAAAAGAAAGGTATGCAAGTCCATATGATGTTTCAGAAAATCTTTTTGGGAAGATTTCACAATTTCAACAAATGACTATTTTTTGCCAATAGTATTTGACGCACATTGGCTTAGATACCAGTAGACGTTCAGATCTTTCGATTAAAGTATCAATTGAAGCGATACTATAGTTGGTTTGGAAGTACACTTTGGCTCAAAATGTGTTAAAACAAGTTCCCTTTTTGTTATTCGATGTTTTGGGAAAATATTAAATATAACGACAAAGCATTATAACTAGTATAAGTGAAATGTAGAAATATATATAGCTTGTAAGATAAAGAATGTATGTAAGTTATCTCGTAATAATGACAAATGTTAGCTATAAGCGCATTTACCCATTGTAATAAGGATTTTTCGAATTAATAAACTTGAATTGAATTGTGAATTTATTGCTTATTTCGAGAGTTGAAAATAGCTTGTCGGAAAGATCGTTTCGGGTTAGGGTCTCTCGTGCGTTCACCAGACTTCCTAATTCGTTAAGAACATTCAGTATGTCCGATACAACATTTCGTGATAATCTTATTCTGCACTTTGGGGGCTCCAATCGCCGAGAGCGTGTATAACGATTTGTGGCAAACTTTATAGCATTGTCTTAAATCTAACCTATTAGGATCTGAATCCTAATCTCAGACCAAATATATAATTAGTACTTTTATTTAGCTGGGAACTGTTAACACAAATTTTAGTAACTAGGCACAAATAATTTTTGCATTTAGCTAGGTTTTAGCACGTGAATATTTTAATTTTGTAGTTTACTCAATTGTTGTATTATGTAATTTTGTTAAAATTGGCCAATGGGCTTTGAAATTACAAATTAATAAATGAAATGAAATGAAATAAAAACAATGCCAGTATTGAAAAATTATGTGAAATATTAACAGATATTGAAAATCGTGTATAATAACATTTTAGACCTGTATTAGATTTACATGTTTGATGCCTTCGTTTAAGGTATCAGTTGTGTCGATCCGTGAAAACACACTTTGAAAATGTCTGTAACTTCCAAACTAATTGTAGAACCGCAACAAATGATGCCACAACCGAGAGTTCAAAACGTCTGCTTAAAGGTGGGTACTATGTTTTTTCGGCACGAAGAAATTTCGCAAAATGTTATTTCGAGTTGAAAAATGGAACGCTTTTTTACAAAGTCGCATGGCAATTTGGAAGCGTGTGTGTCAAAGTGTCACTTTTATATGTATGTATGTGTGTATATGTATTTTTTCTTTTTGCTAACATTCTTGAAAACAAAATTCGAATCAATAAACAATTGGAATAATGCCGACTTAGAAAATCGTTAATTTAAATGTCAGAAAGGAAATAGTGTTGGAGATCATTGTGCTAATGTTATACGAAATAATTTCCTACTGTTGTACGAATATAAATAAATAAAATGATGTTTTGATTAAACGAAAAATATGTTTTATTATTATATTTAAGCATTTACATTATATTTGTTCACATATATAAATTATACTTCCATCCATAAACGGAATATCTTCTTCCAACTTCTATGGCTGGAAAGAATTAACTATGTATGTTCTTTACAACCGATTCCAAATCGAGATCACAGGCACTGTCCAATTCCATTTTCCTACTGCTTTAGTAGCGTTAGCCGTCCATAATGTTTCTCCTGGTTTTTGCACACAATTGTTCTAAACATACAAACATAAATGTACATATCTAATTACAAGACAAATTCCACATTATTACATTTAGTTACATGTCCTTCCAGTGTTTTGCACATTTTGTTTGCTTTTGTACTGCAATCCAATTGGAATTTCCCTCTTCTGGTTTATTAAATAAACATAATTATTTTTCCTATCACATCTTTGCATTCTTTTTCTTTATTTCGGAAGATAATTAATTTATTATTCTTTATTAGGAAAATTTATTTCTAATATTTACAACATTTGAGTTTCTTGCGGACAAAAATAAATATAAACAAATTGGAGTGTTACGGTGGCGGCATTAAATTTGTTGCGGCGTCAATTTGTAACGGCGTTAAATTTGTGGTGGCGCAAAATGTTACTTTTTCGCGTTGAAATAAACAGAGTACCACAAACGAAAAAATTTCGCAGTTTTTTTCGCGACTTTGTTTTTATATGGGATTTCAACGCGAAAAATGAACATAGTACCACGCTTAATATAGAATTTTCGCTAGCTATAATGGTATACCGAAACCAGTGTTGCCAGATTATAAAAATCGGTTAGTTTTATGGAGATATAAAA